>OY725329.1:63307845-63669146 GCA_963242795.1 Inga leiocalycina
GTCATCATGCTCTTTGTGTGGCATAGCCTTGTAACATTTATCAACTTCACCTGTAGGGGAAAAAAATCGAATCAAATTGAATATAATAGCCATATTCCATGAAACAATTGAGTTGAAGTTAGTTATATATATATATAGTATATATGTAGAGTGATCATTCGTACATCGAACTTGTAGTGCCTTGTGAGGCCTGCATGGCTTGAAGCAGCAAGAGAAACCTCAGAGAAGTTCCAGAGGAAGCAGGTGGTGGCCAAGACCAAAAAACTTAATGCTGCATGAAGTGAGGTAGGGCTCATGTTGTTAAACATCGTCAGGTGTTTCTTCCTCTGCCGCCACAAGCGGTGGTGATAATTAAGTTTGATGTTATAGTTGCAAGATGATGAGAGACTACTGGGGTTATATATAGCGAAATTACCGAGTAGCGTTTGGTCGGTTAGGTATCTCTTAAATTTCCAGGTTTAAGAACGAAGCAATCCAAGAGATCTGGACTCGAAGCCTACAGGAAAAGATTTTTACCTACTACGACTCTCCGCATGGTCGTCCCACTGTATATTCTAGTTTTGGAGTGTCTTTAACGGTAGTTTATTTTTATCTTTTTTTTGTCCTTCATACTTTAATTTCACCCCTTTTATTTCCCTTTGAATATTTTTATTTGTCTAGAATATTTTAATGTGAAAACGGAACCTGAAGCCATTGACGCGTGTTTAAAATAACGGTTATACCATCCATATCATCAGAACCACTGAAATTCAAAAGTATTTCACTTACTGCTGACATCATTAAACCTTTTACTTTCGTGAAAGATAGTTTTTTGCCTTCACTTGTTTAGGCAAAGCAGGCATCAAAGCGCAGCCATTTTTTCTTATCTGTTTTTTGGCATAATGTATAAAATCTCTGATTATATTTCTCTTCTATTGAATGTTTGGCGTAGATATATACTGGATTAATTATCCCGTCAATTTCAGCCAACTTTACGTTTGGGAAGTATGCTACTACCTAGTGTCCATAGATCAAACTAAAACCCAAAATAAATCAATATAAGAAGTACATGATCGCGAGAATGAAGTGTTTGAAAGGAGCTATAGCTAGAAGCTGACATAATACCATACCGTGCCGGAAACTGCTAACTATATGCATAAAAGGTATATTCCTTACAGGATGCTTCTGCGAAACACCCAACAAGTATATATCTGTTTTTGGGTTTCGAAATGATTATAATGGAGGAATTTTTTAAGGATTTGTTTGGAGAGTGGAAGGTTAAAGTAGTTTGAGTACCTGCTGATCGATTTAGACTAATTAGTTTACTTGATCTTTTTTATGGTTATTGATGTGCCCATTATGTGTTTGGGGTTGATGGATATTTTCTGATTTTTTATTATTAATCATGATACATCGTTTTGAAATGTGAGCTTTGTGTTTGGGGCAAAAAAAGAAAAGAAAAGAAACAAAAAGGATCAAGAGTTTAAGGAACTTCAGGTGAAATGTTATTTTCTAGCAAGACTTTGTAAGGACTTACTATGCAATATAAATCAAATTAAAGTATATATCTATACTTGATTCTGTTCGAAAAAATAAAAAGAAATGAAAATTAATATATAACGTAATCAGATTAATTAAGGATGATGGATGATTATGAAATGAATATATATTCAATCTAAGTATAAAAACAAGGATATTACAAGCTAACGACAATTAAATAATTCCAATCGGAACTAACTAAACGCTGAAAATGAAGAGGTAATTTGGTAATTTTCATGGGTTTTCTTAATTAAGGGCTAGCTAGCTAGTGTACAGAATCCGTCATCACCTGCATATATCTACTGTCTAACTACACTTAAATTCCTTACCCAGGGAGATTTTTAAGAAAGTAAAAGAAAATCAACTATATAATAACAATAACAACAACAACAAAATAGAAGGGAAAATCAGGAAAATTCCAAATCAACCATTTAGACTTGTTAAGCAAAGCAGATATATAGTCTTTGAGATCATATGAGGTTGAGATAGAGTCATGAATTAATGAAATGTCGTTGTCAGGAAGGACTGAAATTGGGTGGGAGACTGGTTGGTGAAGGTATCATTCTCAACCAAACAGTCTTAAGGAAGTGCTTAACTCAGAGGTAAAAGAAAGGAGAATAAGGACACTTCTCCCACCTTTCCTTCAGGTGACAAAAAAGCTTCTTCAAGTCTTCAGTCATTCCCCTCAACTTTCACTCTCAGAGCTTCCACTTTAATCTCTAGGGATTGGTCTCAATGAGTCTCACCATGATCAACGGGCCAATTAAAGAACCATCCACAAACTATCTATTGACTATGAGATCATGAGTAAAGAGGGACTGCTGAATCGTTTCTCTTTTGGGACCCCACACTATATATATATATATATATATATTTGTATGGTACTCCGGCACGTCCACAATATAAGACGCTTCTAGAAGATAATTAATACTCATTTTCCAACTTTGTTCATATAGTTAATCCTCATGTCTAATTTTACCTACTCATTACATTTTCAAGTACATTTTCTAATGAGGGTAAAAGTGAAAAAATATATATTCAATTCATGATATATTTAATAAGTTAACTATCATTTTTTGTTTCTCGTCAACTAGTTAAAATGTCCTGTATCATAGAACAGAGGGAGTATATTAATTAATCAGTACTACCCAACCCTATTAACCTTCATAAACAAACACATGCTGGCTGCGGGGAAATTTATGGCCGGTGATCTGCAAATTAAGAATCTCAGCGACTAATCTCAGACAACGGAATTAGGCAAACTGCATTATTTCTTTAAAATAAAGCTCCTTCCTTATTTGGTACCTTTGAGCATTAATTGCGATAAAAGGAAGCCATCATGTGAGCGCATTTATTGACCAAAATTCTTAGAGAAAATGATGAGGAAAAAATTTCAAAATTGTAAAATCTAAAATTAGATTTATTATCAAGAATTATAAGAGAACGATGAGATTTAATAAACAATTTATAATTTATTTTTTAAAAAATATCTGATTTGAGATTTTACAATTTTAAAAAAAAAAAAATTTGTCATTTTCCCAAATTCCTATCTATTGGTTCTGGTGATTCATTGATTTCTCTAGAAATCTAGTGGGAAAAAAGCAAGGTATTAAAACCCGGACCGGGTAGTGAACCGGTTGGGGTACTGGGTTAAGGGTCAGTGGGTCAGACCGGGACCAAACCGGAGCTAAACCGGGACCAAACCGGTGAGAAATTGAAAATTTTAGACTTATAGTATGAAATTCTAAAGGAAAAAGTAAAAATTTTTTTTTTTTTTTTTAAAAAAATGGAAACCGGACCGGGAACCGGACCGGCCGACCGGCCGGTTCGCCGGTTACCGGGCCGGACCGGCCGGTCCGGTCCGGTTTCCAGAACACTGGAAAAAAGTGGGGAGGCTTACAGTCAGTCTCAATGGATCCTATCTGACCATCTTAGCTTCTTCATCATCATACTATGATTCTTAGCGAACTTTGTTTTAGTGCTAAACATTGTGCTTAATTCTCCCAATTCATTAAATTTAAATTGTCCAGATCTAATTTTAGATTGTTCAGATTTGAGTTTTTTTTAAATGATGATTTTTTAAATAAAAAATTATTTTTTAAAAGAATAGTAGTTTAGAGATTATCTTTATTTTAAATTCTATACCCATTAAAATAATTTTTATAAAAAAATAAAGGCTTTCAAAAACTCAGATTTAAGCTGTCCAAATCAAATATGATAGATCTGATAAGTTGGGAAAGCTAAGTATAGTACTTAGCACTAAAACTAAGTCCCATTCATATCTCATTTCTT
Organism: Inga leiocalycina; assembly: GCA_963242795.1. NCBI lineage: Eukaryota > Viridiplantae > Streptophyta > Magnoliopsida > Fabales > Fabaceae > Inga > Inga leiocalycina. The sequence goes on from OY725329.1 coordinate 63,311,656, forward strand.
TCCCATTTGTCTTTTTATCTCATGTCCTTATTACTCAGTATTGGAAGATGGTACGTTCTTTACCTTCACCAAATTATCTGTTTTCTTTTGGGTAATTGGCTTATAAATATTCTTTCCATATCAATAATCAATTTACTTCGAGAAAAAGTTTTATGCGATTGGTCTACATGTACGTTTTACTTTGTAAAAACAAACTAAAATGAGACTGCAGGTTAGTATTGTAACGACCCAAGAATTTTAAAAATCTTAAAATCAACAATAATTAATTGATCAAGTAGGTTAATAATGAAAAAGATAACGAATTCAATTTTTTTTTTCTAAATAACAAACAACAAATTTGAAGTCAAAGGAAATATATGGAAAATAATTGGTATTAATCTTGTATTGTTATGTTTAAACTTAGTTGAACACTATCAAATGAAAATGTGAAATTTTCGGAGCATACATGTTATATCTTTATAAGGTTCACATGTATCAACCCTGGAATATGCTCACATACATATATATAATGAGATACTCCTTCGATCCTATTTATAAGTAATTTTCCCTTTGATTGAGCAAAACGAATGGATATTTAAAAACAATAAGTATGTCAAAAATGTCATATTTTTTCCATATATGCCCCCTATTTATGAAAAGAGTATAGGAGAGAGAATAGATAAAAAAGTATGAAAGATAATGAGTATAAGATATGAGAAAGAATGAGCATTTAATTAGGATAAAATAGAAAAAAGAAGCTTACATTTTGAGATAAAAAGTGAAAGTTGTTTATAAAAAAGATTAATCCTAAAAAAGAAAAAGTTATTTATAAATAAGACTGGAGGAAGTAGTTAATTAATTAATTGCTGTAGACAATAAAAAAAAGGTTGGAGGGGGGATTGGTGGTATGGTGGCATTACATTGATTGGTTGTTATGGGGGGCGAGAGTCAAATTTGGTGTTAGGAAAAAAGGGTGTTTATTTTGTTGTTATCTTCATGAAATTACTATAATATCCTTACGATTTTTTTTTTTAAGATGAATTGCACCATCAGTTTGTTTTTCACAATCCACCGACTAGAAAACTAAATAGAAGAAGAAATCTTTCGAACCCCCAAAACCTCGATCACCATTCCTTCCTCCTTGCATCAGTGAGATGAGTGGGCAGTATTACCGCTGTATAAGAAGAGGAGAAAGGAAATGACTTTGCACACACCCACCCACGCACATGGTGACGGCAAGGAAAAGAAGAGAACAAGTTTTGGTGTAGGACCCTCACAGCAGTGGCGGATGAACAACAAGGAGAAGGAAAGAAGCACGAACACCAAAAGAAACAGAGGAGGAGAGGGAACTCTGTGCCAACACGGACCTGGCAGCAACGATCTGAACCGAGAAGAAGAATAAGACTCCTTCAAGCACACATACCAGTGCGAAGAGAAAGAAGGAAAAGGAAAGAAAGGCAGAATATAGCTCAGAAACTGTTTAACAGGAGTAGGTTGTATATTAGAAGAGTAGCAGGTGAGTGAATAGAGCCCAATTAATTTATAAGCTTTTATTTTATCTCAATCTATGGTTTTAAATAAATTCACATGTATTTTAACATAATTCTTTTTATAATCTTAATTATTTTGTCATTTGAAGTATTTCAGTTATTCTAGTCCGTTTTTTAAAGGAAGTTAAATTTATTGATATTCCTTATATCTTATACAGAAGTGAAATCAAAGGTTCTCATTTATGTAATGTATAAACGCATATTTATATACAATTAGTTCAATATGAAAACGCGTATGTTAGGTGGACGATATCCCTGACTCATCTCATTCTTCTCTGTCGACAGATGTTATTTCTGAATATGTTTCCTCTGACTTCTAACACTCCCCCTCAAGTTGGAACATATATATTATCATGCCCAACTTGTTATAAAGATATTGAACCCGTGTCCCATTTAAGGCTTTTGTCATAAGGTCTGCCAGTTGATCGTCGGATTGGTATAGGGGGCATATGAAAAGAATAAGTGATGATTACCTGTCATATGATCGATGGCACCAGAATCAATGATCCACTTAGTTGAAGCAGTAGTAAGACTAGATGATAGAGTACCTGTGGCTAGAGCCCCGGCAGAAGAAGATCCAAAATCAGAGAGACCAGGTGTCTGAGCAATATGAGCAAGGCCACGCTGTTGATCACGCTGCTGTTTATTTTGCAATTTTCGACAATTTTTCTTAATGTGTCCAGGTTCCTTGCAATAATTGCAAATAATACTGCCAGAAGTCATTGTAGGAGAATGGGTATTTTGTTTGTACCCATAATTCCTGTTCTCAAAGGGACCACGTCCAGCTAGAGCACCTGCAGTTAGATCTACAGAAGAGTGAATCAAGCTATCAGTGCGAAGAACCCGGGAGAAAACATCTTCAAGAGAAGGAAGCTCTTGACTAGACAGAATTTGAGAACGAATAGTTTCATAAGACGGGTTGAGAGCTTCAAGGAAACTAATTATAGCCTGAAGTTCCAAGTTCCTGATTCGAGTTGAGAGATCTGATTGCGGAGACATAAGTACTTTCATTTTCTCATACATCCTCTTGAAGTCTAAAAAGAAATCTTTCAATAGACGATCTTGCTGTTGAGAACGATAAAAACCTTTGCATATTTCATGAACCCGAGTAATATTTCCTTTTCCAGAAAACATAAATTCAAGATAACTCATGATTTCTTTGACAGTGTTACAATGGCTAACAGAAGATAGAATCCGTGGTTCAATTGAATTTCGAATTTGGAACAAAAGTCGAGCATCTACTCTTTACCAAGTCAAAAGTTTTGTTTCATTACCAGAAGGAGGATCCTCAGTTAAATGGGTTTCCATCTCAATTCCCAAAATATAAACTTTAACTGTTTTGTTCCAATCACTATAATTTGTCCAACTTAACTGTGAAGCAGTAATCTTTGCAAACATAGGTAACATATTGGAGTTTTTAGAATCATTCATGATGTGAATTGAATAGCAGTGCACAAACGATTTTCACAGAATATCAACAAATAAACAGGAGGACTCACAATGTTTCACGAGCAAACCAGTAGAGTAACTTTAAGTTGCAACCCACGGGACCCGCAGAGATATATTAAACCAATATATATATTACCTTAATCAAGGCAAGGGACCCACAGACAGAAATACTAACTCAGAAAACTGAAGTTAGTAACAAATTGCAATCCACGAGCGTTGAAACTGGAAGTGAAGAACTAAGCTCAAAAATTCAAAAGTGCCGGATGGCTACAAAAATTTAGGAGGGGGTAGAGTAGGCCAAGTCAATCAGTGTGCCGCAAACATCGTCGTGAACGGAGGTCGGAGCAGGCTACACGCGCCGAGCGTGTACTGGAGCGCCAGAGATGGGGGTGGCACGTGGCTGGCCACGCGCAGTCAGAAGGCTGCCGGAAATGGGTGTCTGGCCGATCTTGGGGTGGAGAACACAGTGATGTGGCACGTGTGGTGATTTGAAGCGCTGACAGCAACAGATCTGAGAGGGAAGAGAGCTTGCTTACCGGAAAAAATGGAGTTTTCACTGGAAAAGAAATGAAGCATGCAAAACGAAGGAACGAGGCTCTGATACCATATATAGAAGTGAAATCAAAGGTTCTCATTTATGTAATGTACAAACGCATATTTATATATAATTCGTTCAATATGAAAACACGTATGTTAGGTGGACGATATCCCTGACTCATCTCATTCTTCTCTGTCGATAGACGTTATTTCTGAATATGTTTCCTCTGACTTCTAACATATCTTAATTATAATATTTGAATTTATGACCTAGTTAGCGAAGTATTTGATCAATGTGTTTTATGCATGGATATGGTGAAAAGATTTTCCAAATAGAAAATATGACAGTTTATGTTGAAGAATAAAGAATGTTTATGTATCGAATTTCAAAAGGTATAGTTTTGAGATATTATTTTTGAAACTTTCATGTTGGGATCTTCTATTACAAAATATTCTTTACAAGCTTTCATTTTTGAAGAAGAACTGAAGAACCTTTCCGTTTGTTAATGCTAAACTGATCCCATGCATGCTTAAAACGTTTTGAGAGGACCAAATTTAGAATGCTGGTTACTAAGATCAGTACTGTTAGTCCTTGACGTGCCATGGTTAACTTTGAGCTCACTTGACATTCGTTGGCATAGTACTCACACTTGATATTGGTGGGATTCGTTCTCACGCTTGTTATTCATGGATTTTGTATCTATGCTTGTTTCATGGCCTCCGATTGCACTTGATTACTTATCCTCGTGGACTGTGTGTCCACGCTTGTGTTCATGGCTTCATGCTACGCTTGGTTAGTTACCTTCGTGTACTGTTATTGTTTTAAAATTGATTCTTCCAAATAGAGCATTTTATTATCAACTTGATTTTATCTATTCAATGATTCATAATTGCCTTGTTATTTTACAAGGATGTAATTCAATTTGACTTTAATTGTTAATTCACTGAGACATATCTTGTTTGGTTTGAATATTTGCATGGAATTATTTGATTTATAAAGTATATGCTCATGCTATTTTGAACAGTTGTTTAAGTTATATTTATAAATGTTTTATTATTATTCGGTTAATTTTAAATTGGGACATTTTTCACTGGAAAATATTTTGTTCTCAGTTGATGCAGCTAACTTGTACTCTTGCTCATTATTGAGGGGCTTTAATGCCTAATTTGATGTTGATGTGTGATATATATACTGGGAAATCGTCAGTTCAATGTAAACTTTAAACTTATATATTATATTTTGTAAATTCAATTTTAGGAGCTCCACGTACACTATAGTTAGAATCCTTACCTTCGTCGTATGTTTTGTGTGATTGTCGTAGAGCTTTTTTTTTTTTTTGTGGAATTATTGTTGAGAACGCTATTATGGAACTTTTGGAATGTCCCAAATTGTAAAAAGGACGTATTACCAAAATTTCTATAGATAGCTAAAGACTCTGTTTGTATAAAATATAACAAAACTTTATATTATGCATTGTAAGTTTATTCATAAATTTAAATGAAAAAGTTTATACATAGGTAAAACTTAAGGGAGGTAGGTTTTCTCATATTTCGGGTTGTCACCCCCAAAATTTTCTAGGCGTGACAAGTATAGTGCTATATATGATAGACGATTATATATATATATATATACATGCATGATCCTTCTGTTGCGACTAATATTGAATGTCATCGTGACTGAAGGAGCATTAATTATATTACTACTATTAGTTATTTATACGAATGTATGGTTAAAATGATTCCGTACATTTTTTTTTTTTTAACACAAGTAACATGAATTTGGCCGAGACGCAGCATATCCTAAAGCCCTGGTAACAAATAAAATAATATAGACATTTCACTTACAATTTGTATATAACTTTAAATCTCATAATATTTAATTTGATGACAACATTTAGTAACTTGGTGTTCTAGTAAAATGGTACTCTTCCATTTCAAGATATTGTCGCCCAGAAATGGGTAGTGGGATCTCCTCCTTTCGATTTACATTAGCTGGGAACTGAAATCAAAACCTAGTGTCTGTTTGGGTTGGCGGTAGAAACTATTTTTCTGATATAATTTACGGTGTACGGGATAAATATGTGAGAAGAGTTTTGCCTTGACTTACGTGAACGTATTTCTTCAACGCTAACCCAAACAAACCGGTTACCGGGTAATTTAAGAGAGAGTTTGATCCCTATTGAATGAAGAAGAAAGCACAACAACTGGACACTTTATTTGAAATAGCGTAATAAAAGAGATCAGCATCTTTTGTCACTTCGTTCTTTTACGAACCCCAAAAAATACGATCAGAGATAACGTAGCAAGATTATGGTAAAACGTAATAGTAATTTTTCTAAGATAACCATTAAAGGATAACATAAAATATTATTATAATGATTTATTGAAATTCTAATGTAATAATCATCTTGACACGTCAAAGTGACAAACAATTTGAATCAGATGAAATACTTAAGAACCTTTAAGACAAGACATAAATTTAATGTCTCAGCTGAAATAATAATAATATATGGTGCGTGTGTGTGTAAGATGATACCAACTGACTTATGAAATATGTATCGGATTGCCAGAGACATATATATGTATAGGTTTCATATGGATCGCTGGCATGTTGTGTGTGTGTGTGTTCATTTATCTTGTGTTTATATTTACCAACAAAAACAAATTTTTTATTGAAAATGAATATATGCATGTATATAATACCATATATATACCATGTGTGTGCATGAGTGTCCTTAAATTAGACCACACTACACAAAGAAATGTTTCAAAAAGCAATTATAATTAATATTAAGACCGTAACAACAAACAAGAGCAAAAAATTCAGAAATATTCCAGCGATCTCGGACATTTTACTAGGAGATGAATATCTCCATTGATCTATATTATCAATTTCCTTTCCATTAAATGTATCCACTATTAGATCAAATTTTAATGGTTGGAATTTACTGTACTGTTTATCATGGGGATTTTTATTATATTTAATGTTATAATAATATTTATATATTATTAAATCCTAACAATTGATAATTAATCTAATGATAGATATATTTAATGGAGAGGAAATAGAGAGAGATTAATGGGGACATTCCTTTCCAGATTGTGTGTGTGTGTGTTCTTCCCTACCCTCATGATGATCAACACAAAAGGGCAATCTCATTGTCCAACCCGTGGAATGATTGAAGCAAATTGATGCAGTACAAATAGTACTATATGATATATAAGCGACAGCAACAACAAAAATGAGGAGATCATATTATTACGCACGAGGTTCCCTCCAAACACAGAAAATTAAAGTACAATATGATGTTCATATGAAACAACATCTGATGACAAGGAAGCATCACACATATGCATGTAATACAGAACATCAACCCACAGAATTGCATAGGGCAAACACACACACACACACAGAGGAGTCAGTCCCATATCATGACAATGGCTATAACAGTGACGCCAGAGAGGACAGCAAGAAACTTAAACCAAGGAGAGTGGCAAGGGGAAATTGTGGAAGGCTTGAAGCCTTTGGATATCAAGTGATTGATTGCTACATATACAAATATTCCACAGGCAAGGCCCATTGAGATTGCGTATATCCAATCAGCTGTGTGTCCCTCTGTTGTGGCGTCGATGGCGATTCCGATTCCAACTCCGATTGGGCTTGACACCGCAAACGCTAAGGAATACGCCACCGTCGTAAAAAATGGCCTCTTTGGCAGTATCCTCAGCAGAGCGATCCCCATTCCTATCGCTGCAAATATCTTGTGCAGCGATATCGTCCATAAGTTCCTCCATGCTTCCCCCTTGCTCCCTATAATATTTCATATACACTAATTAACAATCTCTCTCTATATATATTTGTATATATTGTGTTTTTGGCGCACCCTTGTCTCATATATTTCCTAGTAAGCTACGTACCCCTGCTAGCTAGCTGGCGGGCTGAGTCGAATCAACTGATTACTTGTGTGTTATTTTCGTTTAGGATATATTCTTCTTTTCAATGTTACTGTTCTCATCTTTAGACGTAAAAGTTTCAGTTATCGTAGCTAGCTAGCTAAATTAGGGCCTGTTTGAAAAGCAACTTAAGTGACTGTTTGGATTATAAGCTGTTTTTATAACATAATTTATAGTATATGAAGTTAATATGTAAAGGGAGGTTTTTTTTTTTTTTTTTTGCATAAACGTGTTTTTTCAACGCTAACTCGAATATGTTCTAAATCAATTAAGTTGGAAAAACTGCTTCTATCACTAATTCAAATAGACACACTTAACTGTTGAAGCTTACATTGCTAGGTGGACTAGGAGTCTTTGGCTGCTTGTGAAAGACCTAATGCTAAATCGAAGCCAGAAAACTTATATTCTCAAGATGCTCTTACATAGAAAATTGAAAATCGTCATTGTGAAGGTAACTACTATGATACCTATTAGGTTTCCATAACACACACAGATATATATTGATTATTGACATACCTGAAACTCCGACGGCAATACCCTCAAAAACCGAATGAAAACACAAGGCAAGGATGAGAAGGATGGTGTCTCCAACATTAGAAGTCTTCACAAAAATGGGGTTAGCCTCCAGTGCAATCTCTTGGGCTTGTTCTTGGGGTGTTCTTCCTCCTTCCAGTTCCAACACTTTGGCTTCCCTCTCCTTATTGCCCGTCACATAAATCACTACACAATCACCAAGCATGGTGAGCAGATAGCCCGCACAAGCCAACATGAAAGCGAAAGGGTATGTTTTGGTAGTGAGATTCCCGAAGGTCGCATTGGAATCGCTCAAGAAATGAATCATGGACGTTGCCAAGAAAATCCCACCCGCGAATTGAGTTCCCAGAAGAAGAAACGTCTCGTTCCACCGGTAAAAGTACGGTGAGATGCCGCCGGCGAAGGTGCTAACTAGTAAAATTATCAAACACCATACTTTTACTAAGATCAGTCCCCTCGAACGCAAACCTACGACCGTCTCTTCGTCACCGTGATCGTCACTGCCTCCGTGAGCTTCGATCGGACTTAGGTGCCAGCCAATGAGGCACAGAAATAGAAGCGTTGACCTTAGGGCATCCATGGAAGCCTACAAATGTTGTATGCCTGTTTTGCTTGTATAATATCACTTGTATGGTTTGGTACGTACTATATGTAGATTGTACTGCAATTTGACTTTTCTAGGTTATGTATCGGATCACTTGTACTACACCATATGGGGAAGAATATTTAACCGAAATTTAATCCTGTTGTAAGATTGATCCATCGGTTTACTAACATATTAAGCTTATAGGGCATATAAAACATTGTAGTCTTGTGTAGTACTCTTGCAGTCAACGATAACTTATATGGCTAAAAAATTAGTTCAGGATATTAATAGAAATTTTTTCTTTGGGGTTTTTGACCTTGAACTTTTACAAGAATTTTGTTGGTAATTAATATTCAATAATTATTTCCAAGTTTAATTTGTAACAAAATTATTTCTATAATCATACCCGTCCCCGTTCTCCACGTCCTTTTCTATTTTGGAAGATGATGACGACATGAATGACAAATGCGTGGATGTAGTGAAGGCCGAAGGGAACTTCACTATAGAGAAATGAATTCTTGGATGGTCCTCAGATAAATTTGACATGCTAGTAAATATATCTTATAAAAAGATGTAAAAAAAACAAGGATTATGCAAAAGACACCTAATCAATGTTTTGTTTAGTATTTGCGGTATAAATAGGAAATAAACCTATCTCATTACCAAAACCACTATATATTTAAATATACTATACTTACATCAAAATCTTTTTATTCAATACATCAAGTTCTTTAATTACATATGATCATATGTTCTTTTTGTTTTATATGGATTTATAGTTAAATAATAATAATTCAGAAATAGGATACATAGTCACATGTAATTAGAGAATTTGATAAAATGTATATAAAGAACTTAACCTAATATTTTTCTATTTAAACTAATTTACAATGATATATGGCATAATCAGTTATTCATTATACAAATATCTAGGAGAATAAGGGTGTGTTTGGTTCAGCTTATTGAACATAAATAAGCCCGTTTTTGGGCAATAAGCCCAAATAAAAACATGTTGCGGTTTTGCAGTATTTGGTTCAGCTTATTTTAATTGTATCACGGATAAGATAAGTTACTTATTAAATAAGCTCCTCACTACAGCTTTTCTATTAAGTCACTTATTACATAAGTCGAGATAAAACTCCTCTTATATACTTACCTCGTATAGCGTAAATCACGATTTATAAGCACTTATTGTCCAAAAATAAATCGTTCATCCAAACATAAATCACATTACAAAAACTGATTTTTCTGTTAAGTCATTTTTAATAAGTCAGAATCATAATAAGCCATTTTTTCTACCACTATCCCAAACACACACTAAAGTGACAGACATGAAGACAAAAATCCCTCCTAAATATCAGCCTCTTCTTATATTATGCTTAGTAATCTCCGCTTTTTTATTTGATGTTTAGTACTCTATCTAGTTGAATATTCTTCTATCCAAATCAAGGTAATTAAACCCGAACTGGTCAGTGAACCGGTCGGGGTACTGGGTCAAGGGTCAGTGGGTCAGACCGGAGCTAAACCGGGACCAAACCGGTGAGAAATGAAATATTTTAGACTTATAGTATGAAATTCTAAAAGAAAAAATATTTAAAAAAAATTTAAAAATCTGACTCAGATCGGGTCACCGGACCGGACCGGTTTAGAGGCCAGGTCACCGGTTTCCGGTCCGGTTCGACCAAGCCGATCCGGGTTAGATAACCTTAATCCAAATACAAACAAAACTATTATTTGAATATATTAATTTTGAATCATATTGAAATTTGACAACAAAGACACAACTTAGCGCTCCAATCGATATAAATTATAAAATTAAAATTAGTTGAACTACAATTTTATTATCATACTTCAGAATTATGTGCATTTAATTTTAAAAGAAAATTGCATTCCCCATACATGATCCACCGTTCAAGTTCTTAGTTTAAAAAAGGGACAATTACAATGAGGTCCCAAGAAAGGAAAAAAATGAAAAAATGGTCTCTGTAGATTGCAAAATGAAAAAATGGTCCCATTAACAACTCTAGGAGCCTGTATTGACAACTCATTAACAATTTCATGAGCCTGTATTAACAACTCCATAGGACCATTTTTTCATTTTGCAATCTATAGGGACCATTTTTTCATTTCTCTTCTTCCATGGGACCTTAGTGTAATTCTCCCTTTAAAAAATCATTTTTTTCGCTCTTCATCATGTGTTGCAAAGAGTGTGTTTGGATTAACTTTTGGAGAATAAATTATGAGGAGAATAGATTTTGGAGAATAGATTCTGGAGAAAAAGTGGAGAATAGCTTCTGAAGAATAGTTTTGGAGCAGAATAGCTTCTGGAGAATAAATTATGAGTAGAATAATGATTTAGGAAAATTGTGAAAAAATCCCTCATTGCCAACTTATTTGCCAAATGGGGCCTTCGTGTGCAGATTAACTAATTTTTCTAATATAATCAAATTAGATAAATAGGTTTTATAAGATAAAAGGGAGTATTAAAATTTTAAAATTCTTAAAAAACAAAAGGATTAAAGAAAAATTGGTGAAATTCAAAAAAAAAACAGAGAGAGAGTGTGGTGTGTGGCCCACATTAAAAAAAAGGACTAATTAGAGTGAGATGATAGGGTCCACATATGGAAAAAAGCAAAAAATATTAGATTTTCTCAAAATCATAGTTTGAGTTCAAAACCTTGGTTTGGAAAAATTTGAGGTGTTTGGATAATTTTTGTAAAACCATGGTTCAGGAAAATTTTTGAGTGTTTGGATGATTTTTCCCCAAACCATAGTTTGGGCTCAAAATAGCTTTTTTTAAGTGCAATCAATGTTTGGATGATTTTTTCTCAATCGATATAAATTATAAAATTAAAATTAGTTGAACTACAATTTTATTATCATACTTCAGAATTATGTGCATTTAATTTTAAAAGAAAATTGCATTCCCCATACATGATCCACCGTTCAAGTTCTTAGTTTAAAAAATCATTTTTTTCGCTCTTCATCATGTGTTGCAAATATCCTCCTTTTATGGTGAAGGAAGGCCCAAACTCAAGGGGATTTATTCAATGCCCAGAAAGGTTTTAAAAAAAGAAGAATGAAAAATTAAACTTTTTTTCTCACCATTGAAATTAATTTCCAATGTCCACGGTCGGATAAAATTTACGGAGACATAACAAAGACAACTATCATATATTTTTAAAAAATGTACTATGCGCAACACACAATCGTACGTACATAGCCACAATTAATATTGATGCATTTGAAGAATCCTACACAATATCTAAACCTTCAGATCGAGTGTCCCCACTATTTGCCTGCCATCCAGACCCCATCCTGAATTTACACACAGGGCATTTTGCCTGCTGTCGCAGCCATGGATCGATGCAGATCATATGAAACTGAGCCCAAGGCAAAGAAACAAAGCACTGTGAATAATAAATCACTTAAATGCAAATCACACGTATTTATATAATCAACATTTGAAAGGGTGTTGAGATCCTCTTTCAAATAAAACGAGTTAGCAGCAACAACAGAAGCAAAACAAATTCAGAATTAAAAAGAGCATGAAAACTTCAGATACAGTAGCAAGAAGCAGAACCTGATGCAAACATGGCAAGCTACGGACTAGCTCTCCTCTCTTGACTTGTTCCAAACATATACTACACGTTAGCTCTTCTTCTGGACCCTTCACATTTCCCTCTCTCCCTCCATTATCTTGCTTTACCTGTGCTTTCACATCATTTATTAAATAAGAGATTCCGTCCTGTTTCAGTATATCTTTTTCCATTCAGTCTGGTTCGATCTTGGCTTATAATAGTCCCAAGAACGAAACATGATTAAGCAAGCATGCACATTTAATTTTCTACCATTTCTCCTATCAGATAAATGTTTTACACTACAGATATTTTCCTCAGACAGATTTCAGCCAAGGCTCTACTCAACATTACAAACAAGCATAATTTGCAAAGATACAAAACAAAACGGGAAAAAAATGATATCAAAACTAGCTGCATATATATGACATTATAATTGAAAAATGTCATAGGTCCAGTTTTGAGACTCACACAGTAAGAAGAACTGTTTGTCCTGTCTTACTGAAAAGTCGATTAAGCAACAACATCGCCAGAGAGTGAATAAAGCTTGCAGCCAGGAGTAAAAGAGAGTAATTACGTCATCATTGTCCATAATAACCACCTTTGTAGCGCCAAAGAAATTGTAAGAATCAACAAGTTAACGAAAAGAAAGACAGGTGATAGAGGTATGACCTCAGTTGTGTGCGAAGAGGATGCCAACCCAGCTGAGCCATCCCTGTCGACAGAAAAACACAAAGTTTGGGCCATGTCATTTTCATGAGTCAGCAGTTCTTTATACAAACATGGCATAGACGATGGGGGAAAATTGTACTTGCTATGACAATCAGAACATATTATCCCTTTTACATACATCTGAACATATTATCTTTAGAACCTTCTTTTTATACTCCTTTTCTGACCGGTCCTCCAGTAACCGATCAGCTAGTACTTCAACACCAACTTATCACCTACCAATTTTGTTGCTTCTCCATATTATTTAATTTAAAATTAAAATTACACTAGGGATTAACACCAGATCTCGTTCTTCTAGCATATCTGTTTTGCCTGAAGAATAATTAATTATCCATCACTTCCTTGACCTAATAAGCTTTTATTTTAGACCTCCCACTTGATTTGAATCTAAATTAAACCTGCCTCACTCCTCCAGTTTTCTGAATACAAACATACCCCAAAAGAGTAATGAATTTGGATAGGTTGGCAGTCACCAACCTGTACAGGACCAAAAAACCTACCCAAACACAAGGAAGAAGGGAGGCCTTCCTCTGCGGAATTCACAATTATTTTCTTGAAAACACTATCACAACTTACTTTGTTGGGACAGGAACTTTATATGTGTGAACAGGTAAGGCATTTATCTCTTCATGAGTCATTGAAGTGGTACTAGGAGCAGTGTCAGATTCCAGAGCCCTCAAAGTTTCATTATCTGCCTCAGTATCAAGCAAAAAAAAAAAAAAAGAATTAGGTGAACCTTCATCCATTAGTGTGCGATCTTTAGAAGCACCTTGATCTTAAAAAGAATACTAAATCACAAATAAGTTAAAGTCAAAGGCATGATACCAAGCTCATCGAATTCATGGTCAAGAAGTGCAAGATGAAGTCTGAGTCCTTGCAAGCGTCCTCTAGTTGCAATTGCTATTGATGGTGGCACGTGAAGTTGCAATTCAGCTGCTGTGGCATGAGCCCTTGCTTGCGCTTGAAGCTGTTGCCAAGTTACATACATCCTCAGGCTTGTGGCCATCACAAACACAACCAGCATAAGCCACATCTACAATCAATTGCATCCATGTTATATACTACTCAAAAGTCAAAATTTTCTCATAAAATCCGTAGTGATTTCTTACCAAAAAATGTGACATCTGGGGAGAGTTCAATATCATAAACAGCAAGATAACTGCAGAATAATCACGTCAGATATGAACTAGGGATATATTCTTAAGGAGTATAAAAGCATCATATATAGAGGCTGTTGAATTACCTGTAATGAGAAAAGCAAGAGTATTGCCATTTACTGGCCGGGCTGGATGGACACGCTGATGGGAAGAAGGAGAAAATCAGAAGAACTATGGTCAAATAATACATTAATAAAATCTGAGCTTGTTGGAAGAAAACTGGCACGAAGACTAATGTTCGAAGGAACAATATATACCATTGTGGTTCTTTCCGGAACATATTCTGAAAATCCACTTTCCATATCTCCCCTGCTCCCTCGGAAGATGAAACTCATTATAGTTACTCTTTCAACCAACAAGTCACAAAGACACTATACCTGCCAGTATATATAATACAAGAGAAAATTTTATCAATGCGCTTGCGTTTAGTTATCTGACACGGCAAATAATGCCAGTCCCGAGTCTTTGAACTGACTGTGAAGAATTAACGATCAGCAAGAGCACATAAACAGAGATCAAAGCTAGAGACACAATTAACGATCACACTCATAAATTCCTTATCAGGATCACTAATTTTTCTACAAATAAAAATTGAGTTTAAGACTATTAGACTTTATCATTAATCACATTCACACCTTATCACTCACACCAAAATGGCCTAAGGTACTTTATATGACTCATCACATACTTATATAACTGTGACTTATAAAGACTACAATCATGGCAGTCCCATTCGTGTTAATTATTTTAATGACTTAATGCACCTTTATCCCACCTCATGCTAAATCGGGGAAACCAGGTGAATATAGTGCAAATAATAATCTCTAAAACTAACAGCGTATGCAATGCACTGAAATTGAGTGAGATACTACTAATGCATTCTGAGGGAAAATAGGTTAGGAATGCGATTACCGCAAAACCAACGATACCTCACTTCTCCCTTTTTCGAGAAACCTAATGGGACTGGCGGAATTTAAGAATGCACAGGCTTAATCATCGAGAGGAAAAACGACACCTGCGAGCTCTAATGCGGTCCCAGCTTGTGGAGAGAGAGTAAAATGATAGAGAATACGAGATGACTACAGGATTATCTAGAATGCTCTCAGACATTACGTTTTATATATATAAAAAAAAAAAAAAAAGCATAACAGTGCTTCCCTTCCCTCTTGGTTTCCCGGCGATTCTTTATCAGCATTCAGCAACCAACGAGATTTCAATGCAGAAAATAATTTTGAAAAAGAAAATATCTGAAAGAACAAAACTCACAGATGGTGGTGGTACTCGTTCGAGGTGAATTAAGAGACTAGATCTTCAAATGCGAGGCCGGTCTGTCCCTTCCAGTGTTGCTGGTGGTGATGGACTTCACTTCCCAACCATAAATTATAGATGCGATTACTTATTCACCTATGTTACTTTTTTCAAAAGAAACATTAGCGAGAATTTATTTTGGATAATAAATACAAGAGAATTCTAGATTCCACAGGAGGTGACAAATTGGTGTGAATGTGTGATTCTCCATGGAACCGCTGCCACGCCATCTTATCGGCATGAAACAAGGTTAAGCCCACGTCGTTTGATTGAAGCCCCCCATATGATTATTGAGCCCAAAAGATACACTCATACACTGCCATATTGCATTGAGCGGGGGGTGACGTCGTTTTCCCCTTTTTTTAGCCAGGGCACGGTGTCGTTTGTCTGTTTTAGCTTCCTAACAACAATGTTGCATCCTAAATTCCTGTTTAAGTGTTTAGGCAACAATATAGGAGCATGTTTGGATGTCGTTTTGTCATCTCAATTCTCAAACGTGGCTTTTTTGAAAAAAAAAGCAAAAAAAGTTCTGTGGTGTTTAATTGAAGTGTTTAGATTGGCGTTTTGGTAACTTTGTTTTTTTTTAAAAGTAGTTTATGAGAAAAAGCTTAAAGGTCTGTTTGGTGTGAGGGATTTGAAGGGGAAGGAAGGGGAAGGAAAATTTTTATGAGTTGAATTTTAAAAGATAGAAGAAGTGGGGTAATAAAATTTTAATAAAGAGAATATATAAGATAAAAAAGTAAGAAAAATTAATTAAAAATTTTTAACCCCACTTCTCTAATTTTTTTAAATTCAACTCAAAAAACTTTTTTCTCCACCCACTTTCCCTCCCCTCCCCTCCCCTCAGACCAAACAAGCCCTAAAAGTCTGGTTTTTTGATAAAAAGTTACTTCTGTCACCGTCAATGTAAATACAAATCACATTTAATTTTTATTCTATCTTAAATTTATAAAAATCAAATAAAAAAAAAACCACTTCTACACAATTAACCCAAACAAGCCTTTTCTGCGTGTGTTTGGGGGGGGGGTTTGAGCCCCAAACGTTGGTTTGGCCAGTAAAAGCCCAATGGGCAACTTTTAAAACAAAAATGAATGTTTGGTAAGCACAATGAGCAATTGAGCTTAAGATTGGAATAATGTGTGTGTTTGGAACCCACGTTTGGGTTCCATTAAGCCCAATTGAAGCTTCAGAAGCCCAACAGTTGGCAACTTTTTTTTTTTAATGTTTGGTTGCTTAAATTACTGATCGGGCTTTTGCATGGATTGACACTGTAGAGGAACGTTTAACAAAAGCTCAAGGGTGCAGCTTTTGATAAAAGCCCAACTGATATTACCGTTTTTTTTTTCAGTCAATGACTCACAGTTGGCATACAGCTAGCGCGCTCTCTCTCTCTCATTATATGAGGCAAAGTAATATTAATATAGCTTTGTGTTTCTCTTTATTTTATTGTTAGTTTTATTTATATTTTGCCTATTTTGTATTTAAATGTAAATTCTCATTTTTTTCACATAAAATAAAAATTTGGTTCAAATAAATATTTTTGAGTAAAAAAATTCTTTTAATAGTACTAATTATATATTGAGTTTTTTTGGGGTTTGTATTGTATATTCAGGTTAATTAAGAATATTTTAGCTTATCCTGATTAAAAAAAGTATTTTAGCCTACACATTTATACATTTAAAATGAAGCTAAAATATATTCTTTAAAAGTTTAAAAAACTTGTGCAATTTTAATTTAAACTTGAGATGACAAGTTATTTCTATTCTAATTAGTATATTAGCCGCCAACCCGGATTTAGAAACGCTAATGAGACCTTTAATTATTATCATTCTAGTTTAAGGTCTACAATTGAAAGGACTTTTGGAGTGTGGAAAAATCGATTTCAATTGTTGCAAAACATGCGCAAGTATAGCTATCAGACACAAGTCCGCATTGTTTGTGCAACAATGGCCCTTCATAATTTCATTAGGCAAAATGATATTGGAGACGTAGTGTTTCGCCAAGGTGAAGCTGGGAATCTTGTTGATGTGGAAAATAATAGTGTAGCTGAACAATCTTCCACGACAAATTATGGCAGGCGATCTTCGTCTGAAATGATTCAAATTCGTGACTCAATTAGAAATCAAATTGTACGGCACATGTGATACAATTGGTTATGTAATATTTTTCTAATTAGATTGTGCATTTTTTAATTGTCTAATTTCCCAACTTAAACTATTATAAATTTCTTATAATTTTTAATTACATTTCTCTTTTATCATTATCACAAAAGCCCAATTGACAATCGCTGTTCCAAACACACCATTTTTTTCATTTTTGCAAAAGCCCAATTGACAATCGCCAATCCAAACACAAATCACATTACATAATTTAGCTTTTACCAAAAGTGATATCACAACAAGCCCAATTGAAACAAGCCCAATTGACAATCGTTGTTCCAAACACACCCAATAGCTTTTGGTATAAGCTCAACTTTGGAGCTTTTGTTGATTTAGCTTTTGAAGAGAGTGAAAATGATTAAAATGTTTTTTCAGTTGTGTCCAGTGTGATATCAGACTGATTGCAATTTTACCCTTAATGTACTTTTTTGGCTACCAAAATTAATTTCAACTATTTTTTGGTGCTTGTAACCCTTAAAATATTTGTTCAACTGTACCCAGTGTGTTATTAGACTGATTTCAATTTTATCCTTAATATACTTTTTCAGTTCCAAAAATTATTTTAAAATATTTTTTGGTTTTTTTAATCCTTTAAAATATTTTTTCACCCACTCTCTCTTACTATTATCACAAAAGTCACTTGTGCTTAAGTCAATCCAAACAAGTTTTATTTTTACAAAAGTCATTTATACAATCGCTGTTCTAAACATAAATCACATTACACAATCGAGCTTTTACCAAAAATGAAATTACCAAACGCTAAATTAAAAAACTCTATTTTTCCCATCGTTCTTCCAAACACACTCTATATATAATATAACCCCGGGGGGTAATATGGCCAATCTGGTCCAAATTTCTATGACCCACCTTGTCATATTTTTGTGGATTACATTGTACGTCAGCGTTCAGATGAGTTGCTCCTTCCCTGGCTGTAGGTGTTGCCATTGCTAATACTCGAGCACTTGGATTTAACTTCTCGTTGAAATGTCACGTTTATGCTGTTTGGTATTTGGCAAACTATTGGTAACAGTTTTTCACGTTAACTAACATTTTTATTTTATAAGATAACAGAGGAATGCATTATGCAATTATTACATTAGTATTCAGTAACTTTTCTTTTTGCCTGACACCATTTCTTTCGCTGCTGCGAATACAAAATAAAGCTTTGATTTTATTGATATTCAAATTAGAGTTTTGAAAATGGTTTTAATCAAAATTGAAATAGTTTCTTAATTAAAATTAGCTTTAAAATTTGACTCTTGATTGTTGTATTATTGTATGTTTTGTAAAGTTTCTGTTCAGTTTTTGAAGCTCAGTTCGGTTTGATGATATCATCATATAAGAAAAAGATAAAAAAAAAATGCCATGTTTTCTTCAAATGTCTTTTGAATTTTGCATATCTATAACATACAAGAAAATATTATATTCTTTTGGCACCTTGTAAAACAAGTTGGATTGATGGAACTGAAACTCCAGGAAAACTGGACAAATTTTGTAAATAAAAAAATATTTTGGTATGCAAATGATTCGCTGATATTGATGACCTGAAGGTGAAGAAATGGATTATTACGCGGTTGGCCTCATGTTAATTTCAAAAATGCTTTGTTTAGGTGCTTAGGGAAATCAGAACGTGTGATGGGAAGAGTGTGCAAAAGATAGAGTTTTGGTGGGGGAGTAAGTGGACGTGAATGGAAAGGAATATAAAATGAAAAGAGAAAGAATGGAAGGAATAGAAGTGCTGAAGAAAGAAGGTTGCCCGTAGGTAATTTACCAGAAAGAGCAAGAGGAACGTGTGAACTGAAGTCCTGAACAAAGGGTGGTGGGGTTCACAAAATGGCGTGTGGAACGTTTCTAGAGCAGCCAATACCCAACCCAACCCAACCCATCCCTTTCATGATTCAGGAACACGGAGGCCTACTCGGTCAACACAACCCTGAAATGAAAGTACACCCACCCTGAAATATATGCATCTTCTACTGCCTCATGCCTATGCCCAGCTTAGGGCTCTGCAACTGGTTGCCCCCAACCCATTCCCAACCATTACCTAACCTATCACAGTCCAAAGCAACAATTGGAGTTATTTTATTCCCCGCAATTTGTCACAACTTTTCTTTCTATACTGCAAACTGAAACTTGGCATGGAAAAATAAAAGACATAATCTTGAAAGAATGATTACAATGAACATGCCACAAGATAAACTTGGCATGAGCGAATCAATAATTTAGAGCCCGGCCTATGGCTATAAGCATCGCTTTCGCTCCTTCTTTATGCTCCGTCGGTTCTCTCTGCTACCGTCACTGCCAGCTAGCAATGTAAAGTAGCACACTTTTCTTAACCACAAAAATTGCAATCTGCCCAATCAATTCGCCATACCCAGTTCACAATCTTCGACACATCCACTAATTGATGCAAAATTACAAATTTTATACTTGGATAGTTCTATGCTATATACAGAATGAATCTCTTCACTGAAAATGTAGGCCCAAATTAACGATTTTCTTCCCAAAATTGATATATTCCAAATTCAATCTTCCATAACCCAAGTTCGGCTGCGCCTACCTGAGTTCCTACCGAATAGTGAGATCGAATGGCTACGACTTAAACTTGTGGACTCGCGATCTGAACCAGTTAACGACGATGAGCCTGACCTTGACCAACGCCTCCCAAAGAATGACAAGAAATTGCGAACAATTCTGCCAAAGCCGCGGCTTTCTCTGACTCTGGCGCTTCTTGCTGCTCGGGAAACTGTTCTCGGAACTCCATTTGTATTCAGTCCACCGTCCATTTCTGTGTATACAACAGGGAAATGACTCTCGCCGGCTCTGCGACCCCCGGAAAACCTTCCAACAGCGAAGCCCCCTCCAGGCAGCCTCCAAATCGTCAATCCTACAGTCTCGTCATCGATTTGCCCGGACATTCTACTGTCTACAGTGTTTCGATCTGACGGTAGCTCGTGGCGGCAGACAGGGCATGAATTGCGCATTGAAAGCCACGGGAGGATGCATTCCGAGTGGTATATGTGCTTGCAGGGCATTTCACGCGCCTCCGTCCCTAGTTCGAACGCCTCCTTGCAAACGGCACAGTGGGCTTCGGAGCCCACATGGGTCTCCTCAATTACAACCGTAGGCATCGACTCTATGGCTGCTTTGGAAGCGGGCGGGTTCTCGGGACGGCCGAACCCATTCATTTCGATCTGGGCAAACTGCTCCAGAAGCCGTTCGAACCCTGACCCTAGCAAGAACTCAGACATAGCCGGCGGCAAGGGTCGGAGGCCGGAGCCATCACCGTCATCGTAGTACAACTCGAAGCTGCTTTCCTCCTGGTCACCACCGAAAGCGGCTCCGTCGACGGGTCCACGGAGAACAATAACAGGGTTAAAGGGAGATCTGTTGCCGGCGTTGCGGCGTCTTCGGCGGAACCCTTGTCTGCTGAAATCGTAGGAAGTAGGAGCTGAATCGGGGAAGATGGAAGGAGGAAAGGGGCTGGGGTGGTTATGATCGGAGGAAGGGTGGTTGTGGATCTCTTCAACGAAGCCGCTTTGGCAGTGAGGACAGGCGACATCATCTCGATCTAAGAGGCGAACAAAGCGGGTGCAGCTGTAGCACCAGTGGGAGGACGGAGGAGGAGCCAAGTCGGAGTTCATCATCGGTGATTATGGAGAAGATCCAGAGTTGACTGAGCAGGGACGAAGAGAGAAAAAGATGAAGGAGCTGGAGGGAAGAGCGTGGTTTATAAGGGACAGAGGAACGTGAAAGAGGAATTGAAGAAAGAAACGTTTGCGTGTGGCCCACGCGGTTATAATGGAAAAGACTTGGAAATTTCTGGCCACGGGAAACTAGATTAGAGGAATGGGCTCGGGGTGACGGCATTGGTGGGCTGGGATTGGGTGATTGATTAATTAATTGCACGATTAACAGATGAGATTAAGAGCTCCTTCTTCTTCATTATTCCATATTGGGGGGGCGTGTGAGGCGACCAACCGGAGAGGCTAATACCCTAGAGACCTAGACCCCGGTGGCCAATAAATTAAACTGTACTGTATTAATTTTTGGCATGACTAATAGTAAGTTTCATCGTAGTTAATATTTTTAAGCATCCTCTAAAATTAAAACAGAACTGGAAATCTTTTTTCCGTTAATTTCAAAAGTGATAATCAAATTATAAAATATTTCACTATACAAGTATTAATACTATTAATTAGTAATAAAAGCGTATAATAAATAAAGAATTCTAATTAAAAAAGCAAGTATAGAAATTCAGGATCCCCCAGCAAGCAGTGGGCCGTAACTGAGGTAGCCGTAAATCATAATTTAGGGAGACCAGGACTTAAAAGTTAGTGAAGTTAAAAAAAGAAGAATGAGAAGGAAGGGAATTATGGACCGCGTGGATTCAAGAGAGAGACGCAGACGCCGAGTTTGAAATTCAAATAGCGCCCCAGAAAGAGAGAGAGAAGATTCCTTAAACGAGGCATCCAGCCATCGTTCCATCGCCCACCAAAATATCTACATTCTCATTTTTTCCAACCTAAAAAAATGTAATGGTAGGATCCAAATAATCTCACAGTAGGGATAGAGCTGTCAGTAACAGGTTCCATAAATTCAATGGGTCATAGTGGATGTCTCGATGATACTATTATGAAATTTCGAAATCATTAATCATGGAATTTATCAATTGTTTCCTGACTTCATTTAGAACTGTTCTTTTTAATGCTGGGATTATTCATTGACCAAGTATGGATTAACTCGTCTGATTAAAAAAATATAATCAACGTATTAATGCGGTCAGTGTCAGTATTAATTCAAAGTGCGTGTTATTTTAGAAAAGAAATACTCCATCAAGTTCTATTTATAAATAACTTTCCCAACTTTCTTTTTGATTGCACAAAACGAACTAGTAGTTAAAAGCAATAAGTATGTCAAAAAGCCATATTTTTTTCATATATGCCCCTATTTATAAAAAAAGTATATGAGAGAGAATAGATAAAAAGTATGAGAGAGAATAGATAAAAAAGTATGAGTAATTAAAGATAAGCCAAACAAGCTAAAAGTATGTTTGATATAAATTATTTTTAGGTAATAAGTTTTTATTAGGTAAGTCGAGGTAAAACACATCTCACATATTTACTTCGTATATCATAAATCACAATTCATAAACACTTATAAATCAAAAATAAATTATTTCAAACAAGGAATAATTCACTTGGTTTGGTAAAATGGACAGGGAGAGAAGCAAAAGCATCAGAAACAGAAATAGATGGGGGAAGAGGGATGATTTTGTGAACGCGGCCAATTATTGGGTTCTGTTCTGTTCACAACTCACGCCTCTCACATTCATGAATTAGCCTCTGCCCTTTATTCGTCAGCGCCCTCATTCCTCGTCATTTCAATTTTTTCTTTGAGTGATTTGATCTTTTTTGATTAAGTTTGAGTCAATCCTCAGAAAATCAATAAATACGTATAAATGAAAGGGAAAACCCCTGATAAAAATAGGAAATTATTAAAAAGATACTGCGGTGCTCTCAATATTGATAACGTTAGAGTAGGTGCCGAATCTTAAAATAGGATTTTATATTTGGAGGGAAAAGACAGGAGTATCCTTGAACTATTAAAAAAAGCTTCAGACTTCCTTTGTACGAGAATAATTTTTTTAGTAAATGGTGAAGGTAGGATTTGATCCCAAGCTCACCTCCATGCCAAAAAACACCGATGGCCTAAATTGGTGGCCAATTTCGATTTCAACCAATTCTTAAGTTTTGTTACAACATTCCCCACATTTCATTAGATATTAATAGTTTTTGTTTACTAAGTATTAATTCACAATTTCATGTCATTTATAAATTTTATTAAAGCATTCTCCATATTTTTTTTAGATATTATCAACTTTCATTTACTAAATAATAAATTCATACTTTCAGTTCATGTTATTCACAAAATTTGTATAGGTATTACCAATATTTCTTTAGGTGTTACCAACTTTCTTTTTAAAAAATTTTTTGAAAGCGTGAATTTGTTATTTGAAAAATAAAAATGGGTAACACCAAATGATATGTGTGAAATGCCTTAGGGCATGTTTGGCATGAGAGGAGAAGAAATGAGCAGAGGAAAAAAAATTTGGAATTAGATTTGCAAAAATTAAAAAAGTGGGATTAAAAATTTTAAATTATATTCTTTTATATTTAATGTTACATATTTTTTTTGAATTAAAATTTTGTAATTCCACTTTTTAAATTTTTTTTAATTCAACTCATAAAAATTTTTCTTTCCTTCTCTTCCCCCTCTAATCCCTCATACCACCCTAGGGCTTGTATGGTATGAGGGGAGGGGAGGGAAAGTGACAAGATTAAAAAAAAAAACTGGAGTTGGATTTAAAAAAATTAGAGAAGTAGGATTAAAATTTTATAATTAATTTTTATCATTTTTTTATTATACATATGCTCTTTATTCAAATTTCGTAACCCCACTTCTCCCATTGTTTTAAATTCAATTTATAAAAAATTTTCCTTCATTCGATCTTTTCCTCCAAATCTCTCGTGCCATTCATAATCTTATATCCTATCCCCTTTATCAATCATGTCAATTATCATTTTTAATTAGTGAACAAAATTCATTCTAACTTCTAAATGTACCAAAAATTTGTATAATCTTATCAGCATTCTTAAAACGTATAGGTTACTCGGTATTTTTTTTATAAAATTCCTTGCGCCTCTTTACTTTAGTTGATCGTGCTTTATTTCTTAAAAATGTTGAACTTTTAAAGGTCTTTGTCATGCGATTTGTTTTCTACAGAAATGACTTGTAGAAAATGACAATATTATGTGAAGAAGCAGAACAATTGGAACTTATTCGAAGAATGTACAAGTTTTGATGATTTCAAACGGGAGTAGTTCTATATCGTTATCTGGCACCATTAGAATAATGCGAGTTGTAATGAAATTAAAATACTAATAAATAAATGAACAAAGAAGGTGATTACATGATGTGAGTATGATGCCCAAGAAGCCGAAGCCATAGTTTAGTGGAGGCGTCCACAGAACAAACTCTGCCTTCCCTCGTCTGACTCTCTGTTCAAGCCAGTTTAAGACGATATGTGCCTACGTACTCGTACTTGCAAATAAAAAAATAAAAATAAAAGCATTCATGGGTCTGTATTATTGTCAAACCCGCGGCCACCAAAACGCAGTAACTATTCCCTGTCTACTCATCAACCGTCCCATACAAACTACAAACTACCTTTTCCTAGACCTCTTTCTTCGGTTTTTTTTTTTTTTCAAAAAAGAAAAAGAAAAAGATTTAGGAATGGCACGTTCACACCATTTGTTTCTGTCAAGAGACAAATACGGTCCTTGTAAGTGCTGCTTTGTGAATTCTAGTTCGGTTTCGGAGTTTCCTTTCCTGTGAGAAGATACGAAAAGAAATTATGTGAAAGTTGAAGGAGGAGGAGGAAGAAAGTGCGGGAGTGGGGGTCGGAAACTTCAGAGGGTGTAAGTGAAGAAGATGAAGGCGGCTTCTTGTTTTTTTAATTAAAATGGCGTGCCAGTCAAATGCAAAGTCAATATAATTAAGGGATTTAAACCGTAAAATTCAGATCCAGGTTCTTATTGAACTATAAGGACTATCATTGTAAATAGAGTAAAAGTTAAGTAACTAAATTATCAAAAACTATAATTTAAAATTATAGAGACTAAAACTACAATAAGAACAAATTATAAGAATTAAACATTATATTGGAAGAGAGAGAGAGAGAGAGGACCCTGTTTCATACCATCCTCGATCTGCGAGGACAAAAGCCCAAGAGGGAAAAATGGTCCGCTATGATCTCTAAAAAATGTGTCCACCATCTCTTGAGATGCCGGAGAAGAATGCGGATAGTTGAGCTTTTGAAATCAGATTTGAGTGTGTTGTGTTGATTTCCACCATATTTCTCGGCTTCTTGCGTTAGAAGTTAAGGTCCTTAGATTAGAACTTGGATCCTTTGTTATGCTAACAAAGCAGTAATTTACTAAAAGCAATAGTACAAACATGAATTGCTCTTTAGAGGTAACATTGAATGAAGGCTCACGCAAATCTGTGTTCTTTTTCCCGATGGCCTTTTGATGGGCTTTGTGCTGGGATCCTGACAATCAAACACGATTTACTAAAAGCATTTTGCTGCCCAAGGCTTTTATTTCAATTGAATGCCCCTGAGGGCTTCAGCAGCGGAGAGTAATTGACTGGGTCAAATGGAGATGTAACTCTACAAAATGTTGCCATGTGGCAAGGGAGAGTCGTCTTCGTTGTTTAATGACTTTTTTAAAAAAGGGGGAAAATTCCTCCATTACTTTCCATCCTATGAAACCGTTACTTTGTTGGATTTCTTTAACTGACACGGCAAAGTACTTCTTATCCTGAACAAATAAGCAAAAAGAAGAAGAGCGGTTAAGTGCACATTACACTCATTTTCTTGTATTTCAATTTTTTTTTAAGTTATATTCTGTTTTATTATTAAGAAAGAAATCACTGCCTATCATTTCACTTCATCTGAATTCTGAAGGACTGAACACTATAAGTGTAATTAAAAATGACTCTACTATCTGAATAAAAAGAAACAGAGAAAGAAAGAATCTACTCTGGTGTGGCCGCATTTTAACGTAATACACGACTTTCATTGACCAAAATGACAAAATGAACCTGCTTGCGATATAAATGCAAAGACGTGCAATCAGCCAATGAACGTAGATGGGAGGCTAAGGAAACTAGAATTCAAGTTCATGGGAAGGTTTAGATGGGCGATGATAGGGCTTAATCGTCTTCGTCCTCGTCGTCAATAATCTTTTGGCCAAATCCTTTAGGTCCAGCCCTAACTCTGAGCTTCTTCTTCTTCTTTTGCTTGCCACTATTGGCAGCCTCTTCCTTCTCGAATTTATCTTTCTCTCTCTTCTGCAGGAAATCCGTGACTCCTAAATAGATCACCTGCACAAGAAAGGGCCGTCCCAGGATGAGAATGGGGAAATTGAAAGGAGAGAAGAGAATGAAGTGTTTACCCCGAGAGTGAGAATGGAGAGACCAATGAAGGCGACGAAGAGAAGGGTGGAGATGACGGAGTAGACGCCGTCGTCAGAATCGGCGGCGGAGACAATGTCTTGGGCCGTTTGAACGACGGTGGTTTCAGAGGGCGCAGCACGTGGAGGGGTTTCACGAATTGTCCGGAATTTGTTGTTGGGAAGAGAAATTGAAAGGGAAGGGTGAGTGAGAACGAAGGGTGGGCGAGAGAGGAAAGTTACAGAAAGAGGTAAGGAAGGGAGAGAGGTGGGAATTGGGGGAGAGAAGGATGCTAACGTGGGAGCCATGGCTCATCTGCTCGCAATCGCAATCCTTCCCCCATTTCCCTGTAGCTCACCTTTTGTTGGACTTTCGCGCCCTTTATTATGGGTTGGGCCTTTTGCTCCATTCCGGCCTCACTTGTATCATGTCCATATTCTAATTATCTCCATATAACAATAACAGCTTCATTATCAAGGTTACCAATAAAACCATAATACAGTTATTAGATCGTTGAGTCCCTTAAATATGATGTCCCGCTTTCAAACCATGGCATGTGCATGAAAAATGTTTTGTTGAAGAGGCAAAACCCACTCCGATAATTTCTACACCTCGGAAGGATTAGTCTCTAACTATCAGCTGAAAAATAACACATGGATTCTACTAAAAAATTTCATTATCGAGGTTCCTGGATTTACTCATGACTTTTGTAGTGCCCTTTAAGTTAAGCAATGGGCAACACTTAAGGGCTTAAAGCTTGCTTGGGATATTGGTGTCAAGAAGGTAATTCTAGAATTTGATGTAAAGAATTTAATTTTTCAAGGATGATTTTACAGATAAGATTTGTGGCTTGGTGTTCATTGAGACACAAGGCATGATGAAGTTCCATTGGGATTTACAAGTGGTTCATGTTTATAGAGACCAAAACAAAGTGGTTGATAACTTAGCTAAAAGGGATTTATCCGGCACCGTACTTTTGAATATGTATCCTATTGATATGAAAACTTTAATAGAAAACCACAGTTTGAGATTGAATTCCCTTTTGGCGACTATTCCCTTAGAGTCTGTTTGGTGCGAGAGATTTAGAGGGGAAGGGAAAGGGGGAAAAATTTTTATGAGTTGAATTTAGAAAAATTAGAGAAGCGAGGTTAAACATTTTTAATTAACTTTTCTTACTTCTTTATTTTATATATTATATTTATTAAAATTTTATTACCCCACTTCTTCAATCTTTTAAAATTCAACTTATAAAAATTTTCTCTCCCCTCCCCTCCCCTCCAAATCCCTCATACCAAACAGATCCTTAATTTTCAGGGCCTAGCCCGGTCTCTTGTACAAAAAAAAAAAAAACTTCATTATTACTTTGTACTGCCAAGCAAAAACTTCATTTAACTACTTGATTGATGTCAGTTTGAGACTGTATACTCTTTATTGTATGCTTGTTTGAAATTTAAAAATAAGTTGTAACGCAAATCACTTATAAATAATGCTATCTTTTTACCGGTCAGTTTTATTACATGCTGTATATTGGTACACACTCAATAGGCACATCCACGGTTTAGTGTGTGTTTGGATTAGCTTTTAAGAATAATTTTTATAATTTACAAGATAAGTGTATGAAAGGAATCTTGTCTTGGGTTATGAAAACTTAATTTTAAAAAATTACCAAAATACTCACTTACTCTCGTGGCTTATTCTTTGTGAGGTGCACAACTGCGCATTATCAGTAAATTTGATGAGAAAATTTTTAAAAAAAAGATTTTGCTCGGTCAAAAATCCAAATGTGTGGGAACTGGGAATTGGTTCCATGTGTAGCCTGCCGGACCCGTGCATTTGGGGTTCGGTTAGCGTGTGCTCCTTTCCTTTGAATTGAGCTCCAAAGTCGGTATCGCACGCCTTTGTCGTGAACACTTTTTTTTCCTTCCTTCTTTGACCCCTTTATGTTTTTATGTCTTTAATGTGTTTGAGATAATTTATTTTTGATTTATAAGTATTTTTAAATCGTTATTTACGATATATAAGATAAGTATATGAGAGAAATTTTATCACGACTTATATATGAAAAACATTTATTTCTCAAGAATAAACTGATCCAAACATACTTTTAATATATCATTAAAAAGCGGAATGAAATGGAGGAGGGGCGAAGAAGTAAACACTCACGCTCTGGGTTTGGAATGAAAGCGGGTGGGCTCTTTTGATTTGGGTGACGCGGGAGAAGTTGATTGGAGGGGTACAGTTGGGAGGGACGAGAATCTTTAAGAATGGAGGGACTCGTATACAAATAAGGTGCAATGAACGAAGAAGGACGAAATAGATATTTAGAAGATCTAAAATATCTGGCTAAGCCCTCCACCTGGGCAACCATTAATATTAAGATATTTCACTTTTTCCACTCTAATCAAAAGTGAAAAAGTGCGCAATTTATATTATTACATTACCATCCTCTCTCTACCCTCCCTCTCCTTTCCCGTTTCCCAAACAATCACTCTCTCCGGATCCTCACAAATATCTTCCCTCAATTTCATTGCTTCTTTCTTCACCTGCTTTCGATCCCATATCTTACAATTTTTCCGTCTTTTCCCTGTATCACATGACTCCATCCTCATCAATCCGTATCTCCGACGCCCAATCTTGATTTACCCCCGGAACTTGTCTTTCTATAAATGGGGGAGGAGGTCAAGATGACCGATTACGACGGCGCTGCCCCCGATGATGATGAGAGAGTCCTCGAGTGGGAGTTGGGCCTCCCTGCTCTTGATGATCTCACTCCCCTCTCTCAGCTCTTGATCCCGCCGGAGCTCGCCTCTGCCTTCCGAATATCGCCGGAGCCCGGCCGCACTCCCCTCGACGTTAATCGTGCCTCCCAGAATACTCTGACCTGTCTTCGCCGCGGAGGCTCTCAGGACTTTTCCTCCAATAATTACAAGTCGCTCAACGATGACGGCTGTCGGGACCCCATCGTGGTGGAGGCCGACGAAGAGGCCGACCGGCACGGGTCGGGGTCGGGGTCTGATTCTCGGAAACTCAGGAAGATCGACTGCACCGAAGAAGCTGATTCGGCTCTGCGGACTGAGAATTCGATGGATGATCCGTCTGCCCGGACCTTAAAGCGGCCCCGGCTTGTATGGACTCCGCAGTTACACAAGCGCTTTGTGGATGTGGTGGCTCACCTGGGAATCAAGAGCGCGGTGCCGAAAACGATTATGCAATTGATGAATGTCGAAGGACTGACTCGAGAAAATGTCGCCAGCCATCTTCAGAAGTATCGGCTTTATTTGAAGAGGATGCAGGGTTTATCCAACGAGGGTCCTTCATCGTCGGACCAGCTCTTCGCTTCCACTCCGGTGCCGCAAAGTTTACACGATTCTGGTGGGGGTGGGCACTCTCATGGAAACGGGCATCTTCCGGTCCCGATTCCGATGCTATATCCACCACCAATGATGCCCATGCCGGTTATTGGAATGCCCCATGGTCAGGGTCATCCGCATGCTCACATGGGAATGCCGATGGCCAATCATGGGTTCGACTCACATCCATATAATATGATGCAGCAAAGGGATTGGTCTGGGAATAAATTTGCTTCGGTTGTATCGGACCGTCACGTTACTACTAACGATAAATGAGCTTTCATTCAGAAATTTGTCAACAACTCAATAACGGTGAGCATCGTTGATTTTTCTTCATTTTTTTCCATCAATCTTGTCCTTGTCCGTCTATTTGACCTTGTGGTATGGGACAGTATAAATGGAACCGATCAGGAATTTCGTAACGAGTGTCTAATTCTCTTGAAACAGTAATGACGTTGGTACTATTCATTTCTAATCTAATAATATGTTCAGCTTATCTTTCCTTAAATGACATATCAGTTGAACATAATTTGCATGTGATTAATCGAAGTGGCTTGTAGAAAATCTGGCTTCCACAACAAATGTTCAGAACTGAGAACCACATAGAGATAAAGGTCATTGGTCATATGGCCTAAAGTAATGGCGCTTTCAGGTACACTATGGTTACAACAACTCAGTTTCATAAACTTAATAGATGGCTATGAGAGACTCTGTATGCGATATGTCGAAGCAGAGCGTGCAATATACCGTGTTTCTCATTTCTATATCGATGTAGCCGGCTTATAATTATAAAGCAGGATGTGCAATGAGCAGGTTATATTATATAGTTGTTCATTACAATCTGGAGAGAGAGTGCACGATTAAGCGATGAACTTAAAGGAAATTATTATTGGGTCACTGTGTGTCTTTTTCCACAGCTTCATTTCGTTCTCTACTTAAATCAACTATTCGACCTCGCTGGAATGATGAATGATGAACTAATTTGATGTTGTCATCAGTTCCAAGATTTCCTTTTTGTGATTGACTATTTCTATGATGAACGATGGGATACTTTGCTGTTCAACGTATAGGACATATGGTTAAGGGTTCTATGAAGCTTCATGTGACACATTTTATTTATTTATTGTTACAGATATAGGTACGGATATCTTCTTCTGCGTTTACGCCAACACTTGCCTGATTTTGCAAGATTATTGCCTTTCCAATTAATAAAATTGATTTTGCCGTCAGACTTCCAGATTTTTTTTGGCTGCAGAAAAATGATGCCTGTTATGCTTTTTATTTTGTAGATTCAAAAGATTAACAAATGTCCTACATTTGGAAGTATGGGATGCAGCTCTATTGGCGGCCCTGGATTTCATTCACATGCATTCTTAAAGAAGTAAAATTGCAGGATCTGGAGCCAAACATGAGTCTGAGTTATTTATGTACCGTTTCAGCAAATTCACGGACCTTTTCTTGACAAACCGTATCTCGTAATTGTAGGAGATATCTGGAATTATGCTTCTGGTCTTCCCAGGTTACTGCAGCTTCTGAAGTACATTCTTAAATCTTAACTGGTTCTCCGATTCATTAGTGTTACTATGTTTTGTGTTACCTGAATTTGTGGACTCTCTTTTTCAGCACCAATGCAAAATTGAATAAGAGAAGGCCTGGGCAAACGTTAGCAACTTTAACTTGTAGCTCCTCAAATTAATATTCCATTTGAAATATGTGTTACATTTGCTCTTGGGATAATTCAGTCAGGTGGTAAGGATTAATTTTATATCCTCCGCACTTTAAGACGAGTTCTAGTGACACGAATGTTAACTTTCACCCTACGGAAGAAACGTAGACCATTATATATCCTACTGAACCATATTCATCTACGTTTTCAAATGCCGTGATGTATAAGTCTTAACGTTAGCGGTGTTGGTGGGAAGTAGCAGAAAGAAAGACTCAAAGCATGAGCAGCGAAGATGGGTGGTTGGAGGGAAATCAAAGGGGTTTGAGAAACGGATGAAAAAGAAAAGCACTCAATGTCAGGGTTATTGAACCGGACCGGTCGGTCCAGACCAGAAACCGGCGAACCGGCCAGTAAACCGGTCCGGTCCGTGTTCATATTTTTAATTTTTTTTAAAAATTTTTCTTTAAAATTTCATACTATAAATCTAAAATTTTTAGTTTTTCACCGGTTTGATCCCGGTTTAGCTCCGGTTTAACCCATTGACCCTTAATCCAGTACCCCGACCGATTCAATGCCGGGTCTGAATTTTAATACCTTGCTCAATGTCAGTGTCGTGTATTAAAGAATGATGTAGGGTTTGGGGATAAGGTGCAAGCAAATGGCCACCATTATTATAATCAAGGGATTAGGTTTGTGGGTTAAAATATGGAGAGAAGCTTCTAGGTTCCGGCAATAAATTATAGAGTATAGTGACTGGACCATAAATGTTTTTCTTTTCTTTGGGAATTAGAAAAAGTTTGGTTAAAAACGAAGAAATCCATTATGATAATAATAATAATAATCACATAGTCATCGTGATAAGAAAGGATAGGCACCCAAATGATAGTTTATTAAAAATAGACAACCGCTGGCTTTGTCTTGAGGGGAATATATGCAGTCAAGCAACCAATCTCTGGAGGACGCTGATTAATTAATGACAAACGGGGTCAGTTAAAATATGGAAGTTGGAAACAAGGCATCAGATAAGATGTGTAAAATATATGTTTAATTTGCATTATATGAGAGTTTAATTTTTATTATTGTTTTTTAAGAAAAAATTAGGTTGCTCGTGTTTTTTTTTTTTTGGGTGACGATTGGGGATTGGGGTCCAAAAATAGATCACACAGAGAAAGGGGGGAAAAGAAGTAAACTAACAAGTAATGTGCAAAGTGTGGTAACATCTATTAAATCTGAAAGCATTAGAATTAGATCCAGATATATAATCAGCATCGGATATATGTATAATTGAGATGAGAAGAGGAAAAAGAAGTGAAATGCTGATTGGGCATTATGAAGCAAGTGTGTAGTTGTAGGGCGTGCATTTCTTTTCTGGGTCCAACAGCATCATCATCCATCACCGTTTTTCTGTCAGTTTTCTGTCTTTACCTTTGCCAAATCCCACTTCCCAACATATTCCTACGTTGTGAGGCGATTCTTTGCTCTTTTTTAATTTCAACACCTTATCTCAAATCAAATGTATGCTCTTTTTATGTACCGACATCCTCATATGCCCCGTCTCATTTTGTTGAACACCAACACATCCCCACCTCATGGCATAACCGGAAATACAGCCAATTTCACATGATATATATATTCTTTTTTATTTATTTATTTAGTGAAAGGTATAATCCTTCTTGAGATTTAGAGTGTAAAAGGTTTTTTCCTCTCTTTCAACAAATATACTTCTTGAGATTTGAATTTGTCTTTTCTTCCTTATAAGGGTGATGACATATTGACATTTATCATCTTAACTTACGATTTTTTGGTATAATACATACTACCCCTAGTCTTTAATATAAGACCCAATTAATTTTTTTTTGAAGATATTAAAAAAACTAAATAAATTAATTTAAAGTATTTATATTTATACTTTTTTATATCATTATTTTTTTAACTTATAAACTAATATATAATCAAATGATATACAACATATATTATGATTAATTAACATATTTTTCTTTTTTAACTTCTATAAAAACAGTCAATTGAATCTTATATTAAGGATTAGAGATTAGAGAGAGTATTCTACATAGGGAGGCCTATGCACAAAATATCCTTGCGTCATCATTTATTTTAAATTAAGAAATATAACTAAATTGGAATCCATAATGAACATGCAGTGCCAATCAATTTGATAAAAGAAACTAAATTAGGTTATCTGATTTGAATGAAATTGTGGCAGTCAGCCTGAAGTCCACCACCCATTTAACCATTTTATTTTTGGTGGCATTTCAACTATAAGAACGTTATTCTTCACGAAGGCAAAAAAAAAGAACGTTATTCTTCACAAATAATAACTAAAGATAAGTAAAGTGGAAGCGTGAGAGGGGAGACCAGGTCAGATTACTATTTCATGAAAGCCATAAACGTGAGGTTTAGGAGGAAGGAAACAAAATGGGTAAAGCTCCACGACTTGATCTCTTCATCATTCATCACTGCATTAACTCCGGATCCATCCTCTTCCACCCATGTCTTGAATCTTAACAATTATATTTAATTACCTTCTCTCACCAAAGCTTCTCTTCTTTTCTCATTCTCATCGGCAAAAATGGCTCAACTCCACAGACATGACCCTGCGGATACTTGCAAATCTCATGTTTCCACCGTCGAACAACTCCGAGGTAATATTCTCAGCCCACAACAATGTTAGTTAATTTAGTTAGAACCATGACTCACGACGGCTTTATGTCAAGTACATAGGAGCAGAAGCCTCTAAGTACAAGGGCTCACCCTCCGACAGGTCCAAGCGCTGGGAATCAGTCCTCACTAAAGTCAAAGAGAAGGCCAAGAAATTGCGCCACACTCTCAGCAAGAAGAAGCACGACGATAACGCCATTCCCTGCCCCCTTGAAGATGAAGATGTCGACCAAGATACCGAATACCTCGGAGCCCCCAGTAATGTCGTTCAATCATTACCTCTTTATGTCATATATCCCATTGGCCTAGGGAAAAAGATGGAGTAACATTAAAAAACGCATTAATATCATGTCTTGTTTCCTTCTTAACGTGGATTTCACAACCCTTTCAGTGTATGAGTCGGAGCTGGCTCCTGAACAATACAAGGAGAAAGCAAGACAGCGTCCAAGAGCAAACGCAATGTCTGAGAAGCATGTACAGCCAAGTTGCGTCAAATCAAGAGTTGAAGGAGATAAAGAAGCATCTCCTAGTCCCTCCAAGTTCAAGATAATAGCAGCTCATAATACTGCTGGTCCAAGCAAGACGACTCCTGATTACACAGTAACCCATTCCTTCCCCTCCAAGTTTTCAGGCCTTTCAGTTGAACCCCCAGAGCGAGCATCTTCGTCGGCCCCAACAACGCCTCGGAAAGTTTCTTCTCCGAAAACTCCCAAAGCCAGGACTGCCTCTAAAACTTTTCATGACGCCTCAAATATGCCTCCGCATGCTTCATCAGCTCCGGCGACTCCACAAGGTTCTGCGCCTAATGGCTACAGAGACCAAATATGGGACAAGGGTATTTCAGTGAAAGAGTATTTGATGAATAAGTTTGAGCCAGGGGAGGATGACAGAGCTTTGTCTCAGGTGATATCTGAGGCAATGAGTCCTAGAAAAGCTCCTGGAGATAAAGGTGTGGTGGAGAAGTTCAGAGATGCCGTCACTTCTTTGCTCCGAAATGATGAACCCTCACAATCTCTTGTCACACAGACTTCCCCTGAAATCCCAGTATCTACCAACGCTTATGAAGGTATTGGACTTGTTCCTCTGATTCTCCACCCTTCTTTAATTTCTATCTTTAAAATCCTTGAGTGTTTGGGAAACATCCAAATCATGGTTTTAAAAACTACTTTTTACAAGTCGAGATAAAATTTCTCTCATATACTTAACTCATAAATTGTAAAAACTATTCTAAAAAACAAATCCAAACACATATTAGACATATATAGAATGTTTGCTTGTAATATCATGACATTTATTTTATGGAATAATTGCAGTTGGTCAGGAGGAAGCCCATGGCAGAATTCTTCAAGCCAACTGAAGGTTCCCTTAAGATTTCTTTTCTGCATTTTTGTGTATGTATATTCAGTATTCTTTATTGGCATTTTTGAAAATATATCAAATACTTAGATCCTAAAGATCATTCATTAATGTATTATGTATCTATTTTTACATACAGTAGTTAGTGTGAAATATTGTTAACAAGCATGGCGATCCTCCTGATCATCATGAATACAAATGATACTGCTGCGTTGTGATCATCCAGTGCTAGTTTGAGCTGTCACTTCAAGATTTTGGATTCTATATCTTCTAGGCTCAAACCTTTTGTCTCAGGTACAGAAAATACAACGAACAGGAGTGCTAATAAAGCAATAGCACCAAAAAGGAGAAAAAGGTTCTCTGCTCCTAGAATCTCCTGCAGAATTAACACAAGGCAATACAAGAAAATGATGAACTAAATCCCAATAGTGGCCAGGACAATTAAAAATGATTGACAGCTAAGTAAAAAAGAAAAATAAAGAATAAAAAGACCTTTAATGGAGAGAATGCAAAGGTCACGATAGCATTTGAAGCAAAGTTGGCCAGAACTGCAAGACTAATCCCTCTTCCTCTTGTCCGAAGTGGGAAAATTTCTGAAACCATAAGCCAACTTATTGGCCCAAAGGATATCTGCAAAACACGCGTGCCCAAATGTTATGAAAGAGAAGATTCTTTTTCTATTTGTTCTGTTTTATAAGAGGATAGCAGCAGGGCCAACGGCCAGAAGGCTACCTGGTAGCAACCAACATAGAGAAGTAAAGCAGCTACAGCAATAACTGGGAACCCCCCAAGAAATTTGTAATATGCTGATAGAAGAACCAAAGAAAGGGCCTACAAAACCAAGGACAAGTGGAATAAAAATTGCACAGGAATACTGGAAGAATCTTCTTTTTTTTTTAAAAAAAAAAGAACAACTCTGAGAATCTCTTATCTCAAGTAAGAAAATAGGATGCATACAATGCCACTGACGCCTCCAATCAGGAGAGGTCTTCTCCCCAAATCATCGACTTTCAAGACAGCAATCCAAGTCATCAGTAACTACAGGTGTTGATATATAAGAAACAATGATCAGGGTCACATAGGAAGCACCATTTCCAATTTTAAATGAAAACCGAAATGGTATACCTTGAATAAGCCAATAACAACTGAAACTTTTGTGGCATCAGATGCAGCCGAAAATCCAGCATTCTATATATTAATAACAGAAGATAGTTATAAGTCAACAGGATGGGAAATGAACAAATTTAATTTCATAAGACTGGGGAAATGAAGTTAGAGATAAAGGTACCTGAAGAATTGGACCTGCATAATATAGAACACTTGGTTGGCCTGTTATCTGTTTTAATAATCTAGTCAGACAAACCCCAAAAGGATTTCTCCACTTTCCCTTAAATTTCTCATGACTAAAAAAGACAATCAAAATAATAATGTAGTATACTCATGTGCACCAAGTGGAACTACCTGTTGGAATAAGACCAGACCCCCACCAATTATGAAGGCTTTTAGACTGGGCCCCTGAAACACCTCCAAGAAACCCCCCTCCTCCGATTTCTCTTCTTCATATGCAGACTTTAATGAGACAAGGGTCTCCTCTACTTGCCTCTCAGAAACTTTGTCACCTGGCGGTCGGCCCCTTAATCTGCTGAGGGAAAATATTGCTTGTTCCTTCAACTCTTGAAATGAACCTTTCCCTTGAACTGCCCTGAGAAGCAACCACCGTGGAGATGAGGGAAGAATCCACATTCCAAGCCCCATAAGCACAGCAATAGGAGCACTTATTCCATACATGAACCGCCATCCCCCAACCGTGTTAATCTGAAAGCTTCCCACAAAATAACCCAGCTGCAGAGAAGTATAGTCTCCCACTAAGTCAAGTCTGTAGTGAATAAAGTAAACATAAGATATTCATATGATACCAGAATCCCCAGGACAATGAAGAGTTCTTTTAATGATACTAGAGTTCCACGGATTTGTGATGGGCAGGTTTCTGCAATATACAAAGGAGCACCATGCATGGCCTGTAATGCAATCGATTTGTAAGATTACAAAGTTATCAGCAATATTACAGAAAACACAAACACATCAAAGGACCTCACCAAACCTATGCCTAGGCCATATAGTAATCTTCCTACTAAAAGGACACCAAGTTCTGGTGCATAGGTGGTGACCGAACCACCAAGCACATATAAAAAGGCTGCAGTGATGAGTTCGCGCTTCCTCCCTAATATCAGCCAATTCAACAGAAGGGATGAAAAAAAAATATAACCCCAAAAATAAACTTCAATTTCAGTATAAAATGAATGAGCAAAGGAATTTACCAAGGAAATCAGCAACAGCAAATGCAAGAAGGGAGCCTAGAAGAGCTCCGTACAGGGAACCACTTACCTATGGTAGGTGATAGAGGCAACATTGTAATCAGTATAGACAACAATAAGCATTTCAGGACTGTACAAGAAGTTTCACGGCCATGAAACTGAATTATACCACAAGTCCAAGCTGAATGGCAGAGAGGTTGAACCATGTTATGCCGCTGAGTTCAGGGGACTGTGAATTCAAGCAACAAGGCAGCAGGAATAGATTACTTATTTTATACAAAAAGATAAAACCAAATGCAACAAAAATACAGCCATTGACAGATTTACCTGCAGTGAAATCGTAGCACCAGAGGTGGCTCCAATATCATACCCAAATAATAAGCCACCCAACGCAGGAAACAAAAACCTAAAATTTGGAAATGAGGCGCTAATTAATTGAAATCAAAACGATAAGGGGCTTATACGTCACAAAATTTGCCATGTTTGATCACCTAGAACTAGGATTGACCTTTTTAAACTTTAGATTACAAAGGAAGCGCAAAACTTGGGATTTGGTAATGGGAAAAGGAAAGAGGCAGGATTGAACCTAGTTAATTACATTAGGACTCTTGGCTCTAATTTTTGTTTACTGGCGTCACTTGACTCTTTGCATGATTGACTTTTTCCGGCTGAAAATAGTTGATATTGTCCAAATAATAGAGGCATAATTTCGTACAAATCAGTAAGCCTTGCTTTATAAGCAAAGTTTCAGTTCTAAAGGAGCAATGAGCGAGTGAAATCAGGTTTCCCAATGAAGTAGCTGTGAAAAAAGCCATCAGACGTGGCCAAGCTTCATATTTGTCTGAGTTTAACATGAGAGTGACATACTCGGAATGAAGGAGGATTGACAGAAACGTACGGAATAATTACAGAGGACCAAGAAAATTCTTCTCGTGACGTTGCGTCAGATGCAAGCGACTCAGGTGGTTCCCCCGAAGAAAAATCCCTATGCGCTCCAACCTGCCCAGAAGACAAAAGTGCATAACTGTATTTAAAAAAAAAAAAAAGCTTGAAACTCTGATAAGATTCTCAGCTTTGGGGTTCTCACATAGAATCTGAGTCTTCGACCAGAGTAGGCAGGAGGAATCGGGAAATGGGCGCAGGTGGGCGCGAAATGATCTTTATATGATGAGGTTAGACGAGGATTAATATGACTGTAGGAAAATGGAGCTTTCCATCGCTTTGTTGTCCGGTGATGGAGAGAGAGGTTGATCAAATTGAGTGGCGGAGGAGTGGAGGCAGAGCAAGCCATACGATACCCGAAGAAGGCAAGAATCAGTGAGTGGAATCGGTTGCTTGATAGCTATGTCTTCGACTCTTCGTTATCTCTTTGTCCGCACTGTTTGGGGTCACTGGCTATGTTTTAGTCAATTCATTTCGCTTTTTTTCCTTAAAAAAAAAAGTATATTATAGACGTAGTACATTGCTACTTTTACCCTAAAAAAGCATATTATATACATTTTTTTAAAAAAAATTATAAGTTCAAGTTTGAATGGAATAAATAATAAATTTTTTGGGCATAGGGTGTGTGAAAATATTTATACATCTTTCTTTCATTTCTTCCGCCTCAGAGTTTACAGAATTTTTTTTAAAGAAAATTACTTTCAGACAATGGAGGTAGGGGCTGGCATGAAATGAAAGGCTAATGTCGTTACTTCGTTCCCATCTTGGCGGAGAGAAGTGGATTAATAAAAGACAATCTCTTATTATTAGCATATTCTGAGTTGCACTAAACATAACATTAAATGAAAAGCCCTCCTACAAACTCTATTAATCATCCAAACGTATGATCATTTCTGTAGGACCCCCTTGATCTTTCAGTAATTCAGCGCCATCCCTAACTCCTACCCCTGTTTTCCGCAATGCCATCTAGATACGATACGATCCGTAGCATAGCAGAGCTACATTAAACATTTTATAGTCCAGATAAGGTTGGTGTCCCAGGATTCGATGTGATTGAGGAAATGGAAGAAAACAAAGCAGGGGAAAATGCTACCAGGTTACAAAAGCGTGCTCCAACGTCACTTGAGCTTGATAAGATCAGCAATGGCTTCCCTTTGGGTTTTGGAGCTTCTAATGAATCTTCCAATGCAATCCCATTGCTATCCCCACTCATCATATCTCCACAGCCGTCATTGATGGTGACTCCAGACAATGGAAATGACAACCAACGATGTAGCAGTGTCCAAGGCGGTCTGCCTTCATCCTCCGGCTGGCAGCACCCAGCTATGGCTCCATTTCCGGAGCCTTCATCTTTGTTTAGTTTTTTCCAGAAAC
This sequence comes from Inga leiocalycina, assembly GCA_963242795.1. Classification (NCBI taxonomy): domain Eukaryota; kingdom Viridiplantae; phylum Streptophyta; class Magnoliopsida; order Fabales; family Fabaceae; genus Inga; species Inga leiocalycina. The sequence continues at coordinate 63,351,876 of OY725329.1, forward strand.
AATGTGCCATTGTTAACCAAGGCCAGTGAAGTGAGAATCACTATCACCCCTTGCTTTTGATGCCTATCTATGGATTCCAGTTAGGAGAAATCTAATATTTTTCTTATCTGTTTTGACTGGGTTGGATTGGAGGGATGCCTCTTTCCCCCGCCCTTCTGATTCCTTCATTTATTTTTTTTCTTTTGACATTATGACTATTTTCTTTAGGATCGGCTTTCACATCAATTGCAATCCTTTCAATTTCAATTGCACCGCAGACGCGTGTTGTGTTTAAGGTTTGGGGAAATCAAACCTCGACGTAAACCAATCTCCTTCCTCTCCTAAACAGAGTTCTATATTAATACTACTTTCAAAATTTGAAACCAAGGGTATTAAAAGAACGTTAGAGCTTTTATAGATTACAAGGGCCAATAATTGATATCTGCGAAATAGATATCAAATGTACTTCGACCTTAGGCATGTGCTTGTGGATTTTCTTCTTCTGGGATCATGCTAGCATATTACTGACATTGTTTATTAAATGACTTGATAGATGCTTCGACTATCAGGCATTAGTGGCAAACCGGCATGTAAGGTAAAGAAAGGGGGAAGAACAAGGATATGATATCCCATGGTTTGTTATTTTACAAGTTATCGTGAATTGGGAAAGGTTGTGAGGCCAACATCAAATCATTTATGAAAACGGCTGGTCAATGCGACGGTTTGTCTTTCAGAAAAGGTTGTAGAAAAGATTTATTCTGACCCTCAAAGTTGGAGGTTGTGGCATCTCTTACGCAGAATGGTGTTTCTATTCCCTCCCCTCCCTCGGAAAACCCCAACCAAACAAGGCCTAAGTGGAGGAGCAATCTGGGATGAAAGGGCGAATGGAAACAAGGCTTCTATGGGAATTGGAAATGCAAAGTCTTAAAAGTTTTCCCAAGCAATGCTCGAAGTTACCATACCTTAGTTAGGGACTCATCTGATTTTCATTTCAAAGCCATCAAGATAGTAAATATTATTAACGAAGTCAGATCATTTTTCAATCAAGCACTGGTCAGTGTCTGTTATTTTCGTTTTTTAATCAAGCATTGGTCCAGGAGTGTCATTTAATCACATGACAATAGAAAGCTTCAAGATATTATTAGAATAGGTATGAAATAGTATTGATGATTTTGGGGCCTTCGATCAACCCGTTTTTTATTTTAAAGGAAGTGGAAGATGAGTGGTTTGATATTCTGTTGGATGTATTCTCAATGAGTACCAAATACCTGCAGTTTCCATTCCTAAAACGTACGACAGAAGCCAGTACCAAAACAAAAAGCATACTCCCCATACACAGCATGCCCCAAATTTAATGCCCTCTTATAATGGCTCTCCAGAGCCTAAAAAATAAAAAGCTGGCTCCGAAGGGGATAAAACTACATGATGTCCATTGGTGACATTCAATTCAAGGACTCCTTTCCTGCTTTATTCAAAGTTCAAATTCAAAGATTAACATTATTACGTAGAACTACATGAAAGATGACTGAGATGACATCAAACACCGTTATCATACAAAGCGATTCTCAATTAACCAAAATGTCCAAGGATACAGCGCTAATGGAACTAAGTACATTGCACTTGACATATGGTAAACTTCAGGTAATGCCTCAGAATACCACCTATTCATGTAAAGGCCCAACATCAATAACAGTCTCGAAAGTCGAAAGTATTAAGGATATCTCTCTTCCTTAAGCTTTCAGTTAATATTTTTATAATTAAAGAAAAGATTTGAAACACTCCATGACACCCCCTGCCTTATGCTTTCACATACATCCACCAAATCACGATAAAATGACAAAAATCAGAAGTCAAATTCTCCTGTCGCCTGCAAAAAATGTGCATAATAACCATCAAATTAAATAAATATGACAAACAGATGACTGAAATAATGAGGTAAGATCAGTCTTCTTCACAGTCGTGAGCAACACACCTTATTGAAGAGAATGTCCTTATTGTTTATATGCATGATCCCATCCTTTAATGTGCATTTCCACCTGCTCTTGGTACGCGTCACCTGCATTAGTAGCAAGACAATCATTAGTTTCAAAAAGTTGAGATATTCAGAAAGCAACCATATAACATATCGCACTACAGTGCACTCAACATCCATGTCAGAAAGTGGAAAGTTCATGTTGTCACCTTGTCAAACTGGGCCAGAACAAGATTCTGGGTATTCTGATCCTCTCCTTGATCCACATCATCCAACTCATCATCATCATTTTCATTCAATGGGGGTTCGTCGTCGTCGTCCTCTTCTCCAACCTCATTTTGAGCAACAAGAGCAGGGGTACTGGCTGGAACTTCTAAAAATTGAGAAGATGATGCATCACTAACATCAGAGATAGATACGCATATGATGAGCAACAAACATCACCAACATATAGTAACACGCCCATTTTTTACCAGGAGGAGCTGGTGTATTTGCAATGTTGTAGTCTTCACTGAACACTCCTCCATAATTGTATATCTGAAAAATAAAACCAGGAAGATGGAGGGATACAAGACGTGAGAAGACTGTTATGTTCCCTGAAATTTTTTTAGGGCAGAAATATCATATACTTAAAAAAGTCCTATAAGGCACTATTCCAGTTAAATTTCTTACGGAAAGAAGGTCGGCATGGAGTTAAGAGAGTAAATTGAAAATGTTACTACCGTATTTATGAAATTTATGTTTAGAATATAAGCAAATATTATTTATTTATTACTTTGACAAAATTTCCATTCAACATCCCATTTCATTTCCCTTGTTAATTTTCCCAAGGAAAGTCATCGCTTAAATCATTATTATCTTCCACCAGCTATCTTTCTCTTCATTCTAACTCCTTCCCTTCCTTTTCCTTCCCAACTGCTAAACCCTCAATGACTACCAAGAATAACACGGGGTAATATGCAAATCAAGATATATAAACCTTCCATTATTAAATATACTGGTTCAGTCACCAAATCATGTAAAAAGTGAAAACGCTAGTCTTCACATGAACCAACATGGAATTAAACAGGTAACTGCGCACAAATCCATGAATTTACTGATCAATTACCAAAATGATCTACGCACATCTAGAGGTCCCTTTCTTTCAAACTAAGCAACAAGCAATAATTCAAAATACAAACGAAATGCCAACAAATACAGAACTAATATTATGAACAAGTCCGTGAAAAAATCTGCACAGCATATCCTAAACCCCTACAAACATGAGATGGTTGATAGAAAAAAGATATGGAAAGAAAACAAATAATTACAATTAATTAGAGTATGCAAATAATGTAAGATGAATGAATATTCTATGCAGGGGGCCTAGCAAATATAAAGGTGTCCATCACATTCTTTAAAAAGAGAAGGGGAAAAAATATTGGTATCGGTACCCACATTTGGAGTAGAAAGCACATCATCGTCATAAGGAATTGGTCCATCAACTTGAGGAATCCTTGAAGCTGGCCTCACCGAACATGCTGCTGATTTTCCTTTAGAAGAACTGTGACATGCACCAACAGAGATGCTCCCTCCAGATACCTAAAAGAACATAATATGAAACAGTTTCAAAGCTAAATAAACCTTTCTTCCAATTCAAGCAAGTCAGTGGGCCAACAGACAGAAATGCATGTATCATGTACTGTAAAAACCTAGAGAGCAACTTAAAAGAGTGAAGCTGGGAAGGTTGCATTCTATAATGTTCGTCATATTCACAATGAAGATAATTGAGATCAGGCTTCTATGTGTTGCCATGCACAATCAGATTGATCCATTGTAGAATAAAGCCATTCTTAAGGCATGTTTGGGAGAGCTTATTTTGAGAAAATAAGCCCAATTTACGCAAGCCGAGAAAAAACTCCTCTCACATCCTTACCTCATATACCGTAAATCACGAATTATAAGCACTTATTGCCCAAAAATAAGCTCTTCCAAACGAGCACTTAGTACAGTTGACGGATTTGCAGTGGTGGCATGTGAGTAGGTTGGATCATACTCTCATGACAAAAAGAGAACCATAGATAAATGACATAAATAAACTCATGTGCCCCAGAATAACAGTATCAAACCAACTAAAGATCAACAGATGCAGAGTGGCTGGGCAACACAGTTTAAAGAAGAAATAGTTATCCAAGTTTGTTCACAGATTTCTCCGTCACCTAATCTTACTTTCTAACTAATGTCTAATGCATTGTAGGTACAGACGCCAAGACTACACCATTCCCTGCCTTGTCCCAGTCCACCCCAGAAACAGAGGAAAAGAAAGGGAAGAGACTTTCCTATCAGAAAATAGTTATTATGCAAGAATGGTAGCAAGGCAACATTATATGAAACAATATCCAGACTTGGGGCCAGAACTAACTTGGGAAGGTCTAAAAGCTCAGATGTTCAAATTTTCCTCCACTAAGTGAAGATATTACATAAAATCTTAATAGAATACAAAACATATTATGAACTTGTAGTAAAATCCCCGAAAGAAAAAAAGATCCAATCCCCCAGTGCTAATAAGATACATTGAAGTAGGAAGGACTGGCATAAATCAATTTCTCCAGTATCAAAATTTCTAAACTTATTTGATATAGCTCTCAGTAACTAATTTCACCCGAATTAAAAGAAAATAAAATAAGTTCAATACGTAATTCTTTTCCTCACCCAAAATTCTAACCCAAGAAAAAAGGACTAGCTCAAGGCAGAATCTGCAACTGCAATTTATAATAAATTGCTATACACCTTGCCCATTCAACTGCTTTGATCCATGAAAACAAAAGGAAATTCAGAGTTGGTCTTGCCATCACTCAACCAACAATAGACAACTTCAAAAGATTAAATGAACATGTCAAAAACAAAGAGCGAGTAAATCTGGTCTTATCAAAAATAGGCAAATCCAATCTGTATGCATTTATTTACATCTACAAGGTTCACTACTTATATAGGTAAGATGATTCACTATAGTTAGTTTTAAAACAAATTTTGCTTTCTAAACTTCATAAGCCCCACAATAGTGGCAAAAGGAACAACAAGGACGCTTGTATGAGACAAAGGAGATATGTCTAGCTTTAAATGGCATGGCAGCAAGACTTCATAAACAACCGGCCAATACTATAGATTTATGGGCCTCGACAATGCCTAACAGAGTTATTACTTCATTTGATTTATATTACACCACAAGTAGTAGTCTATCGGAAAGCTTAGTTTGGTTGACAGAAAACCTGCGTGATTTACACTAATGTTCATTAATCGCAATAACCTAGCAGTCAAGGTTATTTTGGAGAGAGAGAACCCAGAGCCGCCTTGAAGGAAGAAATACAGGGTATCCAATAAATACCACTAAGTGTTCTACAACTGAAATTTGAATCGATGATCAGCATCAACTCACGCATGACATGCCACTTTACAATAATGATGACAAATGAAAATAATAACAATGAACATTTAATGTGATGCAACACCCAAGTTGTAAATTCATATGTGATCACCAAACTATCTGGTATCCATTTGATACTGGCTGATTGGATGACAAATCATACCTCAATTTGAAAAACTCCAGATGTAGCATCTCCAGCCCCATCTTGCTGAGGTATATATCCACCAGAGTTATATTGTGAAGAAAAATCATCACGTTTTCGCTTTCCTGAAGATGGCGTGAAGAAGTCCTGGATGTTTCTCAAAGGTCAATAACAAGTAAAATTCTAACTGTGAAGGTGGTCCTATGTTGCTCATTTTATTGGATGGGAGTGAATGTTCTAGGCAAAAGCATCTATAAAATGCTGTTGCAACAAGTAAGGAAATCTATTGGATGACTTAATAACAAGCAATGCTAACTGAAGCAAACTGGACCACATATGTCCAGTGCCTCATCCAAACAAGCATAATTTGTTCTTTTTCATGAGTAGACATAATTATATTTATAAACTTAAGTGTAACAACCTTACTTTGCCTATCCTGCAGTGTGCATCTATCAAGCACTATTACCTTAAAGACCAATTAATTTTTCTTATCCATTAAACGGTTTTTTATAGAAAATTAAAGGATTGATTCTCATAAAACCTTAGCATTCTCTTACTTCGATAAAAGAATACTCGGAGGTTATAATTACAGGTGGATAAATTGTTTAAATTTCAAAACTAGATATTATGTGCCGGTTGCCTTTGTTTTAATAATTAATCAGTTGTAAAGTATTTTTAAAGAAAAACTATTGACATTGGTTGGTTATAGCTATTTTAAAGAGAAAATGATACAGAAATACCATTTGAATTAAAAAAACACTAAAAAATGTCTACTAAATTAGTAAAAAGACAAATAGGTAATATGGTAGAAGTCTGGGATTTTAAAATTTGGGGATTGGCAACTTAAGTATAAGAATTAACAACTTGAGTATATAACTTGAGCTCCCCAAATTGTCCCAAGTTGCTAATTGATATTCTTAAATTGTCATTACTTATACTCAAGTTGTCAACACTCAAACTTCAAAATCTCTAATTCATACTAAATTACTTATTTGTTCTTTTGCTACTTTAGTAGACATTTTGGGGTTTTTGTAATTCAAATGGTATTTTTTGTCATTTTCCCTATCTTAAATTAACATACTACCTCTTATCCTAAATATAAGACCTAATTCACTTTTTTTTGCAGAGATTAAGGAAGCTAATTAAAGATTAAATAATATATCAGTTTATAAGCGAGACAAATTAGTTTGGAGAAAAAACGATAAATAAAAATATTTTAAAGTAATTTAATTAGCTTCTTAATCTCTCCGAAAAAGTCAATTGGATCTTATATTTAAGACTGGAGGGAGTATAAAACAATACATGTTTAATTGATTATCAATGGTTGGTTATAAAATAATTCATAACAGGAACATCATGAGGCACTTTCAACTTATGCAACAGACATTCTTCTAAAGTAAAATATCTCACAGACTTGCTTACCTGTGTCAGAGGTTGATTAGAAGTTCCTCTGTCCACTTCGTCCCGCCCTTCAACATAAGCTACAGCAATATATACCATTATTAATATCAATGTAAAGTCATTTTTACTAAACACGGTTTCAAAATAAACAAGGACTCACCAACATTGACATCAAGTGGAGGCCTCTGGTTCATCCAAGGAGAAGAAGGTTGCTACAAGAAGATTATGTGAATTAGATCGTTGGTCACATTCAAAGGAAAATGTTCCAGCAACCACGATTTTAAGAGAGAAGATGGTAAGCGCACGTGTTTGATACATAGGAAAAATAAAATATGAACCACCCATCTTACACTAGCATAATTCAGTGATGAATCAACATCGAGTTGGCCAACAAAATGAGCTTACCATGTATGGGCCAGGTCTTCCAACTTTCACGTCAGTATTTCCGCTAGAATCATTTCCAGGAGTTGAGTAGTCACTAGACCCAGTAGGAATGTTATACATGGAGTTGTCAGCAGTTCCTGGTAAAGGTGTCTGAATTGGAGTTTGCAAAGGCGTCTGAGCAAACAAAATCCCGTATCAACAAACAATACAATAATTGAAAATAAAAACGTAATAAATGAATTAAAGAGAATCATTAGACGCAAATTCTCAAATATGGTATAAATCTCACAGGAGGGAAAAGTATTTCAGCGGTAGGAGTTTCATATTCCTCGGGCCCCTCATATGGGACGTTTAGATCGTGAACCGGAGTTATCGGACCACCGGGCGTAGGCTTAGCTGCAGCGGACCTGTCTATTGGCCCGAGAACAGCACCAGCGTGGATCATTTTTGTTTCCCACGTCTAAATGATCAACAAAGGCAAAATGAAAGAGAGTAAGCATAAAACAATGGAGCTTTGGTAAGAATACAAATTCAATAAATGCTCAGATCAGATCCAAGCCCTAAGTCAATCAGCCAATAAGGAAATATATTGCCAAACAAATCCACGCAGATTTCATGGTATATATATTAACAAAATACTATCAATCAATCAATACATGAAGAATAGCGAGAGGAAATGAATAAAATTGAGGTGCGAAGAGAAATTACAGCTTGAAGTTCCTTGAGGACTTCCTCGCCAGGACCGCCGTTGTTGATGAACTCATCGCGAACCTTGTTCATGACATCTTCGATAACCTGGATATAGACCTGGCTGGTGGTGGAAGCGGCCATCGCCGACAGTTCCGAAGCGCGGCGTATCTCCAAATATCCTCCTCGAACACCGATACAAAAGGTTTTACCAAGGAAAAGAAAATAGATACTTCAATAAGCGAGATCCAGAAGGAGCATGGAAAATTGTGAGGTTGCGGAGAAGGTGTCTAGGGTTTGGGAGGGTGTGCAGTGAGAGCTGAGGAAAACGGCGGGGGAAGAGAGACAGAAGGAGAGAGAAGAAGAGGGTAAGAGGCGGACAAGAAACACAGAATAAAGAGTGGAATATAAATAGGTTTGCATCCGATTATAAGCATGGGTCCACGTGTCGAAATCTGCTTAGTCCTGATCTTTCTGATGTGGCTAGACCACAACGCCGATGATCTCCCGCCCTATACTTGTTTTGGACACAGGCAACAGTCTACAGATACAAATCATACAAATGCATGCCATTGCCATGCTACCGGGTCACCGCCTTTACCTGTGATCCGCTCTCTATCTCTGTCTCTGTCCGTTACCGGGCAATGGATCCGATGGGCCTTGGGCCACTCGCCCCGACCGCACCCTCTTTTTCCTTCTAGCGTTTTCTCCTTCCAGCCAGCCAGGTGGAGCTTGCTCTTCAATGCCGGATTTGGGGACTCTGTTGTCTCATCTCTGCTGTGTTCTTTGCTGGGCCTATATTTTAGAGGTTTTTTTAGATATATTTTTTAGATGATTGAATTATACATAAAATAAGTGAAATTTTGATATATTATAAATAAAAAATGAATATATTTTCAATTTTTTATGATTTTTCAAATATTTTTCATCAAAAAAATATTTAAAGTGAAAAAAGAAATACATACGATTTTTCTGAAAAATCTTTAAAAAATCATAAAAAATTAAAAACAGATCCGTTTTTTATCCATAATATGTCAAAATTTCACTCATTTTGTGTAGAATCTAATAATCTAAGGAATTATAAAAAATACATTTGAAAATACTCCAAAAATAAAGAGACAGCTGGAACTAGGGGTGAGCATGGTGCCCAGTAGCCCGGTGCGCCCACCCTGGCCCTGCAAAAAATTGCCCAGCCCAGCCCTAAAAAAGTGGCCCGAAAAAATTTTGGGCAGTTTTGGGCGGGCTAATAATCGGGCAGGGTCGGGCATCGGGCAAGGGGTGCTGCCCTGCCCTGAAAATTATTTTCATTTATTTAAAATATAAAATTTCATATCAATTAAGTATTATTTCATATATATATATTTATTTAAAATATATATTGTCTATTGTATAATACTCTTCTGATCCTCTCTTTTTTGCCCTAACCACTAAACACTATTTACAAGTAAATTTCTTCCTTTCTTCTTTACTTTGTGCTGTATTAAATTATACTTGCTTTTTATTTTCTTTCCAGATGCTTCATCATTTGATCAACTTTTGGGATATTGAATTGATGCAAACTACTTTGACTTCACGGTTTTAATTAAATCATTTTTTTTCCTATTTATAATGAATTATGGATATTGTTTAATTTTTAAAGTATGGATATTTGCTAAGACATATGGTATTTTTAAATTTCAAGACTCTAAGTTGTAGACTTATTTTAAAATATCTCAAGATGTGAAATCATCGAATGTATTTGAAGTTTATATTACTTAGGACGAAGTTAAGACATATATGGTATTAGTAACTACAAGAATGTTTATGAAATTCATAAGGAATTATTTTTTTCATAAGTGGACAAGATAAGGCGTTATCACTTGGGCAGGGAAGCCCACCCTGCCCAGCCCACCCTTACCCAGCCTAAAATAGTTAGGGCTTTTAACGGGCAGGGCCGGGCATCGGGCTACAAAATGCAGCCCGTTCATCCCTTGGGCAGGGCATCGGGCAGGGGTCTCGCCCTGCCCAACCCTGCCCACGCCCACCCCTAGCTGGAACCCTCTTCCCCTTCAATGCCCATGTAATATGATGGTCACCCTCGGTCAAATAAAAGAGGGAAAAAAACGAGAATGGGAATAATGATACTTTTAGCATGTGAACATTTTAAAATGTCAATTAATTAGTACTATAAAAAAATGTCAATTAATTAGTACATTTATTTATTAATATTTGTAAAAATTTAAAATATAAAAGGCCCCCTTTACAGGTGGAAAATCCTCGAAATTAAATTGAAACTTTTATAAGTTGTAGTTGTGATCATTTTTTTTAAGCAATTCCCTCATATTCATTTTTTAAATTTAAAAAGGTTAATATAATTTTTAGTCTTTACAATTTACCCTAATTTTGGTTTTTGTCCTGAAATTTCAAAGTGTGGGTTTTAGTCTATTTGTAACATTAGTTCTTGTAGTTGAAAATGATTTAAGGATGAAATTAATGGTGTTAAATTTGCACATATGTTACTAACACCGTTAAAATTACTGATGTGGGCTAATTATTTGGCTAGATGATTGGATAAACTTTGTTGATATGGCCATATTAAAAAACAAAAAAGGAAAAAAAGTTCACCTCCTCGCTCCTAGATTCGGCATTCACCTCTTCCTCTTCGGTATCTATTCAGCTCACAGCATCTCCTCTGGTTAACGCCTCAAAGAATCGAGATAAAGCTTTAGAGAGGACGAATTAATGTAAACCCATCACCCTTCTGTCTTGCTGTCTTCATAAATGCATGCTCAACAACATCAGGTCCAACTTCTTCCTTTCAGAAAAATCAAGAAGAAAGGATCGGACATGCAAAAATCAATCTAGCTGTAGAATGTCCATCATTTGTTTATTGCCAAAATTTAATCAATTTATCTTCACAAAATCAAAAACTTCAATTCTCACTAACAGGAGTCAAATAACCCTCTTATCAAGGAAAACTTTTGGTCCCAGCTTTACAGGAATTATGAGGAACTAATTAAGTTTACGGTCTCTTTTTTACTTATTAAAAAACAGAAAATAGTCTTAATTTCCTCCTTCAATCCTTTTTCAAGCCACTGGAATGGAGAGATTTGCTCTAGAGTATATTTTGCTTTTATAGAAAGTATGAGTAGTGCTCCATTTACTGGTTACTTTTATTTTGTTCTCTTTCGGAGACTTTCTCCTAAAGATCTAAACTTCCTCGCAAATTCAATAGCCCTTATCCCGGAGACCCAGACTCTTAAAAACTGCAATCATAAATCTCAAGCAAGGCAGCAATGGTATAAATCAAGAAAATAGATTGAAATCTGCTATCAAACATATAATCTTTTTAACGTATGATTCTTAGTTATGAGCTCGTCTCTCAGATGCTGTGAGTTGGATGGAGAGGGAAGAGGTGAACGTTGGATCCACGGATGAGGAGGTGAATAGTGTATAAACTTACCTAGATCTTGGGAGGATGTTGCGAGATTGTCTGTCAGATTTGATTTTCTTTTGTTTTTTTAACATGCCCACATCAACAAAACTTACTCAGTCATCGACTCGCATTGGCAACTTTAATGGTATTAGTGACACGTATACAAATTTAACACCATTAACTTTGTCTTAGAGTTCTTTTCAGACTATAAGGATTAATGTTACAAATAGATCAGGTTTAAAGGACTAAAACCTATATTTTAAAACTTTAGGAACCAAAAATAAAATTAGGGTAAATTATAAAAACCGAAAGTTGTATTGCGCCAATTTAAAAATATTAGGAGCTGAGTTGAAGAATATAATGTGTATGCAAGTTGAAAAAGCCAAAACTCTGCAAAAAAAATTCCAACTCATAGTGGGGGGGTCATGAATAGGGATGGAAATAGGTCAGGCCCCTAACAGGGGTCTATGGCCTAGCCTACATAAAGCCTATCCTAGCCTATTTAATAAATAGGCCAGGCTCAGGCTCAGGCATATTGTGTAACCCCCTTCCCACCTTTGGCTAGGATTTAGTTCTTAAACTCATACTTAAGTTGTACTTAGAGACCATATTTCAATTTGGGACTTATTAAGACAATCTTTTGCCCAAAAATCGGATTTGCAAAAACTTTTCTAAACTCACTTACATTAGTCTCATATTCCCATTTTTATACAATACGGCCTATAGAAGTTGATTTCATTTACAATTATTAGAGTGCAAAATATATTCCTGACTCACTCGGGTTCCATTCAAAATAAAAAGGGATTTACATAAGGCACAAAGCCTACAATTCATACCCTTTTTTTTGGGGATTACACAAAATCCACTATATCCAATTCCAACATATACAATGATAACCATAAATTCCAAAATATACTTCTAAACAGGAGCTCTAACTACTCTTCATCGCCTGCTTGCCTTTCGATCATTCAGCCCTGTCTAAAATGGTTAATTTTGGGAGAGTGAGATTCTAAAGAATCCCCGTAGTAACAAGTCAATCATATAATGTACAACAATAATGCATGTAATCAAATCACTATCCACACAAGCAACTACAACGGCAAATACAACGGCAATGGTTAGTATGACACATGTCATCCCTGACGATTGCTCACGCTGAATTGCTCACGTTGTATTGCATCACAACATTCAACACAGTATAATTCACCACAGCTGGGATCCATATAAAGCATATCATGATCGCAAGCCACATAGGCAAGATACACACACGCAGCCCACGGCTGGTTTCACAAACGCCGCCCCCACGGGTTGGATTTATAAAGATCCATGTCGATTACGACGGCAGTCCAACAGCCGACTAGAGATGACCACTGTCACTCCCTATACGGCTCACGCTGACCTGCTCGCGCCGTAATGGACCATGGCATACATTTCACAAGTTCAATGATAAGATATGCATACCAAAACATCATACAAGATATGAGAGAAAAGTCACTACCTGAGTTCTTCCGGGCGTGTCCTAGCGCCGGTCTCTCCCGAGGAAGGCAAATATCAAATCCTATTTTCACAATTAGGGACGAAGAGTTATTCTCTATTCCAAGACTTAATTCACTTTATAATGCTTAATTAGTTATCATTATTGCTCTTCTGGAGTCATTAAATACCCCTAACAACCCTCCTAAAGGGTAAGAAGAACTATCCCAAAGATCCCCTTTTGGAAGCACAAAACTGAGATTTTACACTGTTTCACTCGAGCACAGATGACCATGCTCGAGCACAAGTACGGACATCACTCGAGCACAAATGCTCTCACTCGAGCATTGGTACGGACAGCACTCGAGCACAAGAGAGTGAGAGATAGCGAGTGAGCACCCGAGAGCACAAGGAAGTTTTCAGAAGCAGGCTCACTCGAGCACAAATGCTCTCACTCGAGCACACGTACGGAAATCACTTCAAGCACAAGGAAGTGAGACAGAAAGCACACACCCGAGAGCACCATCCCACACTAGAAGCACAAGCTCACTCGAGCACACACGGCTCACTCGAGCACGGTGCCCATACCCGCGAGTGAGAAGGCACACCCGTGCACCTACTCGCGAGTGACAACCCGAGAAGCAAGCCCTTTGGTGTCAAATACACTCATCACTCGAGCACAAAATCCTCACTCGAGTGACGTTCATCCCTCACTCGCGAGTGAGGCTATGCTTGCTATGACCCAGAGAGTGCAATAAGAACACAGAAAGCAAGAAACGAGAATTGCACTACTGCACTCGAGCAGACCCATCTCTGCTCGGGTGATGTTCATCCTTCACTCGAGCAGACCCATCTCTGCTCGAGTGAATCCCTCATATAGCAGAAAACGCAGAACAGAGGCACTCTCCTTAACCTTTTCCCAATTGATTCCTATGGATACAAAACTTAACCCAAAGCCATTTCCATACAAAAACACCCAACAAACTCAATGGAATACTCAGAATCATCAAAATCCTACTCCATTATCATGCTTTGGGTTTTGGGCAACAATTTCATCAAAATTCCCATTTCATCATAACATCATATTTCAATCTCTAATCAATCTATCTAACATAAACTCATTCCCAAATGCCATTCTCATGCCATAAACATACCAAATGAACAGTGGCACTCATTTTCATGATTAGGCCAAAATTCCCCAGAATTTATAAACTATTCCAAATGGCATGAAACTTAGATAGATATGTTAGTTTTACTCACCTTATCAACTTCTCCAAAGAGAGTTCTTGATCCACCAACAATCAGATTTTCGTGTGGCACAAATCAGCACCAAATGGCTACATTATACACACCAAAATGAAGCTTATTACTCAAGGATCAACATTTATAAATGGTGTTTGAGCAATAGAGGGCATTTACCTACCCAAAGATCAAGCTTTTCTTTCTTCCTTTGGGGCACAAAACTGACGAGAGAGAGAGATGGAGGGAAGAGTGTGAGAGATGGAGTGAGAGAGGAAAAGTGGTCATTTGTCCTCTTGTGGCCCCATCCATTGGCTACCACAATGCTACTTGTCAGCATCTCATGCATTCCCACAATGAGCTCACCACATCACAACACATAGGATTCCGACCCACGGTCAAGGAATCACAACCCTTGATCTTAAATACCACACACATGCAATAATATTTCCAATTTCCACTAATTATGACATTAATTAATATAGTCATAAAACACTTAATAATTCCAATAAATTCATAATTATCATTAATAATCATGATTATCCCTTAATCAAAAATTGGGATATTACATATTGCTAGGCCTATTTAGATAAACAGGCCTAAGGCCTAGCCTACAAGCCTACAGGCCTGGCCTATTTAATTTTTTATTTTAAAAAATATATTATTATATAAGTATATATAATATCATCTAAATAATTTTATAAATTTACCAACTTAATCTTAATTCTAAATTATAAGTTTCATATTTCATCGTCATTATACTCATCCCTTGTTTTCGCATAAATCATTCACCTCTACATCTCTTTTCTTCGATCGCTCGAGATGGTAATACTAACTCACTCTCTCCCCTAATTTGTGCCCTCCACTAAAGCATAAAAAATGTTATGAGTTTATTTTAGTGTCAAATGAAATATTATAATCTTAACAAGAGGAGTTTGTCCCAATTTACGTGGAAAGAATAAAAATAGGTAAAAATCTAATTTTACATGTTATTTGTTATGCTTGGTCGATTTTAAAAAATATATTTCATTAGTCAACAGTCGATTAGTTTTTCTTATTCCTACTTGCTCAAACAAGTGTTGTCACAAGACATTATTTTCTTTTCCTTACTAAGTCTTAATATTAATACAAGAATAGATGTTAGGCTTTTAAGACATAATGTAGGATTGTATATAAGCATGAAGGGTTATATATGAATTTGGCAGTATAGGCTTTAAAGGCTATTTAAAATCCTACATTTTAAGTAGGCTTTTAAACAGGCTTCAGGCCTTATCAGGCCTTCTGAAGGCCCAGACTCATGCATAAAAAAAACCTACATACAGGCTCAGGTCCAGGCTCAGGCTTTGAATCTTTGTTACAGGCTTAGGCCTAATTAGGCAAAGCCTAGGCTAGCCTATTTCCACCCCTAGTCATGAACAGCGCATGTCTCTACGATATAAAAATTCTCACCATGCATATTTTACACGAAAGAGAGGTTTGTTAATATTTTATTTCTTATGAAAAAGGATACTTAAATATTATTTAAACTTTAAAATTTTAAATTGATTTTATTGACAATAAGAGTAATAAAATTGATAAAAAAATATAGCAATTGATAATTCAAATTTTTAAAAAAATCATTGATTTAAGATTTTAAAATTTAAATAATTTTTATTTATTTATTTTCCTATACTTTGTCCCGATATTTTTTTTGCCAACATTTTATCCTGATATGATCCGTTTCTATGTGAGTATTTGGGTTTTTTCTAAATCTAAGTTTTAAACTTAGGTTTATATAACTTGAGACAAAATTCCTCTTATACACTTAGCTATTATCAAAAGTTAATCATCACACATTATATTCACATCGATGATGTGTGTGTTTGGGATCACTTAATTTTAGAAAATAAGTTCTTATTATGTAAGTCGAGATAAAACTCCTCTCACATATTTATCTCATATACCGTAAATCACGATTTATAAATACTTATTACCCAAAAATAAACTATTCTAAACCAGCAAGATGATGATGAGCAATTTGATGCACAAGAGAGCACAATTTGCTTCCAAGGGCAAAAGTGGAACTTAAATATGCGGAGGATGAAACTGCTGAATTAGGGCACTCTTCGCGAGTTCGCGGAGTGCAGAGGAGCAGACCCCCGAAGACTGAACCTAATTACGGCTCCGCGGTGAAGCACCCTTTTGCTCCCGCCCTATCGGAGTTGGTTTCAGCGTCTTTATACCGTCCATTTCTGCCATTATTTATCTCTGCATCTCCACCTGTTCATGCACATGGCGTAGAACCAGAGTGCTGCTTCAGATTTCCACTTTCTTCGCATATTGATTTGTTTTCATAATCTCAGCTGCTCATTTTTCTCTCCGTTCAGAACTTTTAGATATCAGAAAATGTCGGGCGGGTTCTTTAGGGTGAGTTTATATCCAATGTTTGAACCTTTAACTATTTAGATTTGGGATGGGGATAATTTGCGTAAAGGGGACCCCGATTTTCGCCGTTGAAAACATCAACTTTAAGCCTTCTACTGAATTTACACTGCAAGGATATGTATTCTGGGCGCTGATCACTTTGTTTACTACTTTACTTACATCTGCTGAATTCCGTATTCAGGGTACATCTGCGGATCAAGACACTCGGTTTTCTAACAAGCAGGCGAAACTGCTGAAATCTCAGAAGTTCGCGCCTGAGCTGGACCACCTGGTGCGTTCCTGTGACTAAGCTGTTTGTATTTATTGGTCAAATATTTGCAATTGCAGACTGCCTCTGTAAGAAAATGAATTGGGATATGCAAGGTCCTGATAAATTATATAGTACACGTTGTTCCTTGCTCGCTTTATCATTTGTTGAATTTTGATTGGAAAATTGGTTTAAGGTCGACATGACTAAGGTGAATATGGACGTAATAAAGCCTTGGATCACTATAAGGGTGACTGAACTGCTTGGGTTCGAGGATGAGGTGCTCATCAACTTCATTCATAGTCTTCTGGATGTTAAGGTATGTTGCTTTACTAATTAGATTTGCAGCAGATTATTATTCCTCTCTAATTCAAATTGGCCATCATCAATGTGCATTCACCTTTTGCCCTTTCCCTTCCCTGTTTATATTCGATGAGGTTGGGAAATATTTACGGTTACTCATGTGTTTGTCATGTCCATTGTTGTGATGCAGGAAGTTAACGGGAAGGAGGTCCAAATACAAATTACTGGATTTATGGAGAAGAACACAGGGAAGTTTATGAAAGAGCTTTGGTCACTTCTTCTCAGTGCACAGAAAAATGCCAGTGGTGTTCCACAGCAGTTCTTGGATGCCAAAGAAGAAGAACTCAGGAAGAAGAAGGTGCATTTCAATCTTGCCAAGCACTTAGCTCTCTTGTTGTATATTTGTTTTCCGCAATTTTTATTTCCTCTGACGAATCTACTTCACATGAATGGTTTAGGTTGAAAATGATAAAATAACAAGTGAACTTCAGAAGAAAAGAGACAAGGAAGGTAGAGAATTCTTGCAAGAGAGGGTGAAGAAGATGGTAATACTATTTTATTCATGCTGGAGTTGCACTTCATAGAGCTTCATTTTTGGTTTTAACTTCTGTTTATGTTTTCATGGTATTCAGATAGCTTCTGCAATTATTTGGGTTCATGTCCTTTACCTCAAACTGCTGTAGGACGGTGGATTTGATGCCAAGGATACTGATACTGCATCAGACCAAGTCTTGAAGCCCAGGGATTCAGTAGATTTCGTTCAAGATGGAAAAGAAACTGAGAAAAGGAATGGTGTGAGATCAAGGAAAAGGTAAATTGGATGTTGTGTCCTTTACAAGCACTATTATGATGATAGCCAGTCAAATTTCAAAGTATGGACTGGGATGGGGTTTTGATCTCACTCATGGTAGAATTGTGTCAGGATTAAGTTGTCATGCGAAGTAATTTTTCACATGTTGTGTATTTTCGTGGAGTTTCTTGATTAAAACCATTTGTAGATATCTGAATTTCTCAGGCTTAAATTTAAGTTGAATATCAGGATTGCCTTTAACTGAAAAATGGGTATCTTGGTGGGGAGAATCCTGGTGAATTCGACTTAGCATCTCAAAGCTTCTTTTTGGCTTATGGATTACTAACTAGCCGTTACATTGTAATAGGTATTCTAAATCTCCTCATTCACCAGCAATTTCTGCTTCACCTAACCGGTAATGCTCTACTAAATTGTATGTTTTAATCTATTTATGTGTTCTATCTTTGAAGCTCATAAATCGATGTTCCATGCTGGCAGAGACTCACCTTCTAGGTCAATGAGCAGATCTTTTTCAAATTCCCGAAGTTATTCAGGGTATGCTTTTAAATTTGCTCGCTTAGGCTTGATTTGTACATGTTACTTTTACCCGTTAGAGGTCCTATTATTTTATACAACTTGACCAGCTGGTGGGTGCTTGTTTCTTTCCCCGCCTGTTCTGTTCATGTAGACAGTCCTCAACCACAGTAACAAGCGCACTCTTTTGGTTCCCAAAACAGGAGTACTTTTGTCTTCCTATTTTTGGGTTCAAATTGTGGTAACAAGTTTGTTATTTGGTGACAGACAAAGGTCAAGAAGTACATCCAGGTTGCCAGAAGCCCGTGGACGATCCATTTCTTCTGAAAGGATTCGCCATTCACCACGAAGACAATCTATTTCTCCTCCTCAGAGGCATTCACCATGGCGGTCTCCTTGGAGGAGGGTATCTTATTCTAGGCGAAGATCTAGGTCTCGCTCACATTACAGGTCACCATCTTTGCGACGAAGAGTGCGTTCTCCATTTCGTCGTAGGTCACCCTCTCCTATGAGAAGACGCAGATCACCCTCTCCTGCAAGAAGACGCCGATCGCCGTCTCCTATGAGAAGACGTAGATCACCCTCCCCTTTGAGATCACCTTCTCCAGTGAGAAGACGCAGATCACCTTCCCCAGTGAGAAGACGCAGATCACCCTCTCCCATGAGAAGACGCAGATCACCTTCTCCGGTGAGAAGACACAAGTCACCCTCTCTATCACGTCATCGCAGATCACCATCACCAATACAACGACGAAGGTCACCAAGACCTATACGTCGGAGATCTCCCTCTCCCCTGCCATCCCCTCCCCCCGTAAGAAGAAGGTGTAGAAGTAGAACACCACAACGCAGGTCTCCATCACCTGTGATGCGTAGATCTCCCATTTCTGATCGTAAATGGTCTCCAAGTCCTTCCCCAAGGAGGTCTCTTTCTTCAGGTGAATGGAGTTCCAAGTCTCCTACACAACATGTATCTCCATCACCAGTGAGGAGAAATGCTCCAAGGCGAGCAAGAAGTCCTGTGCAGTCTTCTGAAGGAAGAGTCAGGTATAATGATGTCTAGCATGATACTTGGATAATTTTGTTGTCTGGGATATGCATGATTTCATTTAAAGAGTAAAGCTGTTAAGTTGGAATGTCATATAACCATCTATACATTTAACAAGTACACTTGACGAAGAATGTACCTGTCTTACAGAACGCAAGACAGAGTGTCACCTGCCACTCGTCAATCCTCAAGTCCTGTTAGGAATGTTCAGAGAGATAAGGATTACAACTTATTGCGTTATAAATCACAAGGTTCATTATCCTCACCTGAGAAGTCACCAACCAGGTCAGTATCTCCGCAAGCAAGGAATAAGACTGTCAGTGAAGACAGTAGGTAATTTGTTGTCTCCTCAACCAATGTTCTAATCAACTCAATCATTTGTAAACTTGGGGTGTTTATGTGTACTTTGTTTTGGTCATTTAGTCCACATGAGAGCCCTCTGAAGCGAAGAGGGGAGATGTTGACCCAAGAGGGAAGTTTGAGTCGTCCTCAGAAATCAAGAATCCAGAAGCCCAGGAATGATAGCCCAGGAACAAGTGAAGGAGCAGAAGAAACATATTATTCTAGGTTTTATTATTAATTGGATATCTTCTGCTTGTCTTGTTTGTCCGTAGTATTTGAATTCCTTTGTTCAATTGCCTTCTTACTGTTATTACTTTATTATTTTCTCTGCGTTTGTAGAGAGACCAGGGATCACAAATCAAAGTCTTCACAAAGGAAAATGAAATATTTGTCCCCTGACAGAAAGAAAAAAGTTTCACCTGCAAAGGCTCGTACTGAGGATAGACTCTCTCCTGAAAGGGCAGCAGGGTGTCTGGGTTCCGAATCTCAGCGACATAATGATAATATTGATTTGAGGAAGAAAGGGCGGGAAATAAAGAGGTAGTTTGGTTGGCATACTGCAGTTATTCTTACTAATCTGTCTACCTTGCACATATTTGTCTTATGGTGTAAAAAATTTCTTGGCAGTGATAAATCTTCTGGAAGGGGTGCTGAAACTCCTGCTCAACTAAAGTCTCCAATGTACAAGGAATCTTTGTCTGTTGAGAAGCTTATTGAATCATATGATGTGGATAGCAAGAAGTCTGGTGATAAGAACCACTCGTATTCAAGTTTATCCAAGGGTAGTGATAAGCATCGCAAATCAGAAGTTGCTCCGGTTAAACAGAGTGCTTCATGTGATTCTGATTCTGAAGAAAGTGGTAGGCATAGAAGAGAAGGAAGGGAGAAGAGAAAGCACAAGAGGTCTGAGAGAAAGGTTTCTTCAGATGAAGAATCCAGCTATGATTCTGAGTTAGAGAACAGGAAAGAGGCTAAGAGAAGGAAAAAGGAGGAGAGGAAGCTGCGTAAGGAGGAGAAGCGTCGAAGACGTGAGGAGAGACGTCGTAGAAAGGATGAGCGGCGTGCAGAGAGGCTGAAAATAAAAAGCAAAACAGATGACTATACTTCAGAAGAGGACGAGGCTGAAAGAATGGATTTTCATCGAAATGATAATGAGGAGACCCCATCTGACCAGAAGAAGCTTGAGATTGAATTACGAAATAAGGCTCTTGAATCACTTAAAGCAAAGAAGGGCTTGAATCACTAATTATGTTGCTTTTCATTTTGAAGTTGTTATATCCTTTAAGACCTTGTTGCAAATTTTCTGTTTACCTTCTTTAGGAAACTTGTGGCTTTTCAAATGTATCTGTTCTCTTATTGATTGGTAACTGTTTGATGTAGTCTACCTTTACTGCTGGCAGCGGAAATGGATAAATGAGGATTTCTGAGCAAATCTGTTGAGTGCAATATTGCCCGATTTTTACTGGTAATGTTTTCCCATAGTTGGGAATTTTATGTATTGCTTTCGCAGGTAGTCTATGTAGGGGTTTCTGGTTGCTTCCTGCTGATTTTTGTTTTGTATTTTATGGTTATATATAATGTTATTGGTGTTGATTGATTTTGTTATTGAGACAATATATTCTAAGGCCTTGTGAATATTATTAACAAGATTGGGACTGAATTGGCTTTCTGGTCAATTGGTAGATGAATTTAATGTCAAGTCTAGATGATTTGGTGAGCAGATCATGTGCGGATTTTCATTTTGAACTTCCATTCAGGTGAAGTGCTTCGTTCTTTTACAACTTTTACAGGTTATTTTAAATAGAATTCGTCTTTAGAACGGTAATCTGCTGTATTTATATAGGCAGTCCTTTCTCCCTGTATATTGTTCAAAGCTCCATGTGAGGTTGACAGTGTCCTGGACTGTTTTCTTGAATTCTACATGGTGCTATGATTCTTGGGGTTGATATATTTGTAAGATTATCTAGACGTTGTCATGCATATATACTCAATTTTGTTTTGTGTAAATATGTTTACATCTTTGTAGAATTTTGGCGGTTCTTTTTGCTTCATATTAAGTGCTTGTTTTGACTTCCCTGCCTTGTTCCCCCTCAAATACCCTACTCTCTCCCCTTTGTGTTCTCTTGTTTTTTGTTTTCAGTCTCTTGCTTCGATGTGTTAAGTCTATGTTAAATCCATTCAGTTCTTTTCATGCCAGTAAGTGGGGTTTACCGATCATTTCTGTAGCAAATCACTTTGATAAAGTAACTAGAGTGGGTCCAACGCACACGTATGGTCATATGGGCAGTGAACAGTGCGGCTCTCTACAGTTACTATATATCATTGATGTCTACTACTAGTATTCAAAGAATGCTAACAAGCATAAATTCTTTCCAAATATTGTTGATTTTATGTTGACCATATGTGTCGGAACATTAGGATTCCGTTCTTTTAAACCTTAGATCCCTACATGGGCGAATGGGATTCGTCATTTCAACTGTGTTGACTATAATGTTTATTTTTAAGGGTCATCTTGGCTTTTTCTCCATTTATAAGAAGGTTGCATGGTTGCCAAAGTGAATAATAATTTACATGTGAAATTGTGAACTTGCTTTCCGGTCCGTCCTTTTTGCTGTTGTTTTTCTCTTTTTACAAATTCATTTGGCTGCGAAATGGTTCAGCTTCCATGCTTACCAAGATGGTGTGAACTTCCTTTCCTGTCCATCGTCTTGACGGAAATGTTCTTTCGCGTTTAATTGGAAAAATTTGACGAACAGTGCATGGGAGAACGTTTACATTTAAACCCAAAACGACCAAAGACGCGTCAACGTTTCACATTTGTCGTGTGATTTTTGGGTGGCGTGATACCTTAATTCATCTGGGAATAAGCGCGGAAAACTGATATCCTGACCTGATCAAACTGTGATAAAGTATTGGTGTCGTTTGCTCATTTAGGCTCTACTTACCCCACATAGTGTCATTAGCCACTGGAAAAATTTTAAGTCATCTCGATTAAAGTCTTTACAGGAAAAGTGTATCGGCAAGGTGAAACCTCAAAGTAAAATGGCATTCCAAAAACCTCACTAATATAAAGACTAAATTCCACTTTCGGGAGTACGTGGCGCCTAGCAACGTGCTAGCTCTCAGTGGTTTTTAAAGAAAGCTCAAAGCTTTCCATGCAAGAACAATATTTTTAATAGTATACAAAATCAATTAAGAAAACTACCACGTACCTGGTGCATTCAAGAGGTCGTGTTGCTTATACGCTCCACAAAAACGCAGATTCTCATTGATATGGGATCCAATGAACTTTAAAATAAGCTAAAGTTTACCCAAATTCCAAATGGACTAAAGATTCAAGTAATTAATGCAAGCACTGTGCTCACTAGTATTGTTTGAAAGGCAGGCAGGATTTGTTTTGGACTCCTTTGGTATTACCCACGGTCTCCGACTATTTCGCTGATTGAACACTATATGTCCCATGCAGAGTAAAAATAAAGATACAAATAAACTAGACGCAAGCAGAAGAAAAGACAGGATGAGGAGCCTACTTGCATTGGTACTAAGCTCACAGGGAGTTACTTCCATTTTGTCTGTACCATACCAGCGATCTCGCAATGCAGAATCAATAGAGTATCTCATCAGCATTAGAGTATCTCTAGCATCGCGTTTCACGAAATGCAGAATCAATAGGCTCCACACATCCGTATTTTCTTACAGTCTTGGCCCTTGAACTCGCAAGTTCTTGAAGAAACTGATTGTGTTGTGACAGCCATACGTCAGCGATGGCTTGTTGTTTTTGTTTTCTGTGTTAATACCTGAAATGAATTTGCTTGAAGCAACCGATGGCAGAAGAGAAGCCTACGTGAAAGCTAAAGCAGAAGGGGGTGACTGCTGGTGCAGAAAGGACGCTTTAATAAGAGAATAAAAAGCCCAGGCTGACTCGGCTTTAAATGATAAAACCTCTTGGTGAAAACTGAAAACAAACTTGTTGGGAAATAGGAGGAAAGGTTACGTATATGTATGTGTGGCTGTGTCACACCCCAAGGCACAAGAGGGTGTATATTTACCAACTTCATAATCGAATAACCTTTCATATTGTAAATCTCTTGGGTACGTAAGGTCTTGTAGAGTTCTGCGAATGTAATTGATAAAGTGCTCATTTGGAATAGTGAGCGATTGGAATGCTTAAAAATAATTTTTTAATCATGATTTATGATATACAAGATAAATATATAAGAAGAGTTTTATTTCAATTTATATAAAAAATAACTTATAAATAATTTCATCATCATAACGAACGTACCAAAAGATATTGATGCCAACGTTATATATGGCTCAATAATTAAATAATAAAAAAAGAAAGAATATTTTTCCCTGTACGTATCTTATGGCCTCTGGTCACGTCGACGTCCCTGACTCTGACAGCTAAACGTATAATCTTTTGAAACTTATTTAACGGAAAAAGAGAGAAACAAATTTGGTTTAAGCAGCTGAATATATGTAATTCCTTACTGTTTGACGACACCCTGCAGCATATCAGGCCGAGCTAAAAATTTGAGGGTTTGGTTATTACAAGTTGCGAAAAGCAAGTTGCCTTGTTGTTGCCAATCATATAGCTAGTTCTTATCGAGGGAACATTCTTTAGCTTTTAACGACGAAAGAAGTTATGCGCGCGCACACACACACATTCATCTGGTTTTTAATATAAGGTGTATTTACCTAATTTATTTTATTAAGGAAGTTGGTTAAGTTAGTTAATATGATATGTATTTTTCAAAGCACCCTAATCACATTCCTTGATTCTCTCATTCCTTATCCCCTTTGATTATTATTGAAAGAGTATCAATAGAGGTAACTTAAGAAAAGATTGACAAATATAAAAATTTTGTTTTATATTTAGGACTAATATTAACTCCTCAAATATATCTTATATTAAGGACCGAAAGAGTGCGCATATATGCAGTTCCCGATCGATTTTATCTATATCCTCTAATTCTATATACATGGAGTTTAGTGGAGGATTGGATTCAGCAACATGCATTTCTTAATTCTGAAGGCCTTAGTGCTACTTCTAATTAATTTGATGTCTGAAAATCACTTCTCAAGGTCTCCACGGAGGTTGATCTGAAATTTTTCGATCGAGTCTCTCTTTCTCTTGAAGATACGTAATTCTTTTAATTACCATGCAGAGCTAGTCTGGATGTTTGAATTTTTTTTTGGTTAAAAGTTTTCATAGAATTGGAACAGAGAGTAGAGAAAACTGAAAGTGAATGAACATAAAAATAATCTTTATATATGTTTTAACCCTTTGCACCCCCCTTAAATTCTACGAGAATTTTACCGAAAGAATTGTATTCTTTTTTTCAATTTACATTAATATTGAGTATTTCATTTGGAATACGGCATGCACGTAACAAATCCAAGTATAGAAAGTATAGATTTAATTTTATTGTACAAAAAATGGAGAGAACTTTTCATAAGATAAATAACTAAGTACTTGCAACTTAATGGCACTCATGACTTAGCTCACACTTCATGGAGTAAATTATGTGCAGCTTTGATCCCCCCCTACCCACTTAAAAAGAAGAAGACAAATAAAATGCAAAATTACAAATTCAAACAAAGAGTAAGTACTTTAATTAATGTAAAGCATAAACTCTATAATAAATTGTATATAAATATAATGATCCAATTCATTGCTCAAACTCCAAGCCATGCATATACACAGGACTTACCATATAGTTGATACTAAATTATTGTTAAAAGCAAAGATGTAATGAAATTGATTGTGCAGGAAAAAGGTACAAAAATATTTTCCAGTACAAAACAATAATGATAGATTTTAAACAAAAGGGAGGAGACTTATTGATGATGAAAAAAATTGGGCGGAAGAATCAAGACGTGTAGATTTGTGCATTGAGATCAAAAAAATTTTCTGGTACCAATAGTGGGAGAGGGTGGGTCAGGCCCTAGTCTGAGTTCAAGGTCTAGATCCGATGACGATGAACCCTTGATTTCTTCAGCAATTTCTCTATCATGGACATGACCTAATTCTTCTGGCTTTTGTGTTTCGCCACTAGGTGTTTCTGCAAACAAAGGAAGCTGCTTTATGTGAAGTTCGGAGGTTTCTTTGTCTCTGGTTCTGTCTGATGCTTCGACCTTACTGCGAACATCCAAAGATTCAGGCTGATGATGACGACGATGACGACGAGTTTGGTTTGAAGATTGCTTCAGTTTGGCTTTGTCTTTTCTGTGAATGTTCATGTGTCCTCCCAATGCTTGTGCATTAGAGAATCCCCTTTTACAGAAGCTACACTCGTACGACCTTGTCACTTGACTTGCTCCTTGCTCATCACTTTGCTTTGTTTCTGACGAGGATGTTGCCTTATCTTCAGACTCCATTATTAACCTCTCAAGCTCTTAATAATTTTGAGATGATGATGACGATGCCAAGAGAGATGGTCAACTGGAAACTAAGTGGATGTCAATATATATACTAACTATAATAGGGGAGCCAGGCCTGCCTTCTTCTGGCATGTAACTTGCGCAATACATTAGCTTCAGTTGTATCCAGCGATAAATAGTGATGAGACCTGGTTGGTCATGCTTTTGAGATATTAATTATTCCCTCTCATCCTTAATATAAGAGTCAGTTCACTATTTTTATAAATATTAATAAAATTAAATAAATTATTTAATCATATTATATATTGTGTATTATTAGATTATATAACAGTTTATAAGTAGGATAAATTAATTTGAATAAAAACGATAAATAAAAATACTTATTTAGCCCCCTTAATCCTTCTAAAAAGAATCAACTAACTCTTATATTAAAGATCGGATATAGTGGTTTAATATTACCTATGTTATGCTTTGACCTTATTAGTTAAGTTTTATCCTTGGGAATATATAGCTTGTTTATCTACACAGCTTGTCCGTTTTAGAGATCTCTCCTCTTGGCTAATCATCTCATCTCATAAAACCTCACCATCAAGAGTTTTATTGGGGCTTGTCTCTGTATAGTCTACAGAGAAACAGACAGAAGACTCAAAAAATTTGATACTTGTCAAGAACAAATCACCAATTGAAAACAAAGTCCAGCTTGAAATTAAAATATTGATGGAAAAAAATAAGCAAAAATAATTTTGATTTGTTGGGCGTTCAGATGTATTGGTTCGTACGAAGACGGAAAAGGTCATCTTCAGAATCACGAAATTCTTTAGAAGACCCCATTTAGCCGCTATGAAAAATTGAAATTAAACCATGGAATTAGATAATATATAAAATAGCCACAAATTTTAAAAATTTTAAAAATAATTTTCCAATGACCCCCATACTTTAAGTTATATAAATTCTTGGATATATATATATATATATCCGCTGTAAATGACTATAAAGGGAAGCCAAAGGTTAGTTTAACATAAGACGGCACGCAGTCGTATTTAGTTGTTAATTATACGAAATTATGAATGATTATGTTTTGACTACGTACTAAACCAAGCATAAACAAGATCAAAACAAGGGTTCTACTCCTGCATCATATGTCCACTCACACACACACACACACACACACACATGTATTTCAGTTCCTATATATCCATATGTATGTATGCATCTTCCTTTAATCACGTGGAGAGGGAAAAAAGAAAAGAGAAAATTGTGGAGCTATTTCTTGTTGGATCTCAAGAAGGAAAAATAAAATAATCCATCGCGTCAAGCCGTCCTCAACAACGAACTAGCTAGGAGTTGGCTGGGTATGGTAATGAAAATAAATATTATATACAAAAGAAGGAACCAAGCTTAATTAGAGTTTGCAGCTGGAAAAGGAAGTAGACCTTGATCATGTGCCACCCTGACAGACACAGTGACACACACACATATAGCAACAACACATATACATATCCACGTGGAAGCCACGGGTGCAGAGAAAATGGTACCGAAGTCTTGAGATTATTGCAAGAAATTATAAATGATATGATATGATGGTCCTATATTTATCCACGTGCATTCATGGGAATATTATGGCAATCATACATCTTTTTTTAAAACAAGTCAAACAACATCATCAGGCACAAAACCCTTTTCATGCTTGAATAACTCTCGGCTTCTTTAGTCTAGTGGTTGGAATATTTTAAAATGAACTGATGCATTTGTTAAAAGAGTCATGTCCTCATAAGTTAAAGAATTTATATGAGGATTAAGGTGCAATTTTACCAACAATACTAACAAACAATTTAAAAGGGTGCAGTTTTTCCCAAGAAGCGTTTTGGCACAAATAAGCTTTGGAAGGGATAAAAATACTAACAAACAATTTTGAAAGGGTGTAAATTCAACAAAATCGTTAAATTTAACTAAACGGATGTTAAATTATATATATATATATATATATATATATAACGCTATCCGCATTTGGTGAATTTGCACCCTTCCAAAACTTATTTATGTCAAAAGCCCCTCAAAATAAACTTTATTGGAAAAATTGCACCTCAAACGTTTATATGAAGGGTTGTGTAGGAAATTATAACAATAAATGTCATGTTCTTTTAGTTTGTAAAACACCTATGAAAAGGTGTGGTAACTACTACTTGATGGAAGGTTATGTTAGTTTTTAAGAAAATCCTGCATATTATAAAGGTGTGACTCTTTATGGAAGAGTTATTTTCAATAACTATTGATTATTGAAGCTGTATTGGTTCATAAGTGTTTTTGAATCTAACACGTGGTTATGACTTTTTATTGAAGAAGTGTTGCTTCAAGAGGTACTATTTCAAGGCATCACTTCATGATCTATAAATACCCTACACTATCACTTCATTTGCGACAGACCACACAATGCAAATAAGAAATTACACAACAAGAGATCAAACTTATTATCTTTGTCTTTGAGTGTATACAAAGATAAAGTTAAATTATCACTTTTTGTCATTGTTGCATTGGCTTGAGTGTTAGAAGTGTAATCCATACTCAAGGGTCTTTATTGTATGCCACAGAAAATTGGCTTGTCAATCCAAATTATACCCTATTATATAGGAATAAGTGGATGTGAATTAAGCTTAAAACAAAGTATGTTGAACTTGATTTACATTTTGACCATGAAAAGATAACAGCTTGTCTAATTCAAGTCGGATATGTGCCTGTAACAGGACAAGTAGCTGATATTTTTACCAAGCCACTGTCTTTTGGTTTGTTTGATCATTTTCGCTCACGACTCAATGTCATGGGCCAAGAGGCAGTCGTACACTACATTTGGTTTCATGACTTTGATGATGAAGATGTTGATGAAGCCCAATATTTGTAATTTTTTCCTTGTTGAACAAGCTAAGTAGAGGGAATATTAGACTATAGGTCAATGTATACGAGGCAATTCCAAGTTGTTGTAAGTTGTTGGAAGCTGTTATACACTCACACGATTAAAGGGCACATGACACAACCAGAGGCAAGACCTCTTCTCTTATATTGTAATCTTCACCTTTAATGAAATCAGATTGCTCTCAAACTCTCTTATTCAATCCTACTTTCAAGCATTCTTCATCTTTTATTCTTATACTCTTCGGAGATTTGGCCCCACCAACATAGCCTAGGTGGGAAGAATGTAATTGCCTATTTGCTTCACAGAATGAATACAACATACATACATATACGTATATAGATGGTAATGTAATTTAATACCTAACTAGTACAGGACCCGCGCGATGCGCGAGCTAAAGGTCCATAAAATTGATTAAGCATGGCACATACACAAACAACTTGTATGAAAGTCATTCATTAACCTTGTAAACTAAAATGATGTTTTGTGTTTTGATAATGCACTATATACAATGCAACTTACCACGTAAGATTAATCAGAATGTATTTACTTTTGCAGACACATTAAAACAACAAATTGAGTTCAACGATGCATATGAACCTAAAATGTTAATGGTACATGCTACTAACCTCATATGAACAAATTATAATAGACCTCTTTGTACACAATATTGCAAGTCTTGTTAGTTGGATTTTCATCTTCATCCAGGATTAATATCTTCAAGCCTTCTTTGCTACGAACTCGAGACACGGCAACATATAGTTGACCATATGTAAATACAGGACGAGGAAGATACAAGCCCACATTTTTAAGGCTTTGCCCTTGGCTCTTGTTTATGGTCATTGCAAAGGATAACATGACAGGGAACTGTCTACGACAAAATGTGAAAGGCAAAGATGCATCAGAAGGTGTAATAGTAATCATTGGGATTAGCACGCTACCATGTGATGCATTTGATGACATTAATCTAGCAACAATGACATGCTTTTCCAGCCTAGTGATAATAAGGCGTGTCCCATTACATAGCCCATTTGTTTTGTCTATGTTGCGCATAAGCATGATAGGAGCACCCACTTTCAGATGTAATTGGTGGTTTGGAAGTCCAGACATTGTGATATTATTGAGAAATTCAATTGAATGTATTTCTGATATTGAGCTACGAGCCGTATCTTGTTTGGAAATACTATCAGCACTGTAATAAATTTTTTCCTCCCCAGGAATTAATCCAAGCACATAATTATTGACCTCATCTACAATTGACAATGTAGAAGTGAGGATGGCACGATCTCTGAAGTAGGCATTATCATTTAAATGAAGTAGCAAATCAGGATATGTAGCCAGCACTATACATTCTAATGGATTGTTGACGGGCTTTAATAGTAGCTCTTCTGGTATGGTGATCAAACTATCAGAATGCTCCTCTGTTTCAACTGTTCCGTCACCAATTAATATAATCCAATTACAAAAATCAATTACCTCTTGGTTATGACGTGATGCTTCAGAGCCCATCAATCTCATATTAATGGTCAACATGAATAGCTTACAATATTTCCACAAATAAGATGAGTTAATTGTAGCATGCACTATATCTTCTCGTGTACCTCTTGGAATGACTGGCAGTATTTGTCTGAAATCTCCACCAAGCACAACAACCTTGCCTCCAAAAGGTTTATTAAACATGTCTAGGAAATCTAAGCTGATAATATCACGCATTGTTCTATCTAATGCCTCAAAACAATGCTTATTTGCCATAGGAGCCTCATCCCAAATGATAAGAGACACATGTAGGAGAAGTTCGGCTAGATATGATCCTTGCTTTATGTTATAGACTGAATCCTCTATAATGGTAATTGGGATGACAAACTGAGAGTGAGCCGTCTTTCCATTTGGCAAAAAAAGTGATGCAATGCCACTTGTAGCAACATTAAGAACTACTTGACCATTTGACCTCAGAGATGTAGATAGTGTCTGCCACAAGTATGTTTTTCCTGTTCCACCATATCCATAAACAAAATACATACCACTATGTGAGTTGGTGACAGCATAATGTAATTTAATACCTAATAAGATTGTGTTTGGCCAAAGAAAAAGTCCTCAGATTGTGTAGATCAGAAATATATCATCGTAGACTCTAGCTATAGCTTTCACAAAATTTGGTTTTTAGAGGTGATATATACTGTGTTTAAGATTTTGTCCACTCGATTTCGTAGGCCTTTCAAGAAACATGGTATGATACTAATTAAATTTGAGAGTTATTTTGAAAACAGTGAAAACAACGAGGAAGATATATATACCAGTTCTACGTACTAAATACAAAATCAAATTTTTTTATACTTCCTCATAAAAAGTTGATTTGGAGAAAAGGTACTGCATATTAGATATCGAATGTACAGAGAATAGTCAAAATCATTTAAAAATGACTATTAATTACTAAAAAGGACCAACCGTAAAATCTGGAGAGCTTCATGAATCACATTATTTAATATTTTCTCTGACTTCAATTCTCGCACAAATCTTTAGGTGTGGAAATTTTGGCACATGCCAGATTACAAGCTGAAATTATTGGAACAAACGGCAAGATTTCAAAATTCATAAATGGCTTAATGGACAGGACCAAGTAATGAGGGATGGAAATTTTATTGATTAGCATCTCTAACAGTAATGACTGAAAAGGACAAGAGAAGAAGACAGAGCTCGAAGAAAAAAATAATGATATTTTCTGCCGTCCAATTACATCATTTGGGATATATATGATCAACCATTCAAACTTGTCACAGCCCAGCAATTTCAGAATCCACTTTTCCAACACGCAAGTAACTTGATTGGATCCGTTTTGGTGCCTATCATTTATATACGTATTAGACGCTCGTCTAAATCTGGATCTAAAGGATCCAGATTTTTTTTTTTTTTTTAAACGGGTGATTTTTGAATAAATTTTTTTTTAAAAAACTGTTAATTAAGAAATTATCTTTATTTTAGATTCTGTATTTATTAAAATAACTTTTTTAAGAAAAAAAAAAAATCTAAACTGTAAGGATCCATTTGAACGATCTAGATTTTCCTGCTTATCTTTTGGATGAGCAGGAAACTCAATCCGATTTTTCTCCTGTCCGACCTCAATACAAGTGTTTGCATGTGCCCATTTACTTCTTTTCGGGAATTGCCTTTTCATAAAATGACCATAATGCTTGAGCATACCCGTCAAATTACAGGTTTGAAACAAACGGATAAGATATCTCTGGGAACATGAAGGTCATTTTGGGGCGTCAGGATGCAATCTCCACCCTTTCTTAAGCGAGTGGATGATTATGTTATTATATAAAGGATAAGGTACAGAAGGTATTCGGGAAAGTCGAGTGCGAGGTGGACAGAGTAAGAACTGAGCAGGAAAAAAATGGCGGAGGCAAACACTACTGGCTGTAACAACAGGTGGACTCTTCTGGGCATGACGGCTCTTGTTACTGGTGGAACCAAAGGAATCGGGTCTCTCTCTCTCTCTCTCTCACACACACACACACAATCACATGCAGCTAGGCCAGTTAAGCCATTATACATAGGCAAGACAACTTTGGGGGAGAGTTTTCCTATGTATGATTCTGTTTAATTATTGAATTTTTATTTATAGATAGTGAATCAGTTGTGCATATGCTATTATTAGGTATGCTATTGTGGAGGAGTTGGCACAATTAGGTGCTGTGGTACACACTTGCTCCAGGAATGAATCTGATCTTAATGAATGCTTACAACGATGGAACGCTAAGGGATTTCAAGTTACTGGTTCTGTTTGCGATATGGTGTCCTCTGCTCAGAGACAAGACCTTATAACTAAAGTCTCCTCTCTGTTTCACGGCAAACTCAATATCCTTGTCAGTAATGTAACTAACTCATAAAATTTAGGCTAGACCATGGTCAGACCAAACTATATACTACCATAAAACATGGAACATGACTGATACATGCACCATTAATTAGTTTATCTATCTATCTTTTTGTAGATTTAAGTTCGAAATATTTTTGGGTCGGAAATGTTACCGATAATTTTCTGGTAATCTAGTGTGTGATATTTCATCACGTGTTGAATTAGGTGAACAATGTGGGAACAAACATACCAAAACCAACCCTAGACTATACAACAGAAGATTTCTCATTTCTGATGAGTACAAATTTGGAATCAGCATACCATATAAGCCAACTTGCACACCCTCTTCTAAAAGCTTCAAAAGCTGCAAGCATTGTTTTTATATCCTCCGTTGGTGGGGTGACTGCTGTAAACGGAACATCAATATATGGTGCAGCAAAAGGTAATAATTAATCACTTTAATTATTTCATTTGTAGTGTGAAAAAAAGAAGAAGAACAAGAAGATGAGATGCGGAAGGGAAATTTTCGTTAAGAGAATTAAGTGAAATGCAGGAGCAATGAACCAGCTAACCAAGAACCTGGCATGTGAGTGGGCAAAAGACAATATAAGGACCAATTGCATTGCACCAGGCCCCATTAAGACACGCCTCTCTGAAGATGTAATAATTCTATTCTATCCTTGATTCTCTTCTCATGTTGTTGTTGTTGTGTAATTTCTATATGGGGCTTATTAATTAAGAATCATTTTCCTGTAGTATTTCAAAGAAGAAGAGGCACAGGCTTTCATCAAGAGAATCCCTTTGCAACGGATTGGGGAGCCAGACGAGGTGTCTTCCATGGTGGCATTCCTCTGCTTACCAACAGCCTCATACATAACGGGACAGATCATCTGCATCGACGGAGGATTTACAGTGTTTGGTTTCTGAGCTCTGGGCAGTCTTTGGAAACATATAATGTATATAGCAACTGCAGTTTGAATAACGGTTCTACAATTGAGTTCTTATAAATTTCATGACAAAATAAAGACTATTGTCTTTTGCATATATTGATTGCATAGTTTGTGGCAGCAATGCACGTAACTTTACAATTATATGGAAGGCAAGTCGAAATGTGCTTTGGCAACAAGCATATTTCATCACTCGGATACGAAGGAAATGCCAGCTATTAAAATATTTTACTTTGTTCACGTTTGGGAGATAATTACTCACAACATGCACTTTCTATATATGCTCACAGAAATAAGGACGTAAAAGAATGATATTATATCATACGAGATCTAAAATGAACATTGTTCATAATTTTAATTTATAACAAAAATGACTTGCACACACACACCACTAGATATATTTTTTTTGCAAATATTATACCATACGATACCCAAAATGAACATTGTTCATAGTTTAGAAAAATATGACTCGTGTCTGTGTGACTGTGTGTATTTTTATATTGATATTAAATTATATGTGTTGTCACCACTTGTGTGTGTTTGAAATAGCTTTTGAGAATAGTTTATACGATTTATGAGGTAAGTATGTGATAGGAATTTTATCTCGACTTGCGGAAAATAACTTCTGAAACCACGGTTTGGGTGTTTTCTAAACACTCACAGGTGGTGTGATTAAGAAAAAAATTAAAATAAAATAATTACTTTTATTTTAGCCCGATAGTGCTGATTAGCAAATAGAGAGAGATAGTATAGTTCAGTTGAGAAGAAAAATCCTAGTACCCATTAAACAAAGGTAGTATGCGCTTGAAGTCAAAAACCGCGTGAATTAAGAAAAAATTACTATATTAGAAGAGTTACTTTTATTTTAGCCTAATAATGCTGAATACCAAAGAGAAATAGATACTCCCCTTAATGTAGAATCTATTTAGAAAATTGATATTAGTCATAAGTGTAAGACTTATTTCTCATATTTATTAATCTTTTCCTAATTTACTTATATTGATTATCTCTCAACAATAATGAAATAAGAGAGACGGATGGAGTTAAGAAATATGTTTAGAGTATTTTAGAAAAAACGTGTTATATTAACTAATTTTTTTAATCTAATCAAATTAGGTAAATAGATCTTATATTAATTATGGGAGCGTATAGATAGATTGGGGGGGGTGAGAGAGAGATGGATGGATGGTGTATTAGTCTTACTATTAGATGAGAAAAGGTTGAAACCATCCTAGTAAAACACTTCTACTCCTGTTGTCTGAATAACAGTGCATGGTTGTGCAAATAAAGCCTTCTGCATGCTGAAGGACAATAACAGCTACCAAACACAAAAACACACAAGGCAATGATGGGACACCCGATTTCCAATATGCCCTTAAAATGAGAATCTATGTTCTGCACTTCCGGATATACCCCCAATCAATTTCGCTATCATTGTTTCTTTAGCTCGCTTTTGTCTTCAACGACTGTGTTCTTCAATGCCTTCAACTTTCTGTAACCAACATCAGTTCCGAATATCCTAACATGATAGGCAACAAGAGAATCGCACCACTGTTAGTATTAACCATTGGGAGAGAACTATGATATGGGCACATGGAATAAGCACCAAAACCATATAGAAAAGGTTATTGTTACTCCAGGGGAAACCTACGTAATATGTGAGTTAGATCATCCTAGATTTAACATTGAATAAAATCGTTGAAGTTGTTAGCAGAATGTATCCGATATACCTACCAGTCCATGTAAGTAAAGGTTGATGAGTAATTTCCAGACTTGGTGTACAGTAAGCGGTGATGATAGTCATGAAAATCAGCTCTGCAAGTTGGGATACAAATTTTAAGAACAAAGAAGAGCAGGATAAACCACGCGTCTGTTGTCATGGAGGAGGAACTCAATACTCACCCCCCGTATAACGGTAAGAAGTTTGAGGGACTCCAGGGGAAATGGTACCCGCAATGCGCCTCAACTGTTTCCAGGACTCTCAGAACCATCCACAACCAGAGAGTCAACAAGTGGGGCCCTGTAATAGCAGGACCAATAATGGTAGCAAATCCAAGGAAAAGTATCTCAGCAGGATGAGCATATTCAGAGGTAAGTCCAAACGGTGTAGCGTACCTAAAACATTTAGTGAAACAAATCATTACAATTTAACTCTTAATTACTTTATAGATGATCATATTAAACTTCCCTGAAACCAAAGCCCTACAACACACTTAAGTAACGCTTACTCATGATGAACACTGTGTACATGCTTGTACAGCCATTTTGTGTGCAATATCCTGTGACCCCAGTAGAATACAAAGTCCTCCAAAATGAAGTAGAAGATTATATGAAACAAAACTATTCTCCTGAAAAAATTTAAAAGTAAATTTCATTTTTGTCAAGTAAGAGTAATAAGAAGATAAAGGTAAATCTCTAATCATGGAGCTCATATGTCCAGACTAATGACAGTACTCTTAAAAAACCTGAAAGTACCAGGAAGGCAGGGGAAGACTGCTTCGCATGCCCATGTATTTGAAGACAGGGTAAGAAAATATCACAACAGGAAGATTGACACCGAAATGATACAGCACTAAGCGGCTGATACATTTTTCCTGAGCTGAACGGCTGTTAATTTTTGCCTATAGAGAAGTAAGCATTATCAACCAGTCAATCACACAGGATGAGACTAAGCAAATAAGCAAAATAGAAGCTTCCAAGAAGGAAATAATATGGAGTTATAGAGAGAAAAATGATAAGCACCATGCAGGTGTCATACAGTGCAAGTAAAGGATAATTTAACTACATAACTGCAGAAAACAAGGTTAAATTTTAACTTCCTTTCGGTAGATTATATGTTTGGAAGCAAAAATGTCAAACATCGACAAAATTTAGAACCATGAAAGATGAGAAAGTTGAATTAGATATCAAGACATTTTCCATCCACAGGTATATGTATACATTCCCACCATGTTAAAGATAACTTCATTTAATCCAGTTAATATGACAGAAAGGAAAACCTGGATCTTGTACTTGGTCAGCCATCCCGCCCTCTCAAGCCATATGAAAGGAAGTCCAGATAAGAAGAAGACACTCTCGTGAAGAAAAAAACTTCCCAGACATGCCAGTTGAAAGTCATTGAAATGTGTGATCAAATACTGCATCGTCAAAACGAGACAATTATTTTACCTCTTGTATAAGCCAAACTACTAAAAGGATCAAATTCAGAGCATCAATTATAATTTTGTTCAATTGTAGTTTAGCAATTGAAAATCTAATAAACACAGAACCACAACTTTCCAACCAGCAATATCTTACATGTGACAAGATAAGCTTGACATTCCAGCACAAAGACACCAATTAAATATTGGCTTTGTCATTCTAACTAACTATGTAACCAGGCTTCACTAGAACTCAGTTGTATTGTCATTATAAAGGATGAACTACGGGAACTCCCCTCAGGAGGAAGAAGAAATTAAAACAAATATTCGGTGATCTTGCCAAATTGTTTGACTTAGCTCGTTCAGAATCAATATTCAGTGCATGCAATATTTCAATATATACGTCATACAGTAACCATGTTATTCACAAGTTATGGATACAGGTGTAACCTGTCTAGTTTAGTCGATGTTCAACATTTTTTTTTTCTTTTTTGCCTTTTATTAGCATCGATAAGTTGTTCAATACTTAGTAACTCAAGTCGCCAACAGAGTTCATACTTAAGAGTATTTCATCACTTCAGGAAGGCAACTAAAGAAGCACCAGATTTGGTTCGAAGTGTTTGCCTGACATGGATCCAAAGCAATGAAGTTTATAATTATTAATTAAAGCAAGTCAAAGTTCAAATGGTCTATGATCCAGCACTTGCGTTCCATTCCTGTTCTCATCAGTCCACCCGAGACAATGCATATACATAATAGCAAATACATTTTTCTTGAAAACAAAAATCAGAGAGTCGGCTCCAGTCAAGAATAACAAAGAATGCTGACTATCATCGGTTGGCAACCTTGAAATCTGCTACTTATACAATGCGAGAATGAATCGAATATTAACATCATACTTACAATCTGTACCATAGTGAGAAACTAGAAAGCTAAAGAAAATTCTCAAGACGATAGCAGAAGACAAACTCGAAAGCAACAATTAGAAATCAAGATTTCATTTCTTGAAGGCAACGATTAGAACAGAAGTGAGGAGAAATGCGATACGGTTCATGACAAAGAAGTGTTACCTGCCAGCCAGATTGGAAGAGAGAAGCCATAGCTGGCGGAGGTCTTGGCCACAGAGGAAATAGAGAGAACCAGATATGTGAAAATAAGACGACAGGGAGAGAGCAAAGTGATGAATATGGAGAAAAAGCCAAGGCAAGGGCCAACGCCGAGCTCTCATCACCAGATATACAGACTGTATCGAGGGGAATCTGGGCTCTTCTTGGGCCTCCCTGGCCGTTTCTTTTCTCTCTCTAAAACAGAAGATGCTGAAAACTGATAACTGAAAAGAAAGTATGACTCCTTTTTTAGGGAAAATGTCATTTAAATACCACTTTAATTTTTAAAACCCACAAAAACCCATTTAAACTTGTAAAAGATAGAGAAGGGATGTGGTAGGAATCTGAAATTTAAATGTTTAAGATAAATAACGAAATTGTCCTTTCTCTTTAATCATCTTCCTCCTTTGACTCTCTCTCTCTCTCTCTCCTCTTTATTTCCCCTCTGACAGCCCAGAGCTCCTCCTCGACCATCCTCCCTTCTCCTCCTCGACCATCCTCCCTTCGCACTCGTCCCGTTCTTGACTCATTGACGGCAACTTCGATTCCAACGAAATCTCACCTTTGTATATGGGCCACAAGACCACTCGCTATTTGAGCACCAAGTTCAAAGGTCAAAACTTGATTTCTCTGGGCACCGATTAAACTTCATAATATAATAACCATAAGAGCTCAAGGTTTAATGACCTCGATGTGAAGTTGGATCTTAGGATTCGGTTCAAGTTGGGCGTGTTCAAGACCGGAAAGTTCGAGCCCAAGATTCATTATGACCTCAAGGTTCTAAATAACTATATCTCCGTGTTTTCAAAAGTTTCAAATATTCACTTTATGTGTATTATAGTTGTTGTCATATAGAATCTTATTTTTTTATAAATGTCAATGATGTATTTGTCATTACCATTAATATTTTTGTTAATGGTGACAATTTATCTTAAGCAATGTATATGGGAAGAACATGTTCTCTGGGGTGGATGACTTGTATGCATTAGATATATGTGGAATGAGTAATGTTCACAAGTCATTTGATTATTTGCATGATAGTTGTTGTTATGAACACTTTTGGTTTTTTGTCAACGCCATCACTGCACTTG
The DNA here is from genome assembly GCA_963242795.1 of Inga leiocalycina. NCBI lineage: Eukaryota > Viridiplantae > Streptophyta > Magnoliopsida > Fabales > Fabaceae > Inga > Inga leiocalycina. Next base: position 63,391,091 of record OY725329.1, read on the forward strand.
TCATTATTATTATTAAATTTGTCAATACCATTAACAAAATCAGTCAACGCATTTACTCATTTTGTTAGTACATAACAATTTTATTAAAGCCATTACAATTTTTGTCAATCACATTACTCAATTGATCATAGCCCAAAACTCTTAGCTAATCCTTTCACACATTTTGGCAGTACCTATTGATTTTGTTAAAACTATTACAATTTTTGTCAAAATCATTAATATTTTAATCAATTTCATTACTCAATTGGTCATAGCTCAAAAATTTTAGCCAACCATTTCATGCATTTTGTTAGTACTTATTGATTTTGTCAAAATCATTACTGTTTTAGGTAATCCCATTACTTAATTGGTCACAGCCGACAACTTTTGGCCAATTATTTCACACATTTTGTCAGTATTTATTATTTTGTCAAAACTATTACGATTTTTATAAAAAACATTACTATTTTAGTCAATCTCATTACTCAATTTGTCTTTAAGTGAGTCTTAAGGGCATTTTTGTCTTTAAGCCAAAACATGAAAAGTCTAAATTTCCACCCTATCCCTTCTTTGCCCTTTGCAAGTTTTAATGAACTTTTCTGGATTTTATAAGTTGAAGTGGTATTTAAATATCATTTTCCCTTTTTCTTAATTTCCTAAAAAAATTTAAAGTAAACTCAACTTTTTTAAATTTACTTTCTATCAAAAAAATTAATTTTTTATAAGATTCTACAATTCTGTTAGGTGTATCCCACAAGGTTTAAGAAATAAGAGGGATTTTTACCAAAAGGCTATGACAATAAAAAAAATATACTAAAATACTATAGGGAAAATCCCTTAAAAATACCACCGAAATAGGAAAATCCCGATTCAATGTAGCGAAATTCCGAAATCTCGGTTCAGTGCTATATCAGTACGGATGAACAGTACGTGTATGCGAAAAGACGATTTTGCCCTTCAGCCCTCCCTCTCGCCACTCCAGAATAATAACATGAGACTCTTAATTAATAACTCATGATTATTGATTAACAACTCCGCCTTATTCTTTCACATATTCATATATAAAAAATATAGTGTTGTTAATGTAAAATACGGGTGTTGTTATTGGCCCTAAAACTTAAATTACGAAGTTGTGAAACAAGAAATGAGAGTTGTTAATGTAGAATATGTTGTTAATAACAAGACCGGTGTTGTTATTGTGAAAGTAAAAAGAAGAAACTGGAATTGTTAATCAAGAATCAGGAGTTGTTAATTAAGAGTCTCGTGTTGTTATTCTAAAGTGGCGAGAGGGAGGATTGAAGGGCAAAATCGTCTTTTCGCATACCCGCACTGTTCATCCTTACTGACACAGCATTAAACTGAGATTTCAAAATTTCGTTGCACTGAATCGAGATTTGCCTATTTTGGTGGTATTTTTAAAAGATTTTCCCAATACTATAAGGTGGGAAGAATTTATCAAAATGCTACAGTCAAAATCATTCTTTAGGTAATGAAATTTAGAAATCATTCACTAAAGAATTAACAATCTCTTCAATATCAGATTCAATAGTGTTCGATTGAACCAAATGAAAATCGTTTTTCAGGTGAACGATTTCTAAATTTCATCACTTAAAGAATGATTTTGTAACATTTCTCTCTCATAATAAATGGCAACCTCTCTCTTAATAAATAAGATGATTTCATTTACACAATGATTTTTTTCCAGAAACACAATGATTGTTGAATGATTATTACTTCCTAAAAATTATGACTATATCATAATAATTACATGATAATAGAAATAATGATTACAAAAATGGAATAAGGAGTACATTAATTAAATAAATTATTAAAAAAATTAATACTAAATAATAATTAAGCTTATGTGAGTGAAAAATAAAAATGAATCAACGTTATAAATAGTGACTTTCTATACCACATCTAGTTCTTCTCTACATATGTTGTGTCGTTGTTTTTATACGTCAACTTCTTAAGATTCAAGCTTTTCATTTATTTGTGTAGTTGACATATTTAAATCAAATCACGGTTATTCATTTAAAGAAATGGACTGTCTAGGAGTGGCAAATGCTTCATTTGACGGGCCACCATGCTCAAAAATAGAAATATTGTATTCAGTCAAAAATAATGTGTGATTATCTAAAAAAGACGGGCACGATTGAAATTGAGCAGGATTGAGTGAGCTGTAAGGGGAGATAATATGGGTGACATGTGATGAGGTTCATGCTATGTAGGGTTAGAAGAGGTGAAATGGGATGATGATGACGCTGATATGTACTGAGGCTAACTAAAATTTGGAGGCTCTAGTTCCCTAACATTTTCATTTTTAACAGGTGGTTGGGTAGACAAGTAACTGCCACTTTACTTGCTCAATCTGTCATGAGGAATTTGTGGCCGAGGCAACTCAATTGCTGGTGGAGCTTGTTGAGGGTTTATGTTAAATCGTTGTTCTTTAAGAGCAACATAAAATGTTTCGTAGATCTCGAACAACTCTATCTCAATAATCAGGCATTACGAAGGAGGAGTGGTCTACAAACACCTAAAGAATTTTGCACGAAAGAATATTTCTGACAAAATTGTTTTTAATTATTTTAAAAAAAGTCACATTATGTAGAAATCATTCACGTGTTCACGTAAATAATGATTTTAAAACTCATTATTGTGAAAAACGATTTCTACTTGTCAAACCCAAACTCATTTTTCACGAGAACGAGTTCTTCATTATTTGAAATACTTTGTTCTTGTGAAGAACAATTTAGGAATATTATTGTGATAAATATTTTCTTCTTTATAATATTTCGGTAATATGTTTGTTTATAGTATCCCGATAAAAAAGTCGAAATATGACACATATTATATATTAAGTAGAAAGATCATTAGATAGAATAAAATATATAGTTAAAAAAGGAAGGTGATAAGAATAATATCACGGGTGGGTTGAATCAGGAATAAAAAAGACCAGGGTGAATATCACATCACTTGTCGCTTTTGCAATTGCAAATGACCTTGCATGCATCACCAAACGAGTTCTCTATCAGTCGATGAATTTAGTCCCACCACTTCATGTCTTCATTCACGGAACAGTTTCCCTGAGCTCACTCATCTCGATCGTTGAGATGAGATATGGATAGTTTATATTTAATTTTTTTAATTAGTGATTTTTAAATAAAAAATATTTTTTAAAAAAATATTAATTTTATTTTAGATTTTCTATCTATTAAAATAATTTTTTTATAAAAAAAATTAAATCTAAACCATCCAAATCTTATCTAAATAAGCCAATGCGCCCAGCTCCACCGAGGGAACTAGTTCCCTTCATTCACTATGTATGCTATTGCTACGATTGGCCCATTTCGAGTTTGTCTGCACTGTATCTGAGTAGGCTAGACTAGGCTCTTATCTTCGCCTTTCAATTCACACGTCACAGATTACATCCGCCTACCTTCCTACCTATGCCTTTTTCATCAACACAACAAATTCCACTAAACTTCAAACCATTCATTCCATCAATATATCTTATATAAATTTTATTTTGAGATGCTATACTGTACTATTCATAAGTATTCATCCATTCATGACTAGTCATCCTTTTGAATTCGAAATATATTTAGCATATTTTTAATAACTATATTAAGCTTCATATAATACTCCCTCCGGTCCTAATTATAAGACAAAGTTGACTTTTTTGGAGAAATTAAGGAAGTCAATTAAATCACTTTAGAGTATTTATATTTTTAGTATCTTTAGATTATATATCATTTTATTAGTCAAATTAATTAGTTTGAAGAAAAAAATATAAATATAAATATTCTAAAGTGATTTAATTAGCTTCCTTAATTTCTCCAAAAAAGTCAACTTTATCTTATAATTAGGACCGGAGGGAGTATAAGATATCTCGTTGGCTCTTGGGGGGGGGGGGGGGAGATATCTCATTGTCCATAATTTGAACAGAAATAGGAGAACCTCTTTTTTGAAAGCAATGAGCGTCTATAATCTTGTGCATATCACATCACATAAAGAAAAAAAAGCATGAGTGATATTTTGCACGTGGCTTGGTGGTTACTTTTGAGACCAAAATGATAGATGGTTTGATCGCTTCAGCTAGAGGTGATAATATGATCTGATTTAGTGGGTTCAGGCTAATTCGTTATGGGTTGAGATCATATGTATTTGAGTATAAAAAGACTACATCAATATGGATTGACATTTAGCCAACCCAACTAATAACCGCTGGATTGGCGGGTCAACCCAAATTTGTTTTTCAATTTTTTTTAACAATATACTAATATTTTTTTTTGATACAATAAAATTGTTTTTTCTATACACCTAAACATAACAAAATTAAAAATACATTACAAATTAATCATTTATCACAAGTCCATACATAGCAAAATAAAAATAAATCCACAAGCCGTTGAGGACTTGGGGGGTTCTGATTTCTGAGACTGAGAGCGAGAGCCGTGAGAGAGATAGGGAGTGAGAGACTGTTTCAAGCAAAAACAAAAGAGAATTGACTAGGCTGAGAAGTAAGGACTAAGGAGTGGGAGTATTTGGCTGGAGTCTAGAGTGATAGTTTTGGACTTTGGGGGTTGGGCCTTAGGTCTTGGCTAATGGCTCTTCCCTCTTGGTTTAAAAAAAAAAATATGGGCCAACCCGTCACGGGTTGAGACCATGTGGGTTCGGGCCCAAAAGGACCGCATTAATATAGTCCCAGTTTTATAGAACCCAAATCGCCAATTTTATCGGGTTGGGCGGGCTTGGCCCACAGTCCCAACTCATATTACCACCTCTAACTTCAATTGCAAATTAGTAAATGTTCTATCTGTTTTTGCTGAAATTCTTGGATGTATTCAGGACCTTGAATTGTGTTAGTCTAAAGGGTATAGAAAGATTTATTTGATCTCTGATTATATAGAGGCTATAAACTATATGATGAGAGGTTGTGATAATGATCATTCTTTCAAGGATATTATATATGATATTAGGATGATTTTTCATAGAGATTGGCAGGTTGTGATCACTCACAATTACGGAGAAGACATAACTATTGTTGATTAGTTAGCTAGGTACTCTCATAGTTTAGATGAGGTCTTTTGTTTCCTTGATCAACCTCTTCAATTTATTCGAGAGGCGAGCGTTGATGAAGGTTATAACCCCTTTTAAGGATGGATGTAATATCTCTATTAAGATAATGTTTGCAGTACTTATTCAAATATATATATTGTCAGAGTGTATCCACAAAGTTAAAAAACAAATCCATAACATAGTGTAACGTAGTTTAATGTATAGCCGTTGTAGAAAACGTTTTGCTTCTTTGTAATTATATATTTGTACATACTAATTGAATCAATGAGAAACTTGTTTACGATTGCTTCATGGTATCAGAGCCTCCTGAATTCCTTTGGTTTCTCCTTTGATTTTTCTGTTCTTCCCGTCAGTCAGTGTGCTCTTTGTGTTCAACAGAGTAGAAACTTACAAGCTTTTCTGATCATATACCTACCCACTTATTTGAAGGACACGCACCCCATCCCTATACTCAGCACCTCAAGATCGGCCGACCACTAAAATTCGGCCTCCATTCAACGGCGCTTGGCGCCTCACACGCCATATACAGTCCGCCACCCAGATACACGCACAAACCGTGACTGCAGCTCCAACCTCCATTTGCGACGGTGATTCCGGCGTCTTGATCGAATCTGCCCCCTCTACCCACCCCTGAAGTCTCGTGGCCATCCAACAAAGTTTGCATTTTGGCTTGTGTTCTTCACTTCTGTCTCTACATCGTGAGTTGCACTTTGTTGCTAATCTCTTTGCTCTGGGTTAGCACATCTATTTCTATGGTTCCCTTGTCCCATTTGTGATATTGCAATATCTCTAGAGGATTCTTATGGCTTCGTTCATTTATGGCAAATTGTGCTACTGATTGATTTTTTGATATTTCTGTGTGACCCATTTGTGTGGTGTTTTACTGCCCAAATTGTCTCCTTAAGTATTCCATTTGGTTCCTGGACGTGATACAATTTTCAGTTGACCATTAAGACCAAATTTGTTGTTTTAAAAATTTGAAGGACCAAAATTGGTATTTCTGAAATTCAAAGCCCAAACTGTCATTTTCAAATTTTGAAGGCCTGAACTAGTATTTCTGCAATTTAAAGAACCAACCTATCATTTACAAATTTGAAGGTACTAGTCACTAGTGTGACGTTTGATGTTGTGGTTGGAGGACCTTAAAGCCTCGTTTGGGATATTTTAGATTGTTGCTGGAATTTATGATTGTGTGATTCTCTCATTTTTGCTCGGAGAATTTGTTGTAGTTGCATCTTTGCTTATTTGTTGTTTAGTACATCTTTTCGTTTAATGATGGTTGAATCTAAGTCTAGATCTTTAGGTGCTCTTGCTACAAGTAACATTACTTCTAGTCTTGTCACTTGTTCCTCTACGTAGATTATTGATTCTGGTGCCACTGATTATATGACAAGTAACAAGAATTTGTTCTCCTTGTATGCACCTTATGCCAATCCTTATGGTATAACCATTGCCAATGGTTCTTATTCTCATGTTCTTGGATCTGACACTATCAGACTTGCCCCGTCTGTTCCTTTATCCTCCGTCCTTTATGTTCCTGACCTTGCTTTTAATCTTTTGTCTACTAGTAAACCTACTCGACAATTAAATTATTTTATCACACTCTTTCCTAACCATTGTTTGATTCAGGGTCTCACGATGAAGCAGGTTATTGGTAAAGGCTATGAATCTGGTGGCCATTACATCCTTGATGATCAGGTGCAACATTCTGTTGCTTGTTCTGGTGGGTTATATCTATTTGAAGTTCATTGTCATCTAGGTCATATGTCTCTGTCATCTCTCTAAAAATTGTATCCTTAATTCTCTTCTGGTCTACTTTAAATTGTGAGTCATATCAGTTTGCCAAACACCATCATGTACATTTGTCACCTTGCGTCAATAAACGATCTGCGTCCCCCTTTGAGTTAGTACATTCTGATGTTTGGGGTTCTTGTCCAATCCTGCCTCAAATTGGTTATCGTTATTTTGTCACTTTTGTTGATGATTTTTCCCGAACCACTTGGCTTTACTTAATGAAACAACATTTTGAATTATTTACTCACTTGAGTAATTTCTGTGCTGAAATTCAAACCTGGTTTAATACACTTGTGAAAATCTTACGAAGTGATAATGCAAAAGAATATTTTTTCTCCCTATTCACCGAGTACATGCAAAATCATGGTATTCTTCACCAATCCTCTTATGTTGATAGCCCTACAAAATGGTGTTATTGAAAGAAAGAACGAACATCTTATAGAAACTGTCAAAGCTCTCATGTTTCATTTCTCTGTCCCTAAAATGTTTTAGGCCGATGTTGTTTCTACAGCCTATTTTCTCATCAATCAAATGCCTTTAGCTATTCTAGGTGGGAATATTCCGTATTCCATTGTGTTTCCCACCACTAAGTTGTTTTCTGTTGATACTAAAATCTTTGGTTGTGTCTATTTGGTTCAAGATGTCCATCCTACTGTTAGTAAACTTGATTCCAAGTCCTTAAGATGCGTTTTTCTTGGTTATTTTCGAGTTCAGAAAAGTTATCGGTGTTACTTTCCTGATCTCCATCGTTACTTTGTGTTCATTGATGTCACTTTTCATGAGTCCTCTCCTTTCTTCAAGACTCTGACAGTCTCTGAGTCTCCCTCTGTCATGGATGAATATGATGATATCCTGATTTATCTTGTCCCTTTCTCACCAATACAAACTGATGTTCTGGAACCTGAATGATGCTGATGTTGCCAATAATTCACCTTCGCTAGCTCCTGCTTCGCCGATTGATTCCGTTGATGCCTCCTTAGTTCTTGCTCCTGTTTCCGCAAATCCTCCTCTTGCTGTTACTGAACCACTTGTTCTTGATTCTCCAGTTGATACTTTTGATGACCTGCCCATTGCCCTTCGAAGAGGTACTCGTCCTTATTAGCCTCTCAAAAAATATGCTGACTGTACCTATCCTATCTCATCTTTTGTATCCTACAAGTCTTTGTCCCTTGTTTCATCTTCTCTTATGGCCACCCTTGATTCGATCTTCACACCTACTACCCTTTACCAAGTCCTAACTCACCCTGGTTGGCATGTCGTAATGGAAGAAGAACTCTTGGCATTAGAAACAGCTGTTACCGGCACTCTTGTTGATCTCCCTCATGGAAAGAAGGCCATTGGATGTAAGTGGATATTTTTTTGTTAAGACTAAGGCAGATAGTTCCTTGGAACGGCTAAAAGCTGGACTTGTTGCTAAAGGGTATGTCCAAGCTGATGGTATTGATTATTTCGAGACTTTCTTTCCTGTAGCCAAGCTCACCTCAGTTCATTTTCTTGTTTCTTTGGCGGCCACACATCATTGGGTTTTGCATCAATTAGATGTTAAGAATGCTTTTTTAAATGGCGACATTCTTGAAGAAGTTTATCTGGTGTAACCACCTGGGTTCGTTGCTCAGAGGGAGAATACGAAAGTGTACTACCTCCAAAAGTCACTGTATGGTCTAAATCAAAGTTCCCGAGCCTGGTTTGATAGATGTTGTGATGTGGTCAAGAAATTTGGGTTAAGTCAAAGCAAGTGTGATCACTTTGTATTCTACCAACAATATGATGCATGTATGATTCTTCTAGTAATATATGTTGATGATATTGATATTACAGGAAGTAACTTTTCTAGAACCTCAGAACTTAAAATCTTCCTGAACTCTCACTTTCAGACAAAAGATTTGGGATCATTAAAGTACTTCCTTAATATTGAGGTTTTGAGAAGCAAGAAAGGTATTCTTTTGACTCAGAAAAAGTATGTCCTCGATCTCTTAAAAGAGATTGGAAAGCTTGGAGTTGCACCAAGCAATATCCCTATGATTCTGAATCCCTTCTTGGATCTTGATGCTAATATGTTTGATGAGCTTCCTGATGATTTGAAGAAGAAGATTGATCCAGAGAAATTGAAGCCGTTTTCATTTCCTGAGAAATATAGAAGACTCATTGGGAAGCTAAATTATCTAATAGTGATCCGTCCTGGTATAATCTTCTCAGTCAGTAAACTCGGCCAATTTATGGCATCACCAACAATGATACAATGGGAAACTTTAGAACATATCTTGCATTATTTGAAAGACTCTCTAGGTCTTGGTATTTTTTATACAGATTATGGGCACACTAAAGTTAAATGTTTCAGTGATGCGGATCATATAAGATCTAAGGCTACAAGACGATCTACTACAGGTTACTATGTGTTTGTTGGTGGAAATTTGATATCTTGGAGAAATAAGAAATAAGGGATTGTGTTAAAATCAAGTACAGAAGCGGAATACAAAGTCATGTCACAATCAATATAAGAAACTTGTTTACGTTGCTTCATACACACATATATATATATATATATATATATATATATATATATATATATATATATATATATATATATATATTACATGTAAACCTCGGGTACGCAAATCTAAATGCATTCCCTTAGCGTCGATATAACCGATGCTGCTTGTAGCTAGTAAAACTCGCTTGGGACAATGAAGTCATGTGACATTTTGAAAGTGAATTCTCTCCACTGACTTTTTCCTTAATATTCTCTTTGTTCATCATTAGGTAAAATTTAAGTACTCCAAATTTATTATTTTATAAAATTGCTAACATAAAATTAAATTAGGGCAAGATCGCAATTTGCTTTTTGTTTTTTTCCTTAAAAAAAGCTTCTTCGGTTTTACTTCTCCACTCCGTTGAAACTTGAAACTGCGTATTAGAGCACAAAACCGAAAACGATCCATTTTCCATTTGTTAAGTTAATTAGTTAAGCAATTACTACCTCCAGCCCTAAATATAAGATAAAGTTGATTTTTTTAGAGAGATTAAGGAAGCTAAATAAATTACTTAATTATAACATACGTTATGTATCCTTAGATTATATATTAATTTATTAGCTAAAGTAATTAGTTTATAGAAAAAAAATATAAATATAAATACTTTAAAATAATTCAATTAACTTCCTTAATATTTCCAAAAAAAATCAACTTTATCTTATAATTAAGATCGGAAGGAATAATTAATTTCCCATTAGATTATTACCCAATATATATAATACCAAAAACCTCGTCATTAATCTGGCCAAAATAAAAAACCTCATTAATGAGCTAACCGATTTTCCCACCTCTTCGTTTCTGTCATTTACTTTCGCGTTAAGGTATGTAACATTTATAGAAGAACATGCCCGAATTCAGCAGTCAGCACAAACATTTGAAAGCCTTCCATCACAACTTTTTGTTGGAAATTGTGCCCTAAGAGCCAATCATTATATTTTAAACATTATTATTTTAATGAAATTTCTCCATTCTGTTATCATATTATTTACATGTTAACTGTGATAATTGTATCCTTGGATAATTCATAAAGATTGTCCTAAATTGTCCCTGGTCGGTCATCTATACGGGAGCAGAGATGAAACAAGATCAGTATGGCTTTGATAAGATATAGAGATACGAATCAAAGTCTTAAGCACTTGTAAGAGTACAAGGTGCTGGACCGACCCACTATGAGAAAGCTACATGGATCAAGTCATAAGCTTTTCTCATGTATAACCACGTTACAATGCCCTTAGATCTGAGGTCATCATGGATTCCTACATGAGAGTTGCTAAGTTTTGAACTAGTCAAAAGTCACTTTTGACCGGGTGATGATAAAGGCTACAATCAGGCTTGGTGGTTTTTCATGTAGAGGAATATAAATGATCAAGATGGAATTTGTCCCTCACATTAGTAGAGAGATATTACTGGGCCCCTCGATGAGTGAGTCTGAGAAATGTATGGCCATACTATGATGAAAGGAGTTTCTGTCTCTGTTATCAGGCTACTTAGGAATCGAGAAAGTAATGGTCAGGAACAAGAGGATGACATTTTCCATGCCTTATCCTTGATCGATATATCGTGTGACAAAAGGGACGTGATATGGTTGTATGACAGGTTGCATCGTGATAACGATCCTCATATGAATTGGGTAGTCGTAATGTCTTGCTAGAGGTCGCTTGCGACTTTTGGGTTAGTGTAGTTATTGGCCCACTGCCAACTTCATATGGGCCTATAGGGTCGCACACAAGAATGGCCTAACACGAGATAATGTTTGATTTAGGGTGGATTTTATATTTATATATATAATATAAAATTCATTAATAATATTATATAGATATATATATATTTTTGAAATATATATCTTATATATATATATATTATATTATATTATTATATTGTGTTGGTTTTAAATTTAATTTATTAAGATATATTAAATTTAATAACTAACATGATAGAGATATAGTATCTCAGATTTAATTTATGAAGATAAATTAAATCTAATGGCTCTTTATTTAGATTAAATAAATAGGTTAAATTAAAACTGTTGGACAGATTTAATTTAAACTGAATTTATTTAATTAGCTCATCAAGATAATTAATTATTAATTAATTTCAAAATTAATGATGATTAATTTTGAAATTTGAAAATAACCTTCATGGGTTATAAACTTGATAGAGCTTATAGACTCAGGTGACATCAGAATTGAGAGCCGCAAGTTAAACCCTTGGAGACATTAGAGGCGCTAGCACGCAGTCTCCTTGGAGACATTAGAGGCGCTAGCACGCAGTCTCGGTTGGAGAGCATTCGTGTGGATACCGGTAGAGGGAACGAACCTGACGTGTTGGCTCCTAGAGATCGTGAAAACTCTAAATCATCAAAAAGTATGAATCCTTCCAACTTGGTTTAAATGCCGTTGATAGATCCTCGATTAGGATCGGTGAAAATTTTTTTAAATTCTTCCGCTGTGCTTACCGATCCTACACTTTTGAGTGACCACGAACCGTAGCAGAAATGGCCGAAATAGTACTTCAGAAGCAAGAAATCAACTAACATACTAGTAATTAATCACGCAAATTTAGTAACATTTACTTAAAATAAATAACCATAAAATCTAAAAAATTGTAGAAAATACAATGCTGGTACCAAAATTCGATAGGCCCTATCAGTTTTCAAACAAGGGGCAGTACCACAAAATTTAGTTCGCTCTTGGAGTGGCCCATTCAACTCTAAGGATGAGATTGTCATAACCATATCCATTTAATTTGTTAATTGCTCTCTGGGCGTCTTCCCTGTTCACAAAGTTAACGAAGCCAAATCCTCTGCTCACGTGAGTCCTTTGATCAAGAGCAACATACACTCTGCTCACAGCACCAAAAGGACGGAACAGTTCAAGCAAGTCCGCCTCTCTCGTATCCTCAGAGAGATTAGTGACCCGGACAGAATTTTCATCGTTCCTTCGCCTCATATCTGATCCACCAGTTCTCTCTGCACCAGCTCTCATACCAGGAGGAACATATGCTCCCTTGGTTGGACCAGAAGCCGTAGTGGCAGCTTCTGATGCAGCAGGCTTATCAGTGAATCCTTCCATCGGCTGGGCAAGATCCTTGTATGGACACCTTGAAGTCCAATGGTCTCCCTTCTTCCCACAAGTTCTACAAACCATGAGAACAGCACCTTTTTGGAATTGAGCCAACGGGTCTCCAGCAACCTTCGGTTCTTCTGGTTTGCTACCTGTTAACAATGGAAATGTCAGAGAGATGATAAATCAAAGCACATTATAGGCTCAAAGGCACCATTTTGCATGCACTGCAAAATAATATCAATGCCAAGGGAGGCAGAAGCCAATGACTATAGCAGATCACAGGAGACCTTGGGAATTGTAAGGGATTCCCCAATTCAACTTATATCAAACTGTGAATTGAATCAAGCACACACGATATTTAAGTGGAGGGAAGTGCCCTGTGAGCCGTTCCCAAGTTATGGGCTAAAGTTAAGCCGTTGATGCCCTATGAGCAGTTAATACGAAGTACATATTTCTTAGACCACTAGACAAGAGAAAAAAACGTTGCAAGGACAACATATATATCCTCCAACTTTCTTCAATTTTTTCCCTAAGACAACTGAACGAGGGAACCTACTAAAATGCATATGTATTTTTATGCTCTTCCTCCAACTCATTAATTTACATATCAAAAGCAACTTAAAATAAAGTATGTAAAAACCTGTGCATTTAACGTTTTATAAGCATATCCTACAGACCTACATATGAAGAAGACTCAGGATCAGCACTGTATTTTCCTACTATCCAGGATAATTCATCTAAATCTCATTAAGAACTAACAGTAAATATATAATATGTAAGCCCAGCTCAAGTTTCAACACGTAATTAGAAGCGAACGCATGGGAGGGCGCACTAACAGAAAAAGTCAAGTCTTTAAAAACAATCTAACTAGGAGTATGCCGCACTTTATATACTGTTCCTCTGGTGCACTGACGGAAAAGACTTCAAAAAAATATAGGACAAAGAAAAAATCAGCGGGAGGGGGCCTGTTTTGGAGTCAACAATGTTTCGAAACTTGACACTAAAGTCGAACTTCGACATTATAAGCCGATAAGAGGAAAGCACAAACCAGATCTTCCTTATGTCTTGTTACCAATGAGAACATTTAGAGGAACTAGATCCATTCATCTAATATACAACAAAAGAACTCGACCATTTTCTTTATTCATTCATCTAATATAAGCATCGCAAAAACTGCAATCGATCTAACTATAATAAAAGATAAGGAGATAAAACGAGAAATAGAAAACTCGCTCAAAAGAGCCACACCCCAATCTTAATCCTCATCCAACAGAACTCGACCGTAGAAGAAAAGAAGGGAGATTTATTCACCGAACAAAACCAAGCAAATGAAGGCGAAGACAAACCCGGAGCCCTAGGTCGCTCAAGGAGAATCTCTTCGGTGGAGACCATAGTGAGCCTGCTGCCAACATCCTCGTGAACAGCATCGCCGAACTTAGCCCAGGATCGCCTCTCAATGGCCCGCTTACTGAGGCGAGCGTTAGCAAGCTTGCGAGTACGAGTGGTGGTAGTGATCTTCACCTTGTTGCCATCTTCGTTGAATTTGTACTCAGTCACCTTTTTTATGCCGTTCTCATTGGGGCCTATCACCTGTCGCGGCGGAAGCAAAAAATCAAGATCCCCGCCGTCATCCTCATCTAGTTCGCCCCACCGTACTTTCGCCGGTTGAGAAGGATTTTGGGACGCCATGACTCTACAGCAGAACAGGTACGTGAGCGTTGGGGGCTAGGGCTTACAGCTTGGAAAACAAATTGACGATGCGTTTAGAATTTAGATCCTGAATTTGGCTTTCTTTATCGATCAAAAAATAAAATTGGCTTTCTCTATCCTTCCCTTTCCTTCTCCTCACTGGTCATTACAGTATTTATAATTTTAATATGAAAAAAATATAAATAAATTTAAATTATTAAAATTTGACATGATCTAATAATAAAATTTTGGGTTAATGCCATCTTCTGTCCCTGAAGTTTATGGTTATTTTGGTTTTGATCCTTGAAATTTTAAACATGTGATTTTGATCCCCCAAGTTTATTTTATTTTAAATTGTTAGTCCATTAAATTTAAGAAGGACTTGTAGTTAAAGTTAACATGGTTAATTAAGATTAAGTGGCACTAACACCGTTGAACATACTTACGTGAATGCTGATTGGGCATGCTGGGTGGAAAAAAATTCTAAACTTATATTTTTAAAAGCTTTTACATAATTAAAAAAATATAAAGCCAGGCTGATGGCCTATGAATTATGATCAGACACAATTACATCGTCCTCCTCACCTTGAATTCTTGCAAGAATGCAGAACCCCAAGAATTCCCATTACATCCCACAGAAACCTGCTCCAAAAGATCGAAGCTTGGGACTTGTTCTATTGCTCTGAATAAAAACAAGTCATTGCACCGTCATTCCATGCTGAAAAATTGAACTGAAGCATCGTCAATATGATGTGGGAACAGTTGGACACCTTCTCTTATATGCTAAGAGTTCTGCACGCAATTGTGTTTTACTATGATCCTGCTTGTTGAACTATGGTCAGAGAGTTGACAAAAGTGGCCAAAACTCAGAAAATAAAAGTATTAGAGACTGCCATCTGATAATCTCCAAAACTATCAACCCCAATGAAGATCTTGGACTTTCTCTTCATTCTTCAAAGCAATGACTTGTTCTTATTCAGAGCAATAAAACAAGCCCCAAGCTTCGTTCTTTGAGAGCAGGTTTCTGACGGAACAAGAATTCTTGGGTTATGCATTCCACAAGGAGGAGGATAGAATTGTTTCTAATCATAATTCATAGGCCATAAGCTTTGTTTTATATGTTCTTTTTTTAATTATGTAAAAGCTTTTAAGAAATATGAGTTTAGAACGTATATTTTTTACCCTAACTTAAGCAATCAACATCCACATAATTATATTTAATGGTGTTAGTTTCACATAGGCTTAAGTAACAATGTTAACTTTCTCTCCAAACCCTTCTGAAACTTTAGGAATTAACGATTTAAAACGGAATAAAATTGAGAAACTAAAATCATATATTTAAAATTTTAGGGACTACAATTAAAATGACTCTAAATTATAAGGACCAAAGATGGAATTAACTTTAAATTTTTTTATAATAGTTTACAGTTATAAATTATTTAAATCAGATTTTACATGAATTTATATATTCTTATATAACAATATAATTAAAATTATAAGATAGTATCTTATAAAATTTTGTAAGATTTAATGATCCAGATTTGATAGTATCTTTTATCAATTTATGGCAAATCTGGATCATCTCATTCTTCTGCCCCACAATAAATTCAGGTTATTGACAATATTCAGAATGATGGTTGAACTATACTCTTGATAAAATATAAGAGTAGTCATTTTTCTTATGGTCAATCATGAATCTGCTTTTAAGATTAATCAGTCAAATCTCTCATATGGAAGAAATATTATGGGCAAATATTCCTTACTCATTAATAAACAGCTAC
Organism: Inga leiocalycina; assembly: GCA_963242795.1. Classification (NCBI taxonomy): domain Eukaryota; kingdom Viridiplantae; phylum Streptophyta; class Magnoliopsida; order Fabales; family Fabaceae; genus Inga; species Inga leiocalycina. The sequence continues at coordinate 63,407,012 of OY725329.1, forward strand.
TACCGAAGGAGGGGCGCAAAGCAACGTTTTCGTACGCCGATATCTGTACTTTTCTTACTCATTGCTCCTTGAAGAATTTCCTTGGGTTGTAAAATTCCACTGTAATGTTTTCAATTCTCTGCAATCATGCCCAGTCGTGATTGTAGAAGCATATTTAATGGTATTGATGTTTTTCCCAGAAAAAAAATGTCTGGATCATTAAAATTATAATCAATAATAATGAAAAGCGAGATTACCAAAAAAATTAAAATTGAAAAATGGGGCGGAGCCGCGTAGTAGTAAAGAAAAAGGAAATTCAGGCAAAAAGAAAAAGAAAAAGGAAAAGCTTATTCCCTAGATCTTGCGTTCTGGCGGGGAAAAATCATTGATGATGTTGGGTTGATCTAAGCCGTTCAATCCTCTCTGCCACATAACATTTTTTTGATAGAGAATCTTCCACATAATTTTTTTTTTTAAATATAAACTATAATTCATTAATCCACAACAGATTAATATAAAAGACGCCTCTAAAAGAGGCACATCTTCTTCTACATAATTTTTTTTACCCTTTTTACCCATCTTCTTCCACATAAATTGATACGGAGTAAACATATTAACAATTAACGCATATAACATATAAAAACGAAAACAAAAAATATGGGTTAAGTACTACGTAACATCCTTAGAAGTTAGAACTGGATCTGATCTATAATACAAATTGTTGATGAGATTTTATATTAAGAACTAAAAATAATGTAAGATATGATTTATAGTGAAATTTGAACTAAAAAATATGATTATATAATTTTCAACTCAAGCCTGCTTGTAACAAAGATAAATTAGCATAGATTATCTTCTGTGGGGTCAGCATATGAATATATATATTTAACCTCGAGAAGTTGGCAAAAAAAAAAACAGAATTAACCTTGAGAAAATGCAAGTCTAAGTAGGTGTTATAATCCAGCACTAAACAAACTCTAACCCCAACTCCTACGTATCTAAAGTCATAAAATATTAAAATATATCTATTAAAATAAAATTAAGAAATTTACACTACAACGTAAAATTGTTTTGAAGCTATTGATAACTAAAATTGTTGTCTCTGCATAATGAATGATGTAGTCTAAAATTAGACTGTGTGATATACAAATGTTAGCGATTGGCTACCATTCTATGATTTTATCGTTCTCTTCTGATTCTCTTTTCGTTCATTATTTATCTCAACCTTTATATTAAAATATAAGCGGTTTAAATTTAATATTTCATAAAAATATTATTTTTAAATATTTTTTATTTTATGTTTAAATTATCATAACTAAAATTTAGCATTTTTTGAATTTATTTAATTATTTTTTAATAATTTGATATTGTTTTTAATATTTTTATAAACATTAAATTTAAACTGTTTAAATATTAATCTAAAGGCTAAAATGAGTAGTGAGGGAAAAAAACAGTAACAGCATAGCATAGGATGGTAGCCAATCCCTAAATATTAGGGCAAAAGCTTTCCACCCATGGGTATCTCCTGACATCACTTTTGATTTAGTTGAAGTAATTAGACAATTTAAATATTGATTGATTGATCTAATTTGGAAATTTATTACAAGCCATCTATTTTTTTGAATTAATTTAAACATATTTTTAAATGATATAATATACAAATTCGTTACTAATACTATACTCTAGTGTCTTTAGTCTTCAATTTCATCGAATTTTTATTTTAAATTTTTGACAATTTAGAAAGTTCACGTGACAATAGAAAATGGTGGCTTTTTTAACTTCGATTAAAAAAGTGGCATAAAAGTCGATCAAGTTCACAAATTCTCAACCAAACATCTTTTTAAAGTTAATTCTCATTAAATACCATCCAGTAAGAAATATTAAAGAGAAAAGATAAAAAAAGAATTTTAAAATTATAAAATCTCAAATCAGGTTGGTTTGTTTAATAAGGGAATGACGAAACTGATAAGTAATTAGCAACTCATGTTTTAGGAAATATCTAATTTAAAATTTTACAATTTTAAAGTTCTTTTTCTAGTTTTTTTCTCAATATTTAATTACATCTTAAATATTTAAGTATTGGAATCCGCTTAATTACATATTAGAACTAGAAGTCTTGGCTGAAGCCACCGAAGAAAATGAAGTTAATTGAATTCCCTACAACTGATCAAGCGATTCTGGTTGTATTCCCAGGTTCTGGGGAAGGAACTACAATGGCAAATGAAGATGATAATTGGAGTTCTGTGAATAACGGTATAACCAGCTAGCTAAACAAACTTAACCACTGAATTAGATTTCATTGAAAAATGAATATAAAATTAAAAACTTCGTACTAGTTGCGTGCTTGTATGTTTAGTATTTGGACTGAGAAATAGTTATCTTAAAGTCAAGATTGATGGGATTTATGAAAAGCATATTGGTTTTGGAACAAGCTTACTAGGACTCGCAACATATCGAAATGTATGGGCTTTAACTGTGTGCGGGTTTTAAAGCTGTCTGCTCCTACAAGTTCAAAAATCAGTTTACTTTGTTGTTTTGATTTTTGATCCGTAGGTTCCAAATTGGAAACTGCTTCAAACAGGGAAAGATGATCAAATAGGATTCAGTGAGAAGAGAAGCGATAATAACAGCACCAAAACAGAGTATGATTATACATCGCACACACAAATATCTCTGCCTCCACTTAATGGAATAAAATCACAGAGCTGAAGCAACATAATGCAAAACTTAGCCGCTTTATGATATTCTGCTCGTTACTCACAAAACCATGGGATGGCGTTAAGCTTTAATGGCTTGTGGGTTCCTATAAACTCTTAGTCTTGGGCAGAGTAAGGGGATTAACGGAAACATTTAACAACATGCCTATTTTGATGAAAGTAACTCAAAATAGAATAGCAGAACAATACCAGGGAAATAAGTAAATGACATGATTGACCGATCACCCACCACCATCACCACCACCAGAGTCACCCCCGTGACCATGAGAACTGCCACCTTCGTTCGCACTAAGTGCTGACACGTGTACTGCAGTCACCACAGCAGCAGCGCTACCGGCGTCGGCAGAGCCACCGGTAGTGGTGGCTCCGGGAACGCCATCATCAGTATCATCAACCAGTGTAGCAGAGGCACGCCATCTACTTTTTCCCTTCTTCTGAGACTTGTGATGATGATCAGACTTTTTTTGCTCGAAAGGTTTCTCTGCATCTCCCAGCTCGTTTTCATTTCTCTTCTGGTTTCCGATCCGGATACAGAAACAGACGTTTTTTACTTTCATGATTCAAAATCGAAAGGTCACGAAATTATGCACTTTGATGGGCTTAATTTCTCTCTTATGTACTAGCAAAGAGGGGCAAAAGGAGGTATGGTTGATGAAGTCCTATCATGTTTTATTCTGTTCATTTCTTTTCTACAATCTTTCCAAGGTGGTAGGCACTAAGCGCATAATTGCTTAGTTGATAAGTATTCTCATCGTTAATTATGGAATTTTAACTTGAGCTTCACCGAAGTTGGTCCACAAGCTATAGTCGAGGATAAGTTTGCTTCGAGTCTTTTGAGGTTGAACCTGTACAGGCAGGAAAAAGGCACAGGGGACGATGCTTTAAAATATTGAAACGGCGCTTATAATTATTGTAAATCAAATCCATGAGCATAAAAAGAGGCATGTATTGGGGTGAAACAAGTGGATGTCAATCATAGGCGACTATTGGCCCGTGACAGATGGTTTCCATCGCATTATATTCTCACTGACAGTGTGTTTTAAATCACTATTATAGCCCACATTATTACTCTTTCAATCTTAATATAAAATATATTTATTTAATTTAAAAAGATTAACAAAGTTAGTTAATATGATATATATATTTTTTAAAACACTATATAATTAAAAAATATGTCTTATATTTAAAATTAAGATTAACTCGTCAAATATATCTTAGAAGAATATAAGGGAGTAGTTTTCTTACCTGGATGCCTAGAGTAATGTTTTATAAAAGGAATCTTTCGACAACAATGTGGTTAATAAAAATTTATCATCAATATCATCTTCAATAAGCCTCAATGCTTTGATACTTGTTCTTCATGGTGGTACAGAAAAAAATGTTACACGCCTTATAAATACACGTCTAGGGCTGTGTGAGGGGTGGTTCTCACGTTCGACTCTTGCCAGACGAATGGTTCTCATCCCCAGTAAGTATCATCACAAAAAAAACTCACTGCCATCACCGCACAGCTAAAGAGCCATCCTGCTTCATTTTTACAAGACTACTTTCAATGTTGCGCAGCACTGGCTTATAGCTGCAATATTCAAAGATCATATTTAAAAAACATATACTCAGACAACAAAGAGCAGGCCTCAATCTAATATCCGAGGAGAAAGGAACTTACAAGCGTGACAGACCATCATATGCCTGTTTGACTTGTTCAAGTTGTACAGAAAGCTGCATGACTTGTGCGGATAGTGCCTCTGCTCTGCTCTGTTCTTTCACAAGTTCACCCTTTCAAAGGGAAAAAAGGGTAAAATTAGATTACTCTTGTAAAAAGGGAAAAAAGAGTATATTACTCTTGTAATCCCAATAGTTTATTTAGTCCCATTGTTGTACTAGACAACATGACCACGTGGAGGAACAAATGTGCCACGCGCCGCTTAAGCTAACAACCTTTAAAGACACCATTTCTGCTGTAGATGCTGAGGAAACAATCACATGTGCTCCATCGTTGGACGAGTCGAGTAAGCCCCTAGCTTGTTCCATTCTCAATTTATCTAGAATCCCACGGAGCTCTTCATTTTGCTTAAGACAATCCTTCACCTAAGGGATTGCATGAGAGCACACAGTCATTTTCTTGTTAAAAAAAAAATACAAACCTTGTGGTCTGGCACCATCAATACCTTAAAATACAGGTCATCATGGACTAAACACAGAACATACACCAGTATAAGAAACAAAATACTTGGCACGAATCTTGTCACTGATTATTATCTGATAACTATTTAATTCTCTACAGATGAAAAAAAAAATGTGTAGGAGATGGTCTCCAGTTAGAATCAAATTTGTTCATCAGCTTAAGATAGTGAAGAGAATAACAGGCTCAGAGCCTATGGTCTGTAATTCTACCTGAAAAAATAAAAAAACCTTGCGACTAAGCAAAGTTAGCATAGATGATACCCTAAACCAGTAACCACGCACCAAATCTTATAATATGCCTTGCTGCTGATTATTACCTGAATTTCCCATCTCATTGCGGCTCCAACCGCTTCTTCATAAGAACTTGAGATGGTAGAGTTTTCCTCAAAAAGCCTCTCGATTTCAGCAGATTGTGAATCAATCTGCCAGCATGACAAAGCAGCTACCTCATCAGATTATTAATAAAATTGAAACTACTTCATTGGATGGAATATAATTGATAAAGCAGCTAATCTATGTCCAGATAGAATTTACCTCCATTAAGAGCTTCTGCCTGCTGCTTTCCAACCTCTCAACAACTAAAGCCATATCATGCAGCTGATTCTCTAGTTTCAGTTTGTCTTCCTGAAATTAGAATATTCAAACAAAGAAAGATTAAGAACAGAACAACAAAAATTTCCAATTCAGTCATCACTTGATCAATATCAGAAAGAGATTAGACGAGCAACATACAATAATTATGAGAAGGACAAGATTTAGATAAGTTCCTTAGGTTAACCCTATGAGATTTCACATAAAAACATATACCAAATATTGGCCATACATTATCACTTCAAGAGTAAGTCTCAAAGAATAAATTCACTAACAAGCCACCACAAGGACTAGAGAAGTTTACTCACCACAGAAAATTTCTTCTCCCCCACTTTCTCTGGGACTTCTGCATCAAAGCAAACTAGAGTCAACATCATCTTACGGTGTGGCAATTCAATAAGAAAATTAAGATTGAAAAAGAGGAGATTATGGCAGTAATGAATTCTTTAAGGAACTAGTGATTATGCTGATGAAGAATTTATGGGATTTATATGAGGATTAACATGAATCTACATAATTTAGAGAGGGAAATAAGAAAAGAGGAGACTCAGCTACGCAAATATTGCTAATGGATTTCATGACAAGAACAAGTCAACAATCTAGCGCCTCCAACCCTCCCCCCTTATTCACAAAAATAACATAGTGGCAGTACTAAAAGACTGATGAGCAAAAGAATATAATGCTTTGTAGCTTCTGAGGAAATAAAAATGAAGCAATGGCACAAGATACCCAAGAGCAGCCACATGCTAAACAGTTACATAAATGGAACAGCATAGATTTTATGTGCAGTTTGAAGGAAAGAACCTGCGGCCTTTCTCGACATGGAGTCCAATTTCTCCTCCAACTCCTGCTTTTCAAAGATCAGTGCTGCAATGCGGGCTTGGTCCATGGCTAGTTGCTGCTGTTCCTGCTGCCTCAACAGTGATTCTCGCTGTAGATTGTAAGCACCATTAGAGAACCAAAAAGAAACTCAAGAAAAAGGTGAGAAGATGTCGATAACATAAAGTAACCTGCAGCTCTGATCTTAAGCTTGTGAGCTCGTTTTCTAATTTTTGAATTTGTTCCGGTGGGATTCCAGGTAGTGACATTGTACCAACAGCACTAGTCATTGCTTGCTGCTGAACCAAGTTTAATTCTGCTCTCAGAGCAGCTGCATCTTCCTCTGCCTGTAGCAAGATAAGCAATGAAATATTAAGAAGAAATGTCCCGCATTTCATAGTTCTTTAGGAAAGTTAGGTTCCCATACACGATATTGTTCATCTTCTGCTTCCTTCAAACGTTTCTTCAGTGTACGAAGCTGGGCTGAAAGGTCCTCCTGCAACACATGATCACATGAACATGTTTAAAGATTAAAAAATTAGCAGGGAGAGGCAACATGATATGTAGACAGAACTACCCGAGCAACAACTGCAGCATCTTTCTCCATTGCTACATCCTTAAGAGCTTTCCTTAGAGATGGCACAGTGCTTTGCTCCTGATGAACAAATATTGGCTTTACTCTTTAGGACTACAATACAGAATCAGTGCCTGGCAGAATATCTATATAACTAAAACAAACAGCTCAAAAGTTCAAAGTACCAACTACCAAAGACAGGCATCATCACAAATGAAGCATAATGCATAGTTTCTGATAGTATTAAAAAGGTGATACAATGTGGCTGAGCCATTTTCCAGATCTCCAGACTGTGGACTTGCAATGCTATTAATTGAACTAACTAACACGTAATAGGTTTGGATTTAATAGGTAATCTGCAGTACCAAACACACAAATCAATTAAAATATCGTTCAACCGTTTTGACTTACTAAGTCGTTCAGCTGCTTTTGCATTGCACTGTGGTCAATTTCCATTGTTTGTAGCTGCAAAATGAGAGGACTAGATCAAGCAAAGGCGTTCGTCTTTTGGATCAATTATAGCTGTTTATCAAAAGTTTACCTTTAAAGTTATTTTCTTGTTTTCTTCCTTCAAATCTATGTTCTTCTTCTGCAGGTCTTTTATTTGTGACAGTAAAGAACTAATATCCGTCTGTAAGCAATTTTCAATATTGACTATTAAAGAATAAGAAATAAAGACGATGAGATGAAGACATGCTGATTGAAATGTTTATTACATCAGACAGTTTATTCGCGCTCTCCGACTTCTTCATTCCCGCAATTTCTAAGGACAAAAAGGAAAAAGAAAACGTTTTCATTCCAGAAATTGTAAATGGAAATGGTAACAGATACACATCGAATGGTAGACGAAAGAGATTCTTGTGCCCAAAGACACAGACCGGTGGGGTTCGGGATTTTGCTCAGATCTGGTCCAGATGAAGTTTTGCTTAATCTATCGGCGGCCCTTTTTTGACGAATCTCTTCCAACTGTAGGATTGATATACAATTCAATTAAAATTGAACAATATGCATAAACTGATAGGACTCACGACGCTGAAATTGACAATGTGGAAAATACAAATTGAATGAATTGAAAAGGACAGAGGACCAGTTTTGAACATGCCGAAGGCGATGCGTAAAAGAGCTGCTAGAATATCAAGAGAGACAAAGATAAAGTTTTTACCGTCCGTCGACCAAGGGACGCATGACGTTCTTCCATTGCTTCAGATTTTCAGATGTTGATCTTCGTCCTTCGTCCAGGTTCTCCGCGCGGTTTTCTTTACAACGGCGTGGAGGGAAAGACGAAGCACATTTTTTAAGAATCAAAGAAACATCGACAAGCTAGCTTGGCCATATTATGAATATAAAAAAGAAAAAGAAACATCGAGAATCTTGGATCGTGAGAGTCTGGGTGGGGTAGTTCGTTATCACGCTAGCCTCACACACTAGAGATTTCTGGTTCGAACCCGGGCTCAGACATTTTTATTTTTTTTGGGTTTTCCAACTCATCAATATTTCTTGAAGGCTATGATTTATTAGACATATTACGATAAACATATTTCCTACTAGCCGATTGGATTGCCGGTGATGGTGATAGAAATAGGTTTTTTTTTTAATTTGACTTTTATAAATTTAAGATAAGATAAAAGTTAAATTATAAATGTGATTTATGTTTAAATTGACAATGGTAAAAGCCCATCTACATTGTAAAAAGAAGGTTTTAGTGACTTTTTTTTTTAAAAATAGTTTTTGGTCTAAAAGCCTATTTAAAAAAATATCAACTCAAACACCTAATTTCACTCCCACCTCACTTGATAGGTATGGCTTGCTTTATAATACTGAAACCTTAATATAGGATATAATTAAGGAGTTGATGTTAGTCGCATATACATGTAAAACATATTTTATGTGTTTATCAATTTTTTTTCTAAACTAATCCAATTGATATTCTGCCAACCATAATTAAGTATAGGAGGAAAGAAGTGAATTAAGGAAGATGATTAGGGTATTTTGAAAAAATACATATCATATTAATTAACTTAACTAACATCATTTATCTCCTAAAAATAGTTAATTAGGTCTTACATTAATGACCAAATGAGTACTTAATTCTAACATATGTGATATGATTTCTCTAAAATGTTTCTTGTGTAATATTGTATTATATATTAGTTTATAATTAAGTCAAATTGCTTTGAAGAGGAATGAAAAAAAAAACATAATAGGTAAAATGAAAAAAGTATTACATTTTGGACTAAAATTTACTCTCAAATTAAGTCTTACATCCAAGAGGAAGGAATATTAAAATTTTGTTAAGTGAAATTTATTTTCATTCAGAAAGTTAATTGATTCAAGCTTATGTTCTTTTCTTATGGGTTGGGGCTTCTTTCCACGATTTATTAGTTATCTAAGGCAGAATTGCTAATATGCTCGTTATAACTTTTTTTTGGTACAATGCTAATATATAATTTGATAAAGACAGAATGTTTGAAAAATAATCCAAAGTTCCAAGTCTAAGACGGTTCCTTGCCTGCACTCACGGCAAAGCTTGAGGCCCTTTTATTCCTAGAATTTGAAATCGGGAACATGACTCATCTATATATTAACATCACTATATCAATATTCTTTTTCTCATTCTCTCCCCATTTTAATATCCCTATGCCAAACAAGCAAAGATAATGAATGTTGGGATTTAATGCTAGGGTCACAACATCATCAATTTGTGACCTATTTGGATTAGCGGTGTTAGAAGTGACTTTTTTTTTAAACTTAAACTTGTTTTGATTATTATTTAAAAAACAAGTTGAGATGAAAAATAACTAAAAATAACATGAATCTTATTGAATACTATATATATATATATATATATTATATGTATATATTGTGATAATTTAAGAGAACAATTAAAATTACAAAAATTATTTAATTTATTATTTTTAAAAACTTGAAAATACTAACATGTTATCATCTAATAATGATATTTTTTTTTGTGAGATTGGTTCTTTTAAAGTAATTTTAAATTTAAAAAAACAAAGGGATATTTAGAGTAATATTAGCATTTCTTCTTCTTTCTACACGTTCAGCAATGGAAAAGCACCTTGAAGTCGCTTCAGCAAACTAACAACTGGGGAACGAAACATGATGCAAAAAAATGTAATCCAAACAACATATACAGTTAAGGCTGAGCAACAGGCGGGCGGGGCTGCCCCATGGCCTAACCCGTGTCTCGCCCATTTATAATACATGGGCACGTACCCATGGCATAACCCGTTTGACCTGTGATAAATGGGCATGGGTAAGAACAGGCGGTCTTGATGGGTTCTGGGGAACTTGTGACCACTTTTTTTTTTAAAAAAAAAAACTAGGTCCCTCTCTCTTATTCCTCATACTAGTCACAGACATTATCAACAAAGAAGAAGAAGAAGAGTCATAAAACAAAGAGGAGAGAAATCCTTATGCTCCAGGGTGAGATGTGAGAAATGCGACGGCAAGATATGAAAAATCTATATGCCCGACAAGAGAGCAAATAGATATGAGATTTTTGACCAAAGAAACACATATCTAAGATGAGATGGTGAGATTTCAGATGCGATCAAACAGATTTGAGAAGAAGAAGCACGAAGTCGACTTGTCTTCGTTGCAACAATAACGGATGAGAAGATGACCATTGTCACACCCCACCCTCATCCACCGCCCACATACGGCCCCGGGCTTACAGGTCCCATTGACCTCACCCACAGGGAGCCTTGGCGTGCGAGTGCAACCTCACAAGGAATATCCCTGCCCCTCTTACGGGTTCCTTTCGCCTCCCTATGTCTCGAAGCCGCGACCTGAGGCATAAGTACGCGCTCCATGCGAGACATGGTACCATTGTGACAACCACGAACTACAGCTACGCGAGAAAGGTGATAAATTATAGAGAGAGAGAGAGAGAGCAAGACAATGATAAGTATGGGAGGAGAAGGAGGCGGCATCAAGGCAAAAGAAAAGCAAACCCATCGTCACTCCTATGCTAGCAAGCCGTTATGAAAATGAAGAAAGAGGGCAAAGGGGTTTTTGTAATTTTGGTCTTTTAAAGTTTAAAATGTTATATAAAAATTGATAAAAAAAACTGATAACTTAAGATGTGGGGTGTGGGGGAATCGAAGTAAGGATTTGGTGATTCGAAAACAACCCGTCTACCACCAAACCAAGAGCTATGATTATAGTGGTGGAGAAGAAATAAAATAATATACTTATTGTTTATATATATATAATATAAAAAAAATACACGGGTAACAAGTGCCCCGTGGGTGAACCCGTTACCCGCCCCGTTTAACATAGACTGGTACGGGTACCCCATACCCGTTACAAGCCCAATTCTGGGCGGGCCTAAACGGGGAAAATAAACGGGTTGTGGGTTGCGGGCGTTTTGCTCAACCCTATATACAGTGTGGTACCGTGCTTTTCATTTCAAAAGTAGCTTTTGGGATGGCGTTTAGGCCCTTTGAATTCCGGGATAAAACAATGAAGGAAAATTTATTAAATTTCTATTAGAACAACAATCTTAGGGTTTGTTTGGGTAAGCGTTGGAGAAGCATGTTCATGCGAGTCGAGGTAAAATTCCTCTCACATATTTACCTCGTATTCCGTAAATTACGTAAAAAAAGTAGTTTCTACCACTAACCCAAAAAGGCACTTATATAACTGCAAAAAGATGGTAGAGATCATGAAGCTGAATTGATGTGTTTGTTTGGAGGTACCTATCATTAGTATGTTTACATAAGTTGAGATAAAACAACTTTTACATGCTTATCTCATAGTATATCGTAAATCACAATTAAAATACTAATTTTTGAAGGTTTTAACCGTCATTTTAAACAAACCTATACGTTAAAAATAGTTGGGCTGGCATTTATTAACAAAAAAATATAATAAAAATGTTTAAACTCTATCAACAAACTTTTGGTTGATGTGATAAGGAATCTCACCCCAATAGGAAGGAAAACATGAGTTTAAATCCTAAGAAATAACTTGTTAAGAGAGGTAAAGACCTTTAAAGTGTATTTGATTTGAGGGGAAAGGGGAGGAAGGGAGGGGGTAAATTACTTTTTTAGGCAGGATGATTCCAAAATTTATCCTCTCACCTTCCTTTAATGGGAGGGTAAATTTTGGATTATTCCCGCCCAAAAAAGTATTTTACCCCCCTCCCCTCCCCTCTGCCCTCAAACCAAACGCACTCTTAAAGAATGGACTAAAAACACACTTTAAGTTATTGAAAATAATTTATTATTTAATGTTATATTTAAATAATTAGTTGTTTAACACAATATAGAGATTTTACTAGAGAAAAGAGGAGTCATTGTTTTTTTTTATAAATTTAGTCGAGGGTTTTTTTTAAGACTTAAAACATAAAAGGTTATCAACTCTCCCAACAAACACTCTTCCTAAGGTTATTGTAATTGCTATTGTTGTTAAGAAGTAATTTAGTTAATGTTTGGCATCACTTATTTTTTAGAAATAAGTACTTATTACATAAGTCGAGACAAAACTCCTCTCACATACTTACCTCGTATATCATAAATCATGAATTATAAACACTTATTGTCTAAAAATAAATTATCCCAAATGAGCACTTAAAGTCTTCTTGTAACTTTCTTAGAATGACCATAAGCCTGTCATTTTGACGTTTTTCTTTTTCATTTTAAATTTGTAGGCCATAATACAACACTCTTGGGGCATGAGGGTGATGTTTTGTTATTTGAAGCTACACGTCCCTGCCAAACCAAGTAGTGATGGGCATGTTTGTTTTAGTAATCTGATTATTTATAAGCTATTTTTTTTACATAAATTAAGATATAATTTCTCTCACATACGTATCTCGTATATCATGAATCACGATTGAAAAGCTACCTTTAAACATTACAATCACTAATTCAAACGAGTACGCATCGATGGCAAAAAAAAAAATAGTGATATCATCATAATTGCCTCTACCAAAGAAATTTTGGAGAATTACACTTAGGTCCCAAGAAATAAATAAATAAATAAATGATCATTGAAGATTGCAAAATAAAAAAATTGTCTCATTAACAATTTCATGAGTCTATATTGATAACTCGTTAATAAATCTAGGAGCATGTATTGACAACTCTATAGAATCATTTTTTTATTTTATAATCTGTAGAAATTATTTCTTCATTTTTTTTTTCTTAAGACCTAAATATAATTCTCCGTGTGCTCCCAGCACACCACGATCAACAGGTGAATATTTTCTGAGGAACATGTCTCATATTTGCGAAGGCCTTCTTTTTCTCATTTCGCAGTTTTCTACCCAAAAAAATTGCAATTTTTAGCAACGTATTCTCTGTTGCCGGCCGATCCCTTTTCTCGGACCCGAGAGAGTATTAGCTATTTACGTCCGCGATCATGGGGTAGTCGCCCTTTCACTCTGGTGAGATCCACACTCCTGCTTTCTCAAACCCTAATCCCCTTTTCCTACTCACTGATATCAGCTAGGTTTCACTATCCCCGCCATTCTTTAACTTTTAATTTTGCCACTTCTGATTGCTTCTTTTTTTCCTTGCTCAAATAATTTTCGCTGATCGCCATGTTGCTTCGAACTACACAGCCATGATTCAACGACAACGACATATTTGTTGTCGTGTTACTGTTAACATCTCGGCCGTTCAATTTGACATTGTCAACCCCGTCGGTAATTTTCCCACTAATTTAAACATTTTACAATGCTTCGTCAAGTTGACCCTGTCAAAAACTTGGTCACATTCCGCCACCCACCATTGATTTAATTTTGCGCAAACTCAGTCTAATCCATGAAAATTGATTCTCAATGCTTTAATAGATGATGCTGCTATATAAATGCTTGGTTCTAATGGTTTTTGTTGTATTCATTTTTCAGAGTGAATGACCAGTTTGTTGAAGCAAATGGAACATGAAAAAACTCCTGTCCTAGAAGCAAGTTCCATTCAGGAAATAGAGATGCCAGTTGCCTCGAAAAGAATTGATGTTCTTCCTGGGGCTACAGAGTCATCTTGCGGTTCTGTTTGCCCTTTTTCCAGACAAGAACACAGTCTTCTGGCATCAGAAGAGTCATCAAAGTCGGCAAAGAAACTTTGTGGACTCATAGTTTTCTATGCAATGGTTATGCTTGTGGAAGTTGTTGGTGGTTTGAAAGCCAACAGCCTAGCTGTTATGAGTGATGCTGCCCATTTGCTTTCAGATATTGCCGGATTCGCTATCTCTCTCTTTGCAGTATGGGCATCAGGCTGGGAGGCAACCCCAAGTCAGTCTTTTGGATACAATCGGCTTGAGGTTCTGGGTGCTCTTTTCTCTGTGCAGTTAATTTGGCTGATATCTGGCTTTCTAACATATGAAGCACTTGGGAGACTTCTTTACAGAAAGGCCAATGTGAATGGTGTGCTCATGTTTTCAATTGCAGCATTTGGGTTTGTTCTTAACTTAATTATGGTCTTATGGCTTGGCCATGATCACAGTCACCATCACCATCACCATGGATGTGGACACTCTAATCATGATCATGGACAGGAGGAGCATCATAATAGCACGACAGATGAAGAGGAGCTTAGTCTAGTTTCAAGTAGCCCTAGAAAAAGAAATGTGCTGAACATAAATTTGCAGGGTGCCTATCTGCATGTCATGGCTGATCTGATTCAATCTGTGGGGGTGATGATTGCTGGAGCTGTAATATGGGCTAAACCAGATTGGTTAGTGGTTGACCTGTTGTGTACTCTAATATTCTGTGTTATATCTCTGGGAACTACAGTGTCAACGCTCAATAATATTTATGGCATTTTGATGGAGAAGACACCAAGTGAGATCGATATCGTGAAGCTGGAAAATGACCTTAAGGGTATGAAGGGAGTGCGAGATATCCACGACTTGCACATTTGGGCCATAACTGCAGGGAAAAATGTTCTTTCTTGTCATGCAGTAGCCGAGCCTGGGGTCAGTTCCCCTGATTTGCTCGACAGGATTAGGCATTACTGTGAAAAAGCACACAAAATTCATCATGTAACCATACAAATTGAATAAGAATGAGGCATTTCCCCTTTCTATATTTATTACAACTGTGGTTATTTAGACATACAGAATTTTCTACTCAGCAGCATGTGCAGTGAGCCCTCCGTCCGTTCAAAAGCTGATCTCTGACCTCCCAATCCCAAACTATGGATTTTGTATGATTCAAACCCTCCGGCACTCTTTACTCCTTCGAAATTAGCAAGTCCATGTCTACATGGCATCTCACCCCAGCTAACAGCCTTTTGAAGTCGATCAATTTATTTATTTTTGTTACAGATGTGCAATGTATTTTTGCTCTATGACGCGGCAATATAATGACATTTTAAGGGAGCTAGTAAGAGGTCCATTAGAAGCAGTTCACGTTAAACCAACTTAAAGGCTGAAAGACGAAGGCCCTTCTTTTTCTTCTTTGATTTGTTTTAGACCTTTATAAGGAGTTATATTTATTGCATCCTTCGTCCCTTCACAAGAAACCCAGTTGCTTTTCCCCCTCTTTTTTCGAAGTTTTCGAATATTTATATATATTCCTATTGCTTTTTAGCGTTGTTTGGCAGGATACTAGGATATAAGATGATGACCTTACATTTCCTGGGGACTGAATCAACACTAAATATTTGTTTGGCTGCCATGCCTATGGAAACTGGTAGTGATAAACATAGGAAAATTCGGGGTTTATTTAAAATAAATGGTATTTTGATCTGATCAAAATTCTACCTAAACCAGTGGGGAAATAAAGGTAGTTGGACGATTTATAGTAAAATAATGTGATTGGGCTTCATTCCAAAAAATTGTTGACAAATTTTGCAATGAGCTGCTTGTCACAAACATGATATTCTAGAAGTTACAATCTTTTGACCAAAAAAAAGAAGTTACAATCAATTTTTTTTATAAAAAAAATGCTCATCTGACATAAAATAAAGCGCGAGTCCAAAATTTAAGATTCATCCATTAAAATTTTATGTATTTCAACTCATGCCGTCTTCATCTTCTTGACACAATTTTTAATTAATAAATAGAAATGCAAGGCTTTGAATTCCTAATCGAATATTATCTGCTAGAAAGAGGGGAAACAAAAACCGAAAGAGACTTATTTTCTTTTGTTTATACTTTGAACAGGTATTCGGCTTCGGGGCTCATGGTTTCCCCTTCTAACACAAATAACTTCTCTTAGACTCAAACTTAAAATCTAAAGGGATTTAACGAAATTTTAGATCGTTAGACCAACTCTATGTTGGTAAAACAAAAAAAAAGACTTCTAATTGTTAACATTTTTTACAAATTTCTTTTTCTTTTCTCTTATAATTTCTAGATTATTATCCGATAATAGTCACATAACAGTCACACAGCATGAGAATGAAAAAGAGAACAAGAAAGAGAAAAATCTCACATTGAAAACCGTAGAAACCCTTGAAAGAAATCACTTGTCATTTACTGAGTCTAAAAAACATACTCCCCCTCCATTTTTAATTATAAGATAAAATTGATTTTTTTGAGAAATTAAAGAAATTAATTAAATTATTTTAGAGTATTTATATTTATATTTTTTTCTTCAAACTAATTAGTTTAACTAATAAATTAATACATAATATAAGGATACATAACAAATAATATGATTAAATAACATATTTAACTTTTTTAATCTCAAAAAAAAAAATCAATTTTGTCTTGTATTTAGAACGCAGTAACTTTTTTTACCTTGACCGTTCCCACAATTCAATTTTCACGTGCCAAACACAATCTTAAGTTGCTTGATGCTCCCTCCAGAACAGCGATTATCATATAGTACGTCAAATAGTTTCAAAACAGATATACCCTGAAAACTCACAGCCAAACGCAAGAAGCAAACACAATCTAACATTGTCGCGATTCCCATTGACCACACTATATATATCAGCAGGTTCCCATTTCCTATGAATACATGGGAAGCTAGCTTAAACTCGAAGCAAACATCCAAAAAACTAGCAACACTAACGTTTAAAAGGGGGAAAAATCAGTGACTTTCCTCAAGGACAAGGCAACTCAATATAGTAATAAATGTACTCCTCATGTTTCTCGCCTATTTAAAAGGAAAAATAAATGAGAAAGAAGAGGTAAAAATAGAACCGAAACTTGCAAAAAAAAAAATTCTACTAACAGCTTCTTTCATTCCTCGAATGACGCATTAGGTGGAACAGCAACTTCTTTTAGTTGTCCCCGATGCATCTGCAACATTGATCGTGGTTCCTTGTCCAGGAAGGGTGGTACTCGCTGCAGCTTCCTGAGCGGCCAGTGCTTTTTTGCTCACAATATGATAGATCTCTGTCAAAATGGTTTGGAATGCCTTTTCAACGTTGGTTGCGTCCAGAGCAGATGTCTCAAGAAATGAAAGACCTTCCTTCTCTGCCAATGCTTGACCATCATCCGCAGAAACAGCTCTAAGATTGGTCAAATCAGATTTGTTTCCAGCCATCATGATTACTATATTAGAATCTGCATGGTCCCTCAATTCACGGAGCCACCTTTGAACATTATCGAATGTTTGCCTCTTAGTTATGTCATATACGAGGAGTGCACCAACAGCCCCTCTATAATAAGCACTGGTGATGGCACGGTACCGCTCCTGACCTGCTGTGTCCCAGATTTGTGCCTTGACAGTCTTTCCTTCCACCTGTTGAGGAAACAGGATGGAGTAAAATAATGCGATAGGATCAGTATATCAAAAGGAGCCCCAAAATACTTTCTCATTATGGTATTCGAATGATCAATGATTCAATGTATAACATAACAATTTCAACTAATACTAGTTTAAGATGAATTTATCTTCTTTTAACCCTCTTCATCAATGTATAATACAGTTAAAAAATACAAATTAGCCTAAGATATCCACCAAAGTACTCAAATCTGTCGTTACTGGACGACACCTACAGGCTTTCTTTGTGGTCACTTATACCCCGCACATTCACAATAACATACCGAGATAAAAGTGAGGTATGTTCCAACACCCCATAACGTACTGTTCCATAATAGTTCTAACCATCAAAAAGGTGGTTGGGTATAGAATCCAAATTGTTTACCTGTAAAATTATTCACCTGATACAGGTAAACCATACATGATACACAGTCCTTTTTCATTAAATCCCACAAACGAGGAAAACACGCGCACTGAAAATTTACGCCCGGGGATAGGGCCGCATTAAAGTTATTTCTACTATTTTCGCAAATTGCAACAGAGCTCTTCCCGTTTATTCTATATTCGCAAAATGGTAAAGGCAAACAAGACCCGAAATCCTATATTGTTGCTTCCACTTCAATTGACGCTCGTCAACTGGTTATTAGCATAAGCCATAAAGACCTAGGTCGTTGAGATCATTTAAATGAAATCTCGTCCAACTACTGCAAAGGATGTATGATTTCTTTGTTCTAAAGCATACGCCACAAACAACTCATCACAAGATCCTGGTTAATAAACAGCACCGGATATACATCCGAGTACAACCCCATGGGTTACAGTATTAGAGACTTCAAAGTTGAAAATCGGGATAGAGGGAGCACCTGAAGAGTACGGGTGGCAAACTCAACCCCAATCGTAGATTTGGAGTCCAAGCAAAATTCATTTCGGGTAAACCTGGAAAGAATGTTGGATTTGCCCACACCAGAGTCGCCGATCAAAACGATCTTGAACAGATAGTCATACTCCTGGTCTACCCTATGCGCCATAGTCTTACCGTCGTCCCTGGCGCCTCAAACACATCAGATCGAACCTGGATCAATCTCGAACACAAATCGAGCATCAAACCAAAAACAGCGAAACACGAATGGGACGAAACAACTTACCGGGAGGCGGATTGATCGAGAAAATAGATGGTGTGTGTGGAAGAGTCGTTAGTCTTGAGGGAAGATGAATTAGAGGAAGGTTGGGTCACCGAACGAACCGCACGTAGTATCAGGAGAAAAGATCAGGCGACTCGGGGAGAAAGAGGTCCAAAGAGAGCAGACAGAAATACCAGTAACAAAGAAGGAAACGAAGGAGAGAGGAAGCGAATAATTGGTAGGATTCGTATTATATAGTGATTATTTTTTTGCGATGAAGCACAGGGTCGCATTGGAGAACGGGACAAGACCTCTTGTCAGCCTTTGAGCTGGCTCTTTATTGTTCCACACGCGCCGCCTGGTGGTGTCCTGCCCTTGCTTTTTAAATTTAATATATATAATTAAATTAAACCATTGAAACAGAATATATTTTTGATTATTGTGATTTAGGATTGTTTATTTTTTATTTATAAATGCTTTTTATATAAGTGTGTGTTTGAAATAGCGGTAGGAAAAATAATTTATTATGATTTTGATTTATTAAAAATGACTTAATAGAAAAGTCAATTTTTATAATATGATTTATGTTTGGATGAACGATTTGAGATAGCTTATTTTTGGATAATAAGTACTTATAATTCGTGATTTACGGTATACGAGGGAAGTATGTGAGAGAAATTTTATCTCAACTTACGTAATAAGTGACTTAATAGAAAAGATACTGAGGGGCTTATTTAACAAGTAATTTATTCTACCCGTAATATAATTGTAGAAAGCTGAACCAAATATTTAAAAAAAAAAATCCAACTCATTCAGACTTTTTTCCATTAAAAATGGCCTTATAGGCCCCAAAACGGGATACCAAACACACATTAAGTTAAAATAAAACCCATCTCACATACTTACCTTATATACCATAAATCACGAATTAAAAATATTTATAGATTAATATTAAAGTATCTTAAACAAACATGGTATATTAGTCCTACCAAACAAATACAGTAGTATTCTTAATTAGTTAATTACATGACCTTCGGAATAGTACAGGCTCGTCTGAGCTGTCATACTAATTGATTGGTGAGTGTATTTTATATTTTTATCCCACTATCCTACCTTATACTACAGTTTGTCGGGAAACTCTGCTAACGACTGTTTTTAGTGTTTGAAAAGCTCAAACTCAAATTGCATACTTTTCTGCTTAGCTAAATGTGTGTTTGGGAACATCCAAAATCATGGTTTGCGCAATCCGAGATAAAACTCTTCTCACACACTTACCTCGTAAGTCATGAAAGCTATTAAAAAAAACTAATCCAAACATACACTTACCCTGGACAGGGTATCACTTTGTTTTCTGCGTTCTTATCAGAAAATGTTCGCTCTCAAACTTCAAAGTGAATGACTGAATATGCCGTAATCTCCCAGACAAAGTCAGAATTCTTATTCTATTAATGATAATGATGATACGACAAAATGGGATGACATTTCAGGAGAATAAGTGCAAACAGAATTAGTGCGTATTTAGGATAATTTATTTTTTATTTATAAATATTTTTTAATCATATTTACGGTATACAAGATAAATATATGAGATGGGCTTAATCTCGGCTTACATAATAAATACTAATTTTTAAAAATAAGTCAACCCAAACATACTTTTTTTTGTGCGAACAAATGAGCTTAGATAGAGAGATCATATCTTTTACCGAAAAGGTAAGGATGGGAAATATGAGCAGCACTATATGGTGGATGAAAGGCCACATGTGCCTTGTGCCATTTCGGAACATTATATTATATATTTTCTAATTAAATTGCTTATGCTTAGTGTCTAATACTACTCCATAATGCAAAGTTGTGCTGATTGATTGCAATAATGTTGTTCAAATCCTGCATACAATCAATTAAGGTTGGTGGATAATGGTGCCCTTCATTTTTAGTTAAAAGATTGAGGAGCACGCATTGTTAGGATATGATTGTATTTCCATATTTTGGAAGGACGGTTTCTTTCTCAATATTCTATTGCCATTTTGCAGTCTCCAAGCATATACCCTCTTTGGAATTTCATTTTTAAATTTTAAATGACACATTCAATTATTTTTTTTAAAAAAAATAAACATGACATTTGAACTGTGAACTCTCAAGTAGTGACAATTGACTGTGTTAAATTTTTTATTAAAAAAAATCTAAAATCTAAACCAGACATGGTGAGAAGTGAGAACAACATCGCCGCAGCATCAAAGGTTCATTTCCACATATTTACACTTTCCTCTTATGCGTTTTGAATTTAGGCAAATGTTGGTTTTTTGGTCAACAAATAATGCTCACAATTGTTAATGACACCCAAACACATCAATCCTCTAGGCAACGAGCAAAAAATAATTGAGGTTTAGCAAAACTCCAAGCAGAAAGCCTTTATAAATATTTCTCTAATGAGATCAAAAGTAATAATTCAGCCTTGCATCAAGAGGTAGTGACTTTGCTGGTATAGGCGATGATAGGCGATGAGGGGACGATGTAGAGGCAGGTCTTCATTAATTAGAGCTACTCTCTTTAAAGATTTCAGGCATATGCTTCAATGAACTAAATAATCTTTGCACATTTCAAGTGCTTTTTTATTCCAAAAAAGATATAAGAAAAAAGACAAAAAAAAAATCTATTGAATTTCAAAATTTCAAATAAATCTTGTTGACTATAAGAGTATAGGTATTGACTATAAGAATATCGCAATTGATAACTCATTTTAGAATTTTGAAGTTCAAGAAGTATTTTTTTATTTTTTTTTCAAAGATATTTTTATGACCGACAAAAACTTCTTTTTGGACAAGCCAGTCCTGCCCTGCAAGATGCAAGTATTTAATTCCAAATATATCTTTAAGTTCCTCTTTGAGGCTACATTGGTGAGATGACGAGATGCTGGAATGGGAATAAGAAACTTCAACAATATTTAAAAAGCATTGGTCTTAATTGAGGGAGACTCTTGAAGATGGAAAAGATTGCTGTTTTCAAGGACCCTGAGAACAGGGAGGTGCATTGCATTGAACCTCATGGCTTGGTGTCTCGCTTTTGTCTTCCTTTCATTTTTTTTTTCTCTTTTCACTTAGGGTCTGTTTGGTTGGAGGGGAGGGGAGGGGAGGGGATGAAAAATGAGCCCCTCCCCTTGTTTGGTATGAAAAGTAAGAGGGGAGGGGCCCCAAAAAAGGGGCTCTAAATCCCTCCCACTCCCTCAAATTGGCTCCCTCCAAATTGGGGGGTTTTGGAGGGAGCCAAAAATTTGAGACTATTTTACCCCCATAATTTTTTCATATTCCTAATTATATCCTATGAGTCTTTAATAAAAATATAACTTCTTTTATCATCTCCAGTGTTTCACGCTTGTGTGTGTTTTTTTCCAACCTTGTAGTTCAACCAAATCATGAGTATGAATATCTCCAGCGGAATGAATGGCGATTAAAATATAATTTTGGTGATGATATTTTTGCAAGTAAATTCGACTGTAAAATGTTATCCATAAATCTTTGTTTTTTTTTACCAAAGTTATCCATAAATCCATAATACAAGTGTGAGCGCATGACATCTATTTTTTTTTTTTTTTGCAACTCCTCTGCATTATTTTTCAATAGAAGGAATTTTTCATTTAATTTAATATGATAATTACTGGAATATTCATATAATAAGAAATTAAGTTGAGGGAAATTGAAAAATATTTATATTTTATATCTTCATCTTTTTTTTATAAATTATATAATTCATATTGAGGTGTAAACTAATTTAAATAATTTATATAAGGAAAAACATATAAACTAATGTTTAAGGATAAAATGGTAAATTAAATATTATCTTCCCTCCCCTCCCCTCTTAAACCAAACAAAGGATCATTAAAAAACCTTTCCCTTCCTCCCCCTCCAACCAAACCAAACAAGGTGATTCTCCCCCCTCCCATCCCATCCCCTCCCATCCATCCCCTCCCATCCCATCCCCTCCCTTTAAACCAAACAGGCCCTTACTTCCACAATTCGTTTGGTCTTTAATGCTAATGTGGTACATCAGACATCAGTTTCTGGTCCCTCTTACTGTCACGTACCCTGTTAGGTTTCAGAAAATAAAAAATGCAGTATGGACTCATACATGCAGAATGGTCCCTTAATATCCATACCAAGCTTCGCAATGCTTTTATCAGCAATCAATATATATGGGTATGTTTGTTTGAGCGATTCGATTGTTTATAAGTTGCTTTTTAATAGTGATTTACGGTATACGAAGTAAGTATGTGAGAGGAGTTGTGTCTCGATTTACGTAAAAAGCAACTTATAAGCAAATTTAAGCTCAAACAAACATGCTTATAAACCGAACCTCTGAGCAAGTATATATAGAAACATCAGATACGTTTGTTAATGGAGTTCTTGCCTAACAGTCTTAAAATCTTGGTTTGTGAAAGCAATTACAGATTGAATTAGCATGCTCAACACACTCACTAAGTTACTAGCATCATGTGATCAATTTTATTATTTTCCTTCAATGTATTTTCCCTCCCATTTCTTCTTAGCTGCTTTCTGTAACTAAAGCTTGGTCTAAGTTCTCCCACTATTGACAACAATTTCTCAGAGAAGTTTGCTTCTCTAAATTGTTGTGCACCCATGTCACCATCCTGTGGGGGGAACTTAGCAGAGAATCCCATTCGCTTCCTTAACTGCTATCTTTTATGTGATACTTTCCATGGCAGTCACTATCAATGGACTGGGCCAGCAGTTAGGCCATATTACGTAAAGTAGTTCTCCTGTCAAGTTTAAAACAGAGTGAAAGTTTTTATGTAAACTTTTATTATCGTTCGGCTATAATTTCAATGAACTGATTCATTTTCCATTCTCTCATGATGCTTGGATTTCTTGTTGTTACAAAAACTATACTTATACTTGAGGGCTCGGAGAAGTAATCCATTTCGGATGTTTCAGTTGATGCAGTAGCAACGATTGGTTCAAGCACCATGTCTACCTATACAAGGACTTGATTATTACAATGGTAAGATCTAAACTTATGGACGAAGTAATGCATTTATGGGAACGAGTAGAATAAAGAGAGTACCTTCCCCTTAGTAAGTTATCAGGACTTCCTCCTGATGAACTGGCATTCAGAATTTTGTTGAAACTTGACAGGACTAATAGCATATCTTCTTTTTAATAGCGAAAGGAAAACAAGATTTTTCAAGACCTCCTTCCAGATAACAACATATCTGATCCAGCAGTAGAAATATATGATGTACACGAACTGGAATATTTTGCTCCTTAAAATAATTAAAGTTGTACTGATTCTCAAGGTATTTATAGACTTATGACAAAATTAAATTCATTTCAATGCATGAGGCGGTTATTTGGTTGAATTCAGTTTGATCTCCGGATTTCAATAGTGAACAGCATTGACCACAACAGCGGCACCGGCTGACGAACAAGATAGCTATGAACTGGAACAAGATAATGCAGCAGAGATATCAAAATTCAGAGCCACCATGTGTACATACAAATTCTGAACCTCAGAACCACCCCAAAATCCAATGCCAATTTAAACCCATTCTCTATTTTTGGACCTTTATAATTACCAGTTCAAATTTATTTACATAATCCACATGATTCATCGGGCGCCACTTGTTCTTGCCTTTAAGTTTGCAAAGTTGCATCAGAACATCGCACAGGGGCACCATAAACACCGAAGGCATTTATGGAAAGCCTCAGCGAGAAAACGCGTAGAGCACGAGAACAATGTAGATTATTAGAGCCAAGGGAACGAGAAAAAGCAGGGGACCAACAGCTGCATAAGTGTAGTGACTCCCACAAGCCAAAGTTCCCAACTTGATCTGCACAAGATTCACCAGAGCCATGACCAAGAACCCACATCCAAAAACCGATCCAATCGCCGAAACGAGAGTCCCCATCCTCAGAGCCAAAATGTCGACTTTCACAACGAAGCTCAAGGCGTCATTGCGCACTCCGGCAACACCCAGAGCATCGGCTTCCTCCACACCCTTACTGGTGTTGATGACTTGTTTGAGAGCCAAGGCGATGAGGCTGGAGAAGAGGAAGGAGCTGAAGGAGTAGACGTGATAGGTGATGAGGCCTTCGGCGACGGAGGGCCCGGCCGCACAGGCGGTGCCGGAGTCGACGAGGGTGGAATAGGTGTTGGTAGATGTGATGCCGAGGAAGAGAGCTAAGGTGAAAAGTGAGTTTACGTTGACGATGCCATCTAAGGCCATTATGTGGATGCTCGTCGTGGTAATTCTGCGACGTGACACGGCGGACATTTCTTGTGAGCCGGTGGAGGAAGTGGTGGAGGCACGAGGAGGAGGGTCATCATTTTGTTTGCTTTCCGAAGAGATTTTGCTTTTTGACCAGTGTTTGCTTGTAACAAGTGTGATGGTGGCGTAGAAGATTGAATTTAGCATCAATAACTTGCTTGCTCGGGAAAGGGAACGCCCGAAGGGGAAAGGTAAAAACCGGGAAAAAATAAAAACTGAAAAAAAAAGATAAAAAAACGCCGTTGCCGGGGATCGAACCCGGGTCACCCGCGTGACAGGCGGGAATACTCACCACTATACTACAACGACTGGTTGATATCTCGGGCTCAGAAACAATATTTGTGGCTATTTCTAGTACAAGGGAAAACAATCACCTTTCGCCGCAAGATCCTCTGGAGTGCGGACGAAGCCTGGTCCCCTTCTGAGCCAAGCCCCTACATGGAACAAGGCATATCAAGGTCTTGAAAGATATGGCCTCAAAATGCGGTACCATCTATTTTTATTTTGGTAGCTGGTTTATTACTGTAAACAAGGCCAAGTTTGACGCAGAAAATGAATTGCTGAAAATGCGAAACTATGAACTTCTGGGAAATGAATGTATCGGATATGATGCTACTTGTACTGGTCATTTGGACATCGTTGTACTGCTCCCCTTCTTTGCAAATGAGCTGCAAAGCTGAGCACTATCTTCCTCCAAAGGCACATATTGAAGCATCCAAACAGACATTTTGAGCACTGGCCGTGGTGGTCATTTCTTATTGACTTCATCACACAAGAGACGAAATTCAGTCAGCATTTCCGGTTTTTAATGAAGAAAAATATTGAAACTTCAGTCTAACTTTATCCACTCAGTCCACCCACTATGGATACCATCATGCTCTTCCGTCAACACCACTTTGAGTGTTTATCTTTGACTTTGGTTTTTGTTGGGTGGTTTTGGCATTTATCTATCACAAGTCGATTAACTTTCTCATCAAATTGACACATGACAAATGTATTTAAAATAAAATGAATCACATGTATAGTTTGTGAGAGAGTGTGGTAAACTTGTAGTTGTAGCTGTAAAATAGAAAGCAGGAGATGTTAACTAACAAGGGGAAGACTATATAAAAAAAGTTGAATAATTGAAGTGGTTTGGTTGAATGTTAGATGGGGCTTCACCAGTCTTATCTGAACTACCGTTCTTTTTGGTCTGTTTGCTTTTGTTTTAGCGTGAACCATTCCATCAGCTACTAAACCATATACCAAAGCCACGAATCTCACTTTTGAAACTTTGAAGTTAATTAAATATGTGCAGAAAGCTCATGCTATGCATGTTCCCATCTTTGCTTTGGAAGATTCAGTCAATCAGTGACAGCTTTGGGTGGTGTTATGCAACAATTGTTCATAATAACACTATTTGATGAAGCTGTCCTATTACCAGCTCCGGATTAAAGTGGTGGGAAGGCAATATGCATTCAGTAAGGCACACCTAAACAACACGCAGCTGACTTTATTGACTTTAACGGACTCACATCAATGCCAAATTTAATTTAGCAGCTAAACCATTAAAACTGGCGACAAACACCTATTTTTGGTTATACAAATAGCGCGCGCGCCGCCCCCCCCATGTCCCTTGTCATTGGAACCACCTTTCCCTGTGGTTAGCTCCAATTTTTCCATAATTCAACCTTCATGCAAGGCAAACATATATTTTAATCCCATGTGACTTCTTGCAAATTGAAAGACCTCATCTTTCATTTAGAAAAACATTTAATTGAACTTAATTTAAAAGGAACGACTCTGGCTCATTAGCGTCCGCAAGAGAACTTCCCTTCCTCTTATCCCATTAAAAAATAACCCGGAACATAAACTTCTTTCTTTTATTTTGGCCAACAAACGTCTTGATTTCAACTAGCATTATTGTCGCCCATCTACCTCACGTATTAATTTGAATGCCCCTAAATACATATATATTATAAATCCACTATGAGGTTTAAATAGGAGTACTATTTTCGATTACAATCAGGATAACTGGTCCTAGTATTTGTATATTTGAGTGTTCGGTATTTTTGACGGCGATGTGTCAGGCAAATTGATGAGAGCGGAGGGGTGGTTTCCGTGGATGCAACTTCTGCTGCTGAGTCTTCACCAAACGGCAGTTGAGGTGAGCCGGCCAGCTGTGTGAACCGTACGGCCCAACTACTAAAGCCGGTCGCCCTCTGCATCTCTCTCTAACTCACTCACTCTCTCCGACATTCCCGCTGGCCCCACCCCAACCTCTCACCCCTTCATCACCGACTCCTCCTTCATTAATCTTCCTCTCTGTTTCTGCTTAATCAAAATTCAACCTTCTCTCTGTTTGTTCTCTCTGGTATCAACTAATTATTGAAGCTTCTACCACCAGTAACAATCATTATTGCCAATCATCTATCCCATCTGGCTTCTGCCATAACCGCGCTTCCCTTTTTATGATGGCTGCTGACCTCCACACTCGTGAATCCACGCTTCCTTCTCAGTTAGTTCCTGACAGGGACGATGATGATGTTCTCTCTGAATACCACAACTTCTCCCACCAAAAATCCTCTGCTTTCGACTCCGACGAGTTTGGATCCCATATAGCTTCTCCCGTTCCCGCCACCGCCGAGGCACCGAGCAACAGTGATAAGGACGACGATTTCATCTCTGAGTTTACTCGCGAGATGGCTCACTTCATGTTTCAGGATGACGACCAATTCCACTTGTCAGGCATTGGCTCTAGCGATTTGGAGATGGTAATGGTTCTGCTTTTTTTTAATTCATCTCCTCTGCTCATAAGTCATCAATTCAATTGGAAAAAGAATCCTTTTTTTTTTTTTGTTGCTTTTATGTACGTTCTTTTCCGTAATCTCTAAAACTTAATTTTTTCCCCTGTTTTGTCCCTTCTTATTCTTTCTTTTCCCGTAAAGTCGTGGGATTCAACTGATTCATCCCAATCCACTCTCTGGTCGCCGTTTGGCTCAAACCAAGGCAGTCCAGAAGGCTCTTCTCTGGAACCAACGCCGCCGGCGACGCCCTGTGACGGCAAAGACTCTTGTCCGGGGACTGCTTACGACGTCGTTGGGATGTTTGACAAGATGAACATCGACGAAAAAGGGCATTCAAAATACCTCCACGGTTATGGGAATCATCACAGCTTCAACCAAGCTCTCATTGACCAACAAATCCGAGCAGTTCAGGTAAAATACACCGTAATATCCTCTTCTTCTTGGGGAAAATGAGAATTACTCAGCGTTATGATGATTAATTACTCACTTCGTTGAACGGTTTATTTACATGAACCAGTTATCTTGCCTAAATCAAAAGCAGACTATGAAGCAAAAGCTCGCTACATATCCGGAAAGCCAAGCCCAGATTTCGCATCAAACCGAACCCAGCGAACAGATTCAGCAAGTTCAGAAGAAAAGCAAAGCCAACAGCGTCGGTTCGGGTAATGCTCGCCGGAACCGCCCGACGCCCCTGTTCACTTCGAGCACCGGTGCTGCTCCGCTGCAGCAGCAGCCACCAAACCAGCAGCAAGCATCCGGGTCGGGCACGCGAGCGGTTTTACTTGGAGGGTCGGGTCCGAGAACCGGGTCCAGTGGGACCGGGGTGTTCCTGCCTCGCGTGAACACAGCTCCGTCTGAGTTACGCAAGAAGTCAGGTAATAGGGAAGATGTGAATTCGGTTCGTGAAGTTGCTTCAAGATTTAGTTGTCTATTCTTCTAGTTCAGGAGTCGTTGAAGTAGTTGGCTCTGAAATGGGAATATCAACCATATTAAAAATCATGATTTAACGATTTAATGCGAGTTTTGTGTCCGAATTTGTAGTCTTTTTTCCCTTGAAAGATGCGTTTTATCCTGGAATCCCCTGAGCCCCTGCGGGCGATCGAATATTCTCTTAAATGAAGCACATGCAAGTTTGATCCAAGAAGTTTAGATTCTTTTGGTGGTGGCATAACAAGGGAAGGGAAAAAAACATGAAAAGATTCTTATTTGATGGCAGAAACATAAGATGTGGTTTAGATATTTGCATCTAAAAAAGGTTGATGTGTACATGTCAGGTTGCTCCACTGTACTGATACCGGCCAGAGTAGTGCAGGCACTACAGCTCCACTTTGACCAAATGGCCGCCACGCCTGGACCCAAAGCCAGTGGGTTCCCTCCTCTGCGAGGTACCCCCAATTTCTGATATTTATTATTCAACCACATGTATTGAAAGTTGAGGGAAAAACCACCCAAGAATAGAAAAATTGGGTAGCAGTTGGTGGATGGCAATACTAATGCCTATATACACCGAATATGTGACTTGCCCATCTTGACTAAGCATAGTGATCTTTTTGCTTTTTGCTTTTTGCAGAAGTTCTGGTGAATAACAAGGATGGCATGTATTCACTGCAGAAACGACAATCATGGAAGGAGGAGCCAGCAAATATACAGAACGAGACGAGGTTGCCTCAAGAATGGACTTATTGAAGCACTTCATGATAATGCTGTTTTGGCAGTTTTAGAACCGAAGCAGACAGAGGAATCCACTGTCAGGTTGATTGTTAAAAATTTAAAATCAAATCAATATTCAGGAAGGGAGAGGGGAATCTTTTTAGATGGGCCGCTAGGTTGACTCAAAGGTGAATAGTGCCAGCTTGAGAATATTCTGTGTTGTATTTTTTTTTTGTTTGGTTGGGTTAGACTCTCAGGTCAGAGTCAGATACAATAAAAGAGAGGGGGTGGAGTGAATTTTTACAGTTACTGGGTGATAATAAAGCCTTCTGTGTAAAGATGAAACAAAAGAAGAGGCCAGTGGTAAAGCTTAGCTGAGTCAGACTGGGGTAAAGATAGTGACTTTACTATTAAGGATACATTTTAATAAATCCTTTGTATTGAAATAAATAAATAAATATGCTGAGCCTAGCAGTATTGACTCTGGCTGTTCTTGTGTGTTCCTTCAATGCTGATTTAGCTAAAAGACTACAAACTTATGTAGCACGCAGAGTAAAGGTACAATTTCTGTAGTATACAAGTGCGTATGTTTCAGTTGGTGGTTTATCCTCAATTAGTTTAGTTCCAATCTTAATGGAGTGACTATGTCCTATCAAAGAGGACTTCTATAATTTGTTTAATTTATATACGTGTCCTACAACTCTGTCCTCTAACTTTATTGTTGCAACAACAACAAAAAATCTTTATGTAGTGATTGATACACCAGAAAATTAAAGAATAAGCATAAGGTGGGCTGAAGTCAATCATAGGGTGAGGGAAGTAGGGGGTGACGAGTGGCGAGACCAGTGGTGTGAGAGAGGTGTGCGAATCGTGACCGTTGATAAGTCCAACTGAATCTACTTTCTCTGAATCTGTCCCTGCCTGTATCCATCATCATTTTAGGACTATGCTCTGAATAGTGAATAAGAACTACAAAATTCATTTAAAATTTTCATATTTATATATTGAAATGATTTTGAATATATATGTTTCAATAATTTGTTTTAGAAAAATCATTATTTATATGTCACAACTTTATAATTCTTTTAAGAATGAGAAGTGTTAAATAATAAAACATAATTTATTTTTTGTCAAAACACAACTGACTCGGCACTTTCTTGATGTGCCCAAATGACACAATTAAATATATAGCCACCTGGCCAAAACAATTGTAATTAGTTCATAACCTTTAAGAATTCGTTTGGTGCCCATTTGGCTCGCAGAATTAGAAATAATATAATGGAATGTAATATAATGATGATAACACGAATTTATTTGGTTTATCATTAAGAAAAAATGATGCATATGAATAAATTAAGACGTTTGGTTGAATTACATAAAAAATGAGAATATATGGCAATAATATAGTAAGAGATAAAATTACTCTCATCTCAGTATCTCACATATATGTATAATATACATGCTGGATTTAAAGTTTTTTTTTTCAATTTGTCCTGTGTATACATTCAGTCCATAATAATTTTTTAATATCTAATGGTGAAAATATTATGAAGGGGTTCATGGTAATTTTTTTAGTATTTAATGGTGAGAATATTATTTAACGGGATATTTTAATATTTTTAATGGTGGAATATAATTTTTTGTATTTTTATATAATTAATTTATTTTTTAAAATATTTAATGGTGGCAATTATTTAATGTTTAACGGCATTTATGGATGAGCATTTTGGTCATATTAAAAAAATTATAATAGTGATAGTGCCTTTTTCACTTGATTATAGGATCCATGCATCCTCATTCATCAATCCTAGCAATGTAATCATGATTACATCATTTAATGTAATCAGGATTATAAAATGTAATCATCTTTACATTACATAAAACCAATCAAACACTATAATCGATCTGTTACATCAGGATTACATGTAATCATCTCCCATAAAATTAAACCCAACGAGCTATTAATGATGAATATCATAAATTGAAATTTTAACTATACCTATTAATAAAATAATTATACCCTTTTATATATTGTTTATCACTTTAGTTGCAAAAGCGGAAAGAGTTGCTTGTGATATTCAATTATTTGTCGACGTGGCTATTCCATTCTAAATATAATACAAATTTAATTAATTCATGAAGATTAAGGGCATTGGTTATTTTTTATATACAAATTGTTCGTCACTTTGTCTAGAATACCCCTCGTTTAATGAGAATATTTATGTGGAAGATGAGAATGGGAAAGGATAGAAAATTAACGAGGGTGATGTCTTTTTTTTTTGGGACCGATTAATGAGGGTGATGTCAAAAAAAAAAAAGTAAACGAGGGAGAAAAATAAGATTTAAGTCCCATATTTAAGATCAAATCAAATTTATCATTAGAACTAGAAAAAAAAATAGTAACAAGAATCATTCTATTCGGATTCGGTTTACCTCAAAGTCAATAGAGTTTAAGTAAATCACGAAAACAGTAACTAACTTTCTTGCTTGGCCTTCATTTTGCCAACTAATTATTACCTAATAAGTGGTCTGTTATTTGATCCAAAAAATAATAATAATAATAAGTGGTCTGTTAAACTTAGCTTTCACTCCAAAAAGTTATACAATCCCACCCCTTTTGTTGATGTGGCCTATTCTTTCACTAACAATCGTAATTAGGTGTACTTAATAATTGACAATAACTCATATAGCTAGCTTTCACCATAATTCAGGCCAACAAAAATAGCCCTAACACATCAAATGCTACATTACTAATTAATAATAGGCTGGTGGGCGTAAGCGATGGTGACAAAACTCGTTGCCTTGCATGTTCTCAGAGTCTAAAGTATCCATGGAAGATGCTATTCCTTCTTATGAAAAACGCAAAGGAATAGTAATGCTGTTATTTTTTGAGGAAATAAAATCGATAATTTCGTGATTACCAAGCGGTGCCTTTCGCATACCTTAACCAATCCGGATTCTCTCTCATACTTTTTTCCTCCCTTGTGCCTCCCTTACTTAAAACAACACCGTTTTGGGTATAAAAAACAGGGGATTGGGGTCCTTTTTTAAAAAAAAAATATATATGTAGCATCTTGAAGTGTTTTTTCAGTACCGCATAGTATCATGAAATAATTTTTAAGTGGCACTCAGTATTTTAAGATAATTTTTATTACACTGATTACTTTCAAATATTTTTTTAGTGCTAACTACTGTCTATTAAATTGCACTCTAAAGTATTGTTTTAGTAACACCCAGTATCATAAATTAATTTTTAACTCACTCAGCACCTTAAATAATTTTTCAGTAGTAACTATTGTCTAGCAAACTACATTCTAAAGTATTTTTCAGTAACATCCAGTATGATAATTTTTTTTAACTCATTCAGCACCTTAAATAATTTTTTCAATAATACCCAATATCTTAAAATAATTATTTTTTGCATCTAATCCCCTGGAATATTTGTTTATCACTGCTCTGTATTTTAAATTTAGACTGTTTGTTGCAATTAGAAAAATATTTTACCATACTAAATGTAGAAAACATTATTTCATGATACTGTGTGATACTGAAAAAATGCTTCAGGATGCTATATATATATTTTTTTTTAAAAAAAGGACCCAAACCCTTATTTTTTGGACCCAAAACTGCGTTTTTTTAAGTAAGGGAGGCGCAAGGGAGGGAAAAAGTATGGGAGAAAATCCGGATTCCCAGTTAACTTTTCCAAGTAGTAACGTTTGGGTAAAGATTCGGAATTTAGGTGAAGTTTGGGTTGAAAAAAAAAGTAGAGAATTTAAATTGTAAGTTATTTTTTTCAAGGCTATTAATAAATGACTTTTCTCCTTTTAAATGAACTCATTCATCAGCAACAAATTAAACTATTCGTGCTAAATAAACTTTTGCTTGATGTCAGGCTGGGGATTTGGACGAATGAGTTGAAATTAGAGGATCACAAGTTCTTATGTGGGGGACACGTATTTTTATGCCATGAGCTAAGATGGAGGAACATCATGGGATTACATATGGAGGACTTTGATTTGTTTGTTCTTTTGATCAGTGAAGACAGACATTATAATTAATATTGTGTGAGAGGCATGTGAACCTGTGATTCCTTTCTAAAGGAATACATATACAAGTCACTAGAAAAAGAAGAAGAAGACGTGAAGAAAATTGGTGAGATGACGTGGAAACAAAGAAACTTAAGTAGATATATGGATTAAGATTGAACCAAAAGTAATCAAAAGGCTGGTCGGAGGGGCTAAAATTTCAGGCGGCGCGGCGGAAACATATCATATGATATATCTATTTAATTTTCAGGGTTAAGATGCCAATTTATCTTAAAAGGTTTTACTCATGAGAACTGTTGTCCTAAAAGCATTTTTTGGGTTCAACATCATTCAGAGAGTTTCAAAAAATAACAATATTATTTAAAAAACGTTGATTGTTACAAAAAATTAATAATTGACTGTTAATATTTTTAATAAAAAGGGAAAATATTGCTTTATTTTAATACTTTAAAACCAACCTTCAACTAAGAAAAACCTCCGAAACAGCATTATCATTCATAAGTAAAAGCTTCTGGGATAAGTTTACACTTTAACCTTTATTTTTATTTATTTATGTTTTTGGGGTGAAAATTACTTTTTGAAGTTTGATTATCTACCTTGTATATAGAGCGAGCTTACAACACACCATTTGCCTCTCTTTTTTCTCAAAGAGAATGGTCTCTCTCAGTAAATACATACATGCGTGTTGATTAGTTCTCATGAAAGTTGAGTGTTGATCCTTCTTTCATTTTACGTATGAAGGAGAGAACGGGCCTGAAGGAATATACTAATTTAGTTGATGAGAAATTCATTTGCCACGTCAACATCATATTCGATGCTGGATCAAGACCACATCGTTATGTTGTGGGCCTCACTTGATGATAAAAAAGCTTCAATCGAACGCTGATTAATTCAGCGTTCCGTGTAAATGTTAACCACCATTTTTTTCCAAAAAGGCCAAAATGAATTTATAATAATTGAATGAGTCGGCGGCACTCGGCACCACCACTTGACAGGATGACGCAGATCCCTGCAAGTCTGGTGAGTAGGAGGAGTATCTTTTGGGAGAGATTCCGCCAATATTTTAAACATTTACACATGGTTGGTGGATAATGATACCCATAGTGAAAGGGACTGATTTGATTTCGGAAATCTGAATTGAGTCAGAAATAAAATATATAACTGCAATATGGGACTGCATGCAACGCTAACTATCCCAATAATGGGGTCTTGTCGTGTTATCGTGGACTGCCAGAAAATGAAAGGCAATTATTGCAAGGTGGCAGGGCCCGATCCTTGTTTTGCATATCCAAGGTTCAAACAAACCAGACCGGTGACTGAAGAGGGTAAAACAATAAGTTAAAGATAAGTGGGTTAGCTCGAGGTCGGATCGATAATTATCAAAGTGATATATTTTAAAATATATATTAATTACTTTAAATAATAATAAACGTTGGACAAAAATGTTAAATGGTAATAAAGATATAAATATAAATGTAAAAAAATAAAATTTAAATGACGAACAATAAATCTAAAAATATTTAAAAATGTGATATGTGGATAATGTGAAATATCAAATATGCCACGGAATAATATATATACCATATAGGCATATACTAGTATATACTATACTTTCCTTCAGCCTCTTTATATATATATATATATATATTTGAATGTAATTAGTGCCCAAAGATTAAGCGGCCAACAGCCCAACACGCTATCAATGATCCAGGTAAAAAAGAAAACACGCTACCAGAGAAAAAGCCAGCCGCCAAACCTTTTCTTCCCCTTTCTTTTGAAATTCCGATTTCAAACTCTCCTTTCCTCGGCGCTCTCTCTTATGTTCTCTGGTCACTGTTGCTTGCACAGGCCTCCTTCTCGGTGTTCTCTCTCTCTCGGATGTTTTCATGTCTCTCTCATTCCCACATCCCTCCCTGAAATCATTTTTTTCCTCTTTTCTGTGATTCTACAAAACTTTTTCACTTCATTTTTCATATTTCTTCTACTATTTGCATTTTCTTCTTTCTCAGAATCACTGCGTGTTTTTTGGGCCCCTTTTTTTTAAAAAGAAAAGAGTGACCCAGGTAACCTTCTCAACCTAGCCAATTACCCCCGGGTTTTAGTGGGTTGCACCGGTCTAGTCTGATTCATAACGATTTGACTTTTCCCATCAAACTGGATAAGTGGCCGGTTCAAACCAATTTGATCCTGTTTTTCATCCCACGTACATATCAGAATCTTTTCCAAACAAAAATTTGGAGGAATCTCATGATAACTTTTCTAGAAACTTTATCACTACAAAAAAAAAAAAACTCATTTTTTGATGAAATTTACTTTGGAATTTTTTTCATAACAAATTCTGTGGGAAATTTTTTTTCTATGGCTAAATTTGCCACAGAGGCAAAACTACCCACGGAATTCCATCGCAGATTTTTTTGTGTCTAATTCCATTGCAAAAATTAAAAATTTATTAAATTTTATGTACAAAAAAAATATTTATAATATTATAAAATTAATTATTAAATAATTTTAATTTAAAATAAAAAATTATTAATAATGAATATTATATAATTAATATAAACCAAACTGTTCTAACCATCACAATTTATAATTGAATATGACATTATTTTTTTATAACCATATTTGAACAAAAATATCAAGCCTATTACAAATGAAAATATCAAGGCGTGCTGTTTCATTGACTCCATTTGGAATTCGTGTCATGCAATGATTAGGAGTGTGTTTGGAAGAGCGATCAGAAAAATATAGAGTTTCTTAATTTAGCGTTTGGTAATTTTGTTTTTGGTAAAAGCTCGATTGTATAATGTGATTTATGTTTGGAACAGCGATTGTATAAATGAATTTTGTAAAAATAAAATTTGTTTAGATTGACTTAAGCACAAGTGACTTTTATGATAATAATAAGAGAGAGTGGGTGGAAAAATATTTTAAAGGGTTAAAAACACCAAAAAATATTTTAAAATAATTTTTGGAACTGAAAAAGTATATTAAGGATAAAATTGCAATTAGTCTGATAACACACTGGGTACAGTTGAAAAAATATTTTAAGGGTTACAAGCACAAAAAAATAGTTGAAATTAATTTTGGTAGCCAAAAAAGTACATTAAGGGTAAAATTGCAATCATTCTGATATCACACTGGACACAACTGAAAAAATATTTTAATTATTCTCACTCTCCCTAAAAGCTAAATCACCAAAAGCTCCAAAATTGAGCTTATACCAAAAGCTATTATTTCAATCTTAAGCTCAATTATCCACTTTGATCTCCAAACACTCACAATTTTTTTTAAATAACCCATTAGGCGTTTGATGAAGAATCGGGCGTTTGGGGGCTCAAACGCTCCCCCCAAACACACACTGGGGCAAGAGAATATGTAATGTGTTAGTAGTAATTCGGAGGATGTAAATGGATGAAGCTGGAAGAAATTGCCTGTAACAAAAGCCCAAACAAGTTGGCAAGAAAAAAAGAAAAGCCCAAACACATTTCGGTTCAACTTGGCAATCATGCACAATGGTTGCCTTCTCAGTTTTCCGTTAACTCAGGCTATTAGGTGCACGAGGCAGGAGAGAGGGTGTTTCTGTTGATTTTTTTACTATTTATTTTTAATTGAATGTATCTACCATTAGATCAATTTTTAATTGTTGGAATTTAATAATATTAAAGAATATTATTATAATAAAAATCTATCATAATAAATTTCAACCATTTAAAATTGATTTAATAGTAAATACATTTAATGAAAAATAAATTAAGAGAAAAATCAAAAAAGACACCTCTCTCCCCACAAAACATGCACTTTAATAAAATGCATTAACAATTCTCTGATTCTTAATATAGCAAAATGTTGTAGTGTTGTACTCACCCACTTCAAAATATAAGCTATATATTTTGAAGGGCTTTGATTTTTTTTTTTAAGCTACAACTTGGATTTGCTTGATGATATAATACCCCCCCCCCAATTTTG
Organism: Inga leiocalycina; assembly: GCA_963242795.1. Taxonomy (NCBI): domain Eukaryota; kingdom Viridiplantae; phylum Streptophyta; class Magnoliopsida; order Fabales; family Fabaceae; genus Inga; species Inga leiocalycina. The sequence continues at coordinate 63,444,412 of OY725329.1, forward strand.
TCGCATTCTCTCGTCTTTTTTTCCCTACTTTATTTTTCATCTTATGTTTACTTATTGTGCCTCTCATTTATTTTCTCAATAAATAAGGGCATATTAAAGAAAAACAATGCTTATCTTACATATTTGTTGCTTTTAATTAATTTTAACTGATTTTTGTATAAACACAGATCAGTACTTTAAAGCTTATATTTTTTTGGTAAAATTTAAAGCTTCTATTTTAAATAAAAGGGAGTATTAATTAGTGCAGATCATGCGTATACGTTGAACCAGTTGAGCTATTATCGAGTGATTCAAAGCCTATAAATGAAGGCCTCGCTCACAAAGCTTTACATACATACGTACATGGCATACCCAATTCAAAATGAATTGAATGGAGCCGGTGTATGTTGTTTTTCTTATAAAAAAAAAGTACATGCACGGATGAATAAATAAGATCTAACTTTTTAGAAATACTTGGAGGTTACCTTTTTAAATTTGAAAATTTTGAATTTTAAATAATGCATAGTAAGTTAAGATCTATATCCAAAACTTCGATCAAAATATAAAATCATATATACCTAATTTATTAGACAATCTTAACTTGAAAATATTCTAACTAATCAAAAGTTAAAACTTAAAACATTTCATATGGAATGATTTTATTAATCTACCGCCCAGTCACTTAAGAATGATACATTTAGCTCTACCATCAGCATTAGGGGTGTTCGGGATCGGAAAATGCCATTCCCGATCCCGATCCCGAGAAGGGTTTGGGAATGATTTTCAATCCCGATCCCGAAAATCGGAAAATTTTGGGATCGGAATAGGGAATTTCCCGATCCCGAATTTGCTTATTTTTTTTTAAAAAAAATCTCTATATTAAATTTTTTTGTTGTGTTTCCTTTAGTTTAGTATAAATATATAATTTATCTAATATCATATTGTACTAAATAAGTCTAATATAAATATATAATTAGTCCAATACATGCTTAAAGTTGTTGATTCAGCTGCAAAAAAAATAAAGACAAGAACAAAAAATTAGAATTATTTAATAAATAATAAATGAAATTAGCTAAATAAACTAAAAGAATAGATATTACCTTAAGGGTGTTAGGGATTTTCATATTTTATTTTACATTTAATCTTATTTTCTTAAATTTTTAAAAAAATATACATGTGTGTATATATATTTTCGGGATCGGGAAAAAGTCGGGATTGGGAAGTCCCATTCCCGATCCCGAAATCACATTCCCGATCCCGAATTTTTCGGGAGGGGATTTTCCGTCCCTATTTACTCAGGATCGGGACAGGAAAGTCGGGACGGGAAATTCATGAACACCCCTAATCAGCATTATATAATCATTTCATTAAGAGATAAGAAAGAGCACACGAATTTCAGTCTGTAAAAATGTAGAATAGGTCAAATTCTGAAATGATTCTCTTGCAATACGAGTTCACGGCTAAACGTACCTAAACCAAATTGATCTACAACGGCACATAATACTCTGTTTTAACTAATTGCAGAGGAATGATTTAATTGATACCCGATAAGCAAACAACATTTCAATTCAACAAGTGGTGGGAGGAAGATCAAACTGTTTTTGCGGGTCGGGTTCATGGAAAGCCCTGCTAGCGAAGAAGAAGAAGCCGAGGGCATGGCCAGCGACAGCAACCAAAAACACGGGCACATTGAAAGACATGAGGGCCAACATGACCAAAAAGGCGAGGGCAACCCTGAGGGCAAGGACGAGGGTCTGAACCAAGCCGGAGGAGAGACTTCTCGAACCGGGTTTAAGGAGACGGCAATGGGAGAGGCACTCCACCAAAAGGGCCATGCAAAACACAAAGAGGAGGGAGAACACGAACATGGCGGTGTTGTCGCCAGGCCAACGGGAGAAGAGAATTTCAGCCTTCTTTCCCCAATAAAGGCTCATATGCATCATCATCTTGTGCTGCATGCCGGCGGTGCCATTCATGGAGGCCGCCACAGCCGACGACGACGGAGACGGAGGAGGAGGTGTCATTGACATGCCTTCCATTTTGGCGACGAGGGGTGGGTGAATACGGAAGATAATGTGCGTCGAGAGCAGAAATATATTAAAAGGAGGGCCTGGATTGGAGAATAGCACGGTGGCACTCTGCAAGTCCGAACCACTCTAGCTTCCTTGTCCGTCTCTACACGCGCCAAGTCACACAGCTATAACTAAAGTGATGCAATCATTTAAGGGCAAGTTGTGATAATTAAGTGATCAAAATATAAGTTTGAATTTAGGAAAACGTATTTATTGAAAAAAGTAAGAACATTTTATCTTCTAAATCTCAAAAAAGAAACTCTTCACCGCTTTAAAAAAAAGTGATACAATTTGATTAAAATAAATACAAATATTTTTGGTTTGATTATAAAAAGATAATCCAATTAAATTTTATTTTATCACTAAAACTAACAAATATACGAGAATGTAGGAATCCGACTTAGCGGGATGACCATAATAAAAAAATTAACAAACATAAAATTAAATCTATTTTTAAGTCTCACCTACTGTAAGTGTCTGTTTGGATTAGCATTAGATAAAGGGTTTTTTTTACAGATGAGTTTTTAGAAAAGCCAGATAGAAAAAAGTCAGATTGCATATATGATTTGTGTTTGGATTGACGTTGGCAGAAATGAATTTTTTTCTAACCTTAAACCTGTTTGGATTAATGTTTGAAAAGCCCGTTTAGATAAAAAATGACTGAAAAGAGCATAAATTTTATTGAATACTACATAAATACACACACACACACACACACACACATATTAATTAGTTGTATATATTGAGATAATTGAAGTAAAAAAATATTTAAAAATTTTGATAAAATAAAAAAGGTGACATTATTATTGAAAAGAAAAAGAAAAATATACGAAAGTACTTAATTAAAAAAGGATAAATTTATATTTAAATTAGAATGCATATATGAAATATCTCATTATTGGATCATCTCCCCCTAACAAGTTAGTCTCTAATAGTGTCACGAACATGATTCATTCGTGTTGAAAATAATCTACGGATAGTTGATGTGGATGCTACATCAACTGGATCAACAACAACAACAATAATAAAACATGATGATACTTTAATTTGATGCATAATATTCAATTTGGATTCATGGTATTCTCCTCCTTTTTTCCCCTGATTAGCATGATTTTTTTATATTCTTTTAGGGCTTCTTATTATTATATCGTGAAGGCTCTAAAATAAACATTTATATAAAACAAGTCTTGCACCTTGGCTGTGTTCCTGAGATGTGCTGCACCGTACGGGTCCTGTTCTCCGAGCTTGGTTTAAAGGTATGTTCGGGAGAGTTTATTTTGAGAAAATAAGCCCAATTTACGCAAGCCGAGAAAAAACTCCTCTCACATACTTACCTCGTATACCGTGAATCACGAATTATAAGCACTTATTGCCCAAAAATAAACTCTTCCAAAAGAACACTAAAATGCACCGTGCTTGCCTAACCGTGGAGAAAAAGCCACTTGGTGGGGCTTCTTCAAGAAGCAACTTCTGATCCAAAAGCTTTGGACACCGGGCCGCTAACCCAAACAAACCCTAAGTCACGCGCGACCTTTCAACCACGTCGAAACCATGGCATCATTTATTTTTTTAAAAAAAATCATCATGAATTTAATTTATACATGTGATTGAGTCAGGGAGTGATGGACAAGTTTTTTTCTTTTTTGGGACCTGGAATGATGGACGAGGTTAAATCATTGCCATGGACTAAGCTATTGTTATCAGTATACATCATGCATATACTTTGAACCAATAATTAAAGCTACTATTGAATGATTCAAAACCTATAAATGGAGTCGGGCCAAAAGAAGCCTATAAATGGAGGTCCAACATAGCTTTTTATATATTGCCACGGAACATCTAATTCAAAATGGAGCCCATGCATTTTTTCTCCCCGGAAAAACAAAAGAATTAAGAGTGTTTTAATAAAACACCATTAAAATCTAAACCATTCAATAGCATTCCTCGTAGGTAGGTATAAACTTAATGAAACATTTATTTACAAATGAGTGGCAATGTAAAGGTCAATATTTGGAATGATTCTCTGGCTCAATAAATGGTCATACTCACGGGCTCAGATTGTTTTTATTTCTCTTTTCCCTTCTTCGTTTGGAGCCATGCACATTTCAATTTTCGCCTTGTTTCTCTTCTCATCTCACCTATCACCTGATAATCCCGCTACCTATGTTATGAACAAGTGGTGGGAGTAGTATAATTGAGTCCCATCGGCACAATAATGATCAAGATTCCCAAAAATAGTTCATTTTAATCGCAGAGGAATATACTTGATAGTTGGCCAAAAAAGATTCATACTTGATAGGTAAACTTGCTCCATATCAATACTGGGGACAGACCAACATTTCAAATACATGGAACATAGGAATTAACAAGTGGTGGGAGGAGGATCAAATTCATGAAATACCCTGCCGGCAAAGAAGAAGAAGCCGACGGCGTGGCCGGCAACAGCTACCAAAAACATGGGGACGTTGAAAGACATGCCGGCCAACAAGACCAGATAAGCGAGGGCGACTCTGAGGGTAAGGGCAACGATCTGAACCAAGCGGGAGGCCAGGCGGTTTGAACCGGGCTTGAGGAGGCGGCAATGGGAGAGGCACTCCACAAGAAGTGACATGAGAAACACACAGAGCAGAGCAATGACGAACATGGCGACGTTGTCACCAGGCCAACTGGTGAAGAAACTAAAAGATAATGAATATTCCCGTTTTACTCAAAATCCAGTCAGGGAAGATGCGAATGGACGTAGATGGAATCGTTGTGCCAATTAATCAAACCCAAGGGATGAAAACCAACGATACTCATCGTATGGCAAAAGTAATAATGATCAATTCGTTGCCTTTTCGGTTTCTCTTGTTAAGGGAACAAACAAGCACTTGAATAAAATATACTATTCCCTCCTCTCTTATTTATAAACAACTTTCCTTTTCATATGGTTGATCCCTTTTATAAGCAACTTTTACTTTTTATTTAAAAATATAAGTTTTTTTTACTAATTTACCCTTATTAAATAATCATTTTTTCTCATATTTTTTATCTATTAGTTCTTCTATACTCTTTTCATAAATAGGGACATATATGAAAAAAAAAACATGATATATTTTACACAATTATTACTTTTAATTACCAGTTCGTTTTATGTAATCAAGGGAAAAGTTACTTAGAAATAGGACTGGAGAGAGTAACATTTATTTTTCATTAGCCCTCGCCATTTTAAAAATGGAACGATACTAAAAAAATTCTTTTTCATTAACCACAATTTTAAAATACGTCGCTTTTAGGCTAATTAATTACTCCTCATCAAGAAAAGAGGTACATAGACACTTATAAAATGTCATTTTGTTCCCCCACCCTAATCGATGTGTGATTTCACACTAGCAGCTAGCAAAGAATTAAAAAGAATCTCACTGCATTGCCAGCTGCAATCACCAAGAAGATAGGAATGCAAAAAAAAAGAAAAGAAAAGAAATCCCAACAGTGTGGGCAAGGAGTTGAACCCAACGGCTGAAACGTGGCCTCCAAAGGTAGAAATGAGAGATATTTTGCAGCAGAATATCCATAAAACACACAAAGAAAAAGTAGCCGATGGCCAATGGAACGTTGTTGTCCCCACACGAACGGATGAAGGGTATAACAGGCTTGCCCCAATAAAAGGACGTCGGACACGGTGGAGGGGTGCCATTGATCAGGGACATAAAGCATGTTTGTTTGAGCTTATAAAAACTTATAAGTTGCTTTTTACGTAAATCGAGACACAACTCCTCTCACATACTTACTTCGTATACCGTAAATCACTATTAAAAAGCAACTTATAAGCAATCGAATCGCTCAACCAAACATACCCATATTATTCAGGTGATGTGAAAATATAAAAAGCCTGTTTAGGTTAGTGTTGGAGAAACACGTTCACGTAAGTCAAAATAAAACTCATCTCAAATATTTATCTCGTATACCGTAAATCACGTCAGACAAGTAGTTTCTACCGCTAATCCAAACACGAATTAAGGGTGGGTGATGCGCCTCTTGATGCGCTCCTTGCTGTGCTCTCATTTTGGGAGCCTTCCCAAATATATTTTTCATAATTCTTTGGATCATTAAATGTTACATGAAATTAGCAATGTTTTGATTTTCCAAAGATATTTCAAAAAATCGATGCAATTTTTTTTTCCAGTTTAAGTACTGAATCTTTGAAAAATTATAAAAAATTGAAAATAATTTTATTTTTTGCTCATAAAATATCAAAATGTTGTCCATTTGATATAAAATCTAATGATCAAAAGAACTATGAAAAATACATTTGACGCAGCAGGGAGCACGTCCGGAGGCCAGGGGCATCACCCACCCCTGATTCCCCAAACAATCACAAAGTATTTATAACCCGTAGGCATCTTAGTGCTAGTTTGATATAGCTTATTTTTGGGTAATAAGTGTTTATAAATCGTGATTTATGATATACAAGGTAAATATGTAAGAGGAGTTTTATCTCGACTTACGTAATAAGTGCTTATTCTTAAAAAATAAGCTAATCTTAACATGCTAATAGTCTCACGTGTACCGCAAGCAAATGCTTAAACAAGCTTTTATAACTCAACTAAACCATAGTCATATGATATAGTTAGGCATAACTGATGACTCATCAGCTGTTTGGTTAACATTTTAATAATCACCATCTTGTGTTGCATGCTACCTATGCAATCCTATGACGAGCAATTCCCAAACTTTCTTAATTTATAATTGTAACACGCGACAGATTAGGGGAGAAAAGGGAAAGAAACAAAAGAAAAGGAGTGCATATCCTACTTTTACTCAAAATCAAGAATCGAGGCGCTGCATTAATTTCTCAACTCAGAGCATGTGCTTCATTATGAGAAAAACTACTGCCTTAAGAGTTTTTCCTCTTTCTCTTGCAGAGTGATTCAAATGCAAGAATGTCAATTTTTTTTTTTAGATTTGTTTCCCTTACCCGTATAATGTATTTGTGGAAAAATCACTTTTAAGACCAGTTAAAAACGGCATTTTAGACCGGTCTTAATACAGTCGGTCTTAAAAGTCTACTATTTTTTAGACCAGTTAACAAAACCGATCTTAAAAATAAATTTTTTAGACCGGTTACTTGAATATCAGGTCTAAAAAGTTCAAACTTATTAGACTGGTTGTTTAAAAACCGGTTTAAAATTTTTTTTTCAAGACTTTTAAGACCGGTTATTTCAACAACCGGTCTTAAAAGTGATATTTTTTTAAAAAAATAAATAGGCCTTTTTTTTTTGTAGTCAAATGTACAGATAAGTAGAAGGGATTACAGTGAAAAATCGATTGCAGATACTTCCAAGCAAATTACCACCATCAGATTTCACCAAAACACCTTCCCTGTGATTCCCGTTGCTAAAATTTTTGAAAACCTAAATTCCTGTATCGTTCACTAAGAATATCAAACAATGTAGAAAGATAATGAATAGCTATTGTAACAAAATTCAGGCACACCCATAAGGATCTCTCTTCTTTTCGTGATATTGTTTCTCTGGTAAAGAAAGCAAACAATGAATTGTTTGAAGCGAGGCGCTTCGCTCTGCATCTTCTTATTCTTCTTTCATCTATCACCACTTTGCAATAGATACTCAAAAATTAGTTTACAAATTAATTAAGCGTTTAAAAAGAAAGTTTATTCAAACCTCATAACATCAGTTGCATCTTCTTCACGAATCGCTGGGTCAAAGAAAATGAGCAAGCAGCTTATGGCAGCAAATAAGTGAAGCTGCCAAGGTAGGTTGCGATGAAGGATGGATGTCACGGGGAAAGATAAAAGTCGCAACGAAGGAGATTAGAGCAAGCGAGGTTGTGGCGGCGACCAACTCATTCAGTGCAAGAGTGAGAGCACTACAGCAACAAACATGAGAATGAGATTGAGCGAAGATGACCGAGCTCACAAAGTAATCGCACCAAGAAGAGATGTTTCAGATTTAAAGAGCGAAATTTAGGCACGACAAAAAGGAGATTCAAAAATTTATGGTCAATTTTTTAAACCGGTTATATATAAAACCGAACTTAAAAGGGTGGGAAAAAAAATAATTTTTAAATTTTTCATATTTAAGATCGGTTTTTATTAAAATGGGTCTTAAATGTTTGATATTTAAAAACCGTTATTTTATTATTAATAATCGGTCTTAAAATTTTAAAATTTTTTAAATATTTTGATTTTTTTTTTTTTGAAAAATGGCCCATTTATTTTTTTAAAAAATATTATTTTTAAGACCGGTTGTTAAAATAACCGGTTTTAAAGTACTTTTAAGACTTATTATTTTAACAACCGGTCTTAAAAATGATATTTTTAAAAAAAAAATTAAATAGGGCCTTTTTCTTTGTAGTCAAACATACAAATGAGTAGAATGAATTACAGTGAAAAATCGATTGCAGATACTTAAATTTTTCATATTTAAGACCGATTTTAATAAAAATCGGTCTTAAAAGTTTAACATTTTTATTTTTTTAAGTATTTTGATATTTTTAGAATGGTTTTATTTATAACCGATTTAAATAATTTTTTTAAGACCGGTTTTTTTTAGAATCGATTTTAGAAATTCTATATAATTACAAAAGTGCCACCGATCAAATTTTTTAAACCTTATCCTCTATAACCAGTCTAAATATGGTGGTCTAAAAAGGTACTTGTAAGACCCTCTAATTCCTTTTTAATATCATTTTGTCCTTTACTCTTAAAAAAAAAAAATCAAGGAAGATGCGTATTGATGGAATCGTTGTACCACTTAATTACTTCCAAGTTCCAAGATAAAAACGATCAATTCGTCCTATAAGAAATCAAAAAAAGATCAATTGGTATGTTGAATTAAAAAGATGATAGGATGTGGGTGTCTGTGACAAATGAAATTGAAATCATGGAGCCAGGGTATGTTTTTCATGCGAAAATTAAACTTCATGACCCAAGTCCCAAAATTTATTCCCACTCTTAACCTCATCAAGTTGTTTCGATATATATATATATATATATATTAAGGTAGAACAGAGCGCACATATACTTGGTAACGCAAATATTTTCCCTTTATTTTGGTGATTATTCTTTCGACCTCAAAGTCAAATACTGGCAGGTCATGCACAACACTCTTCCGATTTTGGGTGCAATTAAAAAAATTGCTTTTGAGGTCAAATCATGGTTTGAAAAAAATTTATCCAAACACTCACAATTTTTGTAGAATCTATTTTGCATGTGAAACCATGGTTTGGGAAGCCCAAACCTTGGTTTGGGAAGAATCCATTTTTTTGAGCTTTTTCAACTTTGTGGGTCCCACCCTCTCATTCTCATTGGTTCTTTTTCTGTTTGTGGGCCCCACGTCACACTCTCTCTCTCATCTTTTTTATTTTTTTGAATTTCAACGATTTTTCTCTTTTTTTTGAATTTTAAAATTTTAATACTCCCTCTTATCCTATTTAAGACTTATTTATCTAATTTAATTATATTAAAAAAAATTAGTTAAATTAATTAACATTACATATAGACAAAATTATTTCATTTTTGGTATTAATTATGAAATTTAATGTTAAATAATGGGTTAAGATGTATCATTTTTAATACCGTTAGATGTTTTCTTCTCTTATAATTTAACTCCGTTAGGTTAAATTTAACGGTTTTGTTAAATTTACATCCTTGTTAATTGTTCATTGTTATTTTCCATCTTCCAAAATTTATTTGTACCAGACGTTCTTCAGGAAAAAGTTGGCTGTTAAATTTGACATTAATCCTTAAATAATACATAAAATATAATCTTATTCTTTATATGTAATTATCACAAAAGTTAATGTCCTTTTTAGTAATTTGACCATGAAAAAAGCTATTCTGATCAAAACATCCAAACACTCTCATTTTATCAAAATCACTTTTTTCTCATAATCTATTCTTCTTATAATCTATTCTCTAAAAGCTATTCTTCACTTTTTCCCCAGAAGCTATTAAAAAAAGCTTTGCCAAACACACACTAAGATTCAGATTTGCCCAAGGGGTTTGAAGTTATGCGGGGCAGAACAGAGAAGTTATGGATAGTCCAAGTCACTGTCACAAAATACTGTCCTTTAATATTTCCACTCAGGATCTATTTATAAGTTTTTTTAAATTAATTCTCACATATTAAAGAAAGTTAGTCAACTCATTAATTATGGGCTAAATTTTCAATTTCGTTATTATCTATTATTGGTTCCAAAAGTTAAAATGAATAAATTTTCTTTATTTATTATAATTAATAGAGATAAAAAAATATAAAATACATTTATTATTCTAAAAATAGACTTATAAATAGTATTAAAATTTTTTATAAAAAAAACTTCTAAATAAAAACAGAGTGATATTTCACTATACAACTAATTAAGAGTAATAAAAGATTCCACTTTAAACAATTACAAAAGCGGAATTGTCAGTGACAAATCACAAAACCATAAACTAGAGCAAGAAAGCCGAGAAATGAGACCTGTGTAGGAATTTCTCCGAGCAAGGCCGAGGCGCCGAGTTAAAAACTCCACGCGCACACATATAAGCATATACATAATCTCCGTCTTAAATATAAGAATTAGTTAATTTTCTGAGACAATTAAAAAAATTAATTAAATTACTTCCTCCGATTTTAAATATAAAACAGAATTGATATTAAGCTAAATAAGTTATTTAATCATATCATATGTTATGTATCCTTATGTTATATATTAATTTATAAGTGAGACAACATAGTTTAGAGAAAAAAATGACAAATATAAATACTTTAAAGTAATTTAATTAATTTCATTAATCTCTTAAAAAAATTCAGCTCTGTCTTGTATTTAAAACCGAAAGGAGCACTCACTACTACAAAAAGGGGCTATAACGTTCCAAATTGGCACCTTTAACGTCCCAAAACGGGGGGACATATATACTAGGGGCGTAGTAAGTTGTAAGAAAAGACGTCCCAAATAATAGGGACGTCTAAAGTCCCCCCAGGATGGGACTTTAGACCTCCCAAATGACATTTGGGACATCTAAAGTCCCCTCAGGGTGAGACTTTAGACCTCCCAATTCTTAATTTGAGGCGTCTAAAAGTTAGATTTTTTTTATACCATAATTTACATTCTGTATTACCCAGCGAATTCAAACTGCAGAAACAGAATAAAAGATGAATTCATAAACCATATTGTCCGTTACAAACTGGTAAGGACATCCAGCACTACAATCTTTACTATATATACATACAATAACCTTTTCTACAACCTACTACTATATATATTAACAAAAACAACCAGAAAGTGTCAAAACGTTGTTATCACACAACTACAAACTGATATAAAATAAAAAGTTTACTGCCCTATATGTTGAAGAAGATGTCTAGTCAAAAGATCTTTGATCAAATCAAGGTCTTCACGTAGGTAGGCATCTTCATTATCAAAAATCTGAAAATTAGAAAGTAAGCTTTGATGAAATGAATCTCAAGCAAATGAATTAATTAGCATTTCGATTAGAACACAAAAAATATTATCATTTGATAATGAAGAAGCGATTACCTTTTCAAAATCGCTAGTAATTCCACTTTGAGTTATGTTATTCATATAAAGTATAATATAATATTTGCATTCAGTGTTGCCAGGTTGCCGAGGGCACTTTAAATAAAAGGGATGCATGTTAAAATCAATAAGGTATGTCTAGAAGGACCGTCAATGAAACAATTAGGTAGGATCGAATATATTTACTATTGGATAAAACCACTTTGGCTTTTTAACAACTGTACCCTCGCGTGACCCACCTAGGACTCTATGTTTGACAAGCACTATCATGAAAAGTAAAATGAATAGAAATTAGAACCATTCATTTTTTTAAGAGTCAATGAAATACAAATAGAATAACTTACGTATCGAAGACGGATTTTGTATCTTTATCTGGCTTTTTACTCAAGGGATCAAAATGTACTATATAAATCTTAATTGAAATTGAAATATATGTTAAGCAAACCTTCCTCATATATTTGATGTTCAATTTTCATCTATCCAACCAAAAGTTAGTTTTTATTTTATTTTTATTGATAAGTAACAATTTTCATTAAAGAAGTAAAATGATAGTCAATCTACAATCGTAAAAGAGCATTATTGCAGTGAGTTAATAACCTATTACCATATCAAATTAAATTCATAAAAAACTCATTTATATTTTAGCAAGAATGTTCTTGCAGCCTTAGCTTGTGTTGTAATGTGAATACAAATGGATTTTAGAGTTTTAAGGAATGAGTTTAATTTACTCCAGGACTCTAAGTTTTCTAGATAATTTTCTTCTATTATTTTTCTTGTTTCCTTTCTCTAATGTCCATACTATACTTTCTGAAATTTTCTGCACACGTTGATTGATGACTACTCATCATGTAAAAAACACTTAAAAATTTAACTAATACGAAAATTTTAAAAAGAAAGAATAGCTTAGATGCACAATACCTATTGAATGTTTGCATCCCTTCTGTGTTCTCAACTTCATCAACTCTTGTCTTCAAGTCCTCTTTCATGCTTTGGAGATCTTCCCATTTATCTTTCAGCGACTGCAAATTCTCTTTCAAATTAAGAATATAATCAGCTTCTTTCTTGGCACAACCACACAGACACTTGGTAATGTCCCATACAAAGAAACAAAGAGGAAGAAGAAGGGAGGAGGGAGGAGTTGAAGTGAAGAAACAAAGAGAGCAAGAGTGCCGGCGGTGGGTGGGGGAGGTTGAAGAAGAGTAAAGTTATGATGAAAAGACATGTGAGGAGAGGGGTTATTGATGAGAAACGCATGTCAGACACTAAAGGCGTCCCAAATGGCATTTGGGACGCCTAAAGTTTCTGACATGCGCCTAGGGGACGCCTAAAGTCTAGGTTTAGGCGTCCCAAAATTCTTTTGGGACGTCTAATTCCAGCTCCAGGCACTAAAAAAAATTTACGAAATTTATATTTCGCGCCTGGAAGCACTTTAGAGAATTTGGGACACCTAAAGGTTCCCCTACATATATATAATTACGAAAATGCCACCGCCTCCCTTTTTAACCACCCAATTTTTAATTTGAGACGTCCTTGGGAGTGGTTATATCTCAATTCTATAGTAGTGACTTAAAGTATTTATATTTATTGTTTTTTCACCAAAGTAATTTGTTTGACTTATAAATTGATATATGATTTAATCATATACAACATATGATATTAAGTAACTTATTTAGTTTGTTTAATATCTAAAAAAAATCAGTTAGGTTTTATATTTAGAACTGGAGGTATGATCAATTCATCGATAATTAAGCTCAACTAAGTACTTTTTATTCCATTCTTCTACTATCACCAAAACAAAAACACAAGGAGGACCATACGTCGAATATCAAAACATTAATAACTTCACAGCTAGAATCCTTACGAGGTACTAGAAAAACATTCATAAAAACATTAATTTAGCTGCATGCTATAGTCTGCCCAAAAAATTACAAGTCTCGAAATATCCCAAAACCCCACACTGGAATATTAATCTGCACATTACGTGCTTCCTGAACGCCACGAGAAACCCAAGCTAAGCAACAAATTGTTTATAGATCTTATACTATAATTATATTTCATTAAACTGATCGTCAAACTATTTAACATTAATTATTAAGCGAAAAGGGCATGCACTAAAAAGTTGACCAGAGAAAACATTATTGAGGAGTTCAGGATAAGGAAGGCACAATAATGGTGCGGACTTCTGTGACACTCAGTGAAGCATCAAAATTAGCTTTAAAGAAGGGAAAATGACACATAGATCCCAAATAACAGAAAAAATATCACAAAAATCCCTTTAAAAAATCAATGATTAGGGACTTTTTTTATATAAATTCCCAATGTCCATTTATAAAAATAATCCTCAAGCAATTTAACCAATGTCATTGTTTACAACATGTTATGTTATGTTTACAACATCGCAAGTCGTATTAACAACATAGTCAATTACATTTACAACATGTTATGCTATATTTAATGAATTGTAAACGTAACTGAAGAATTTGTAAACGCAACACAATCATGCATTTTATATACATGTTATAAACATAACTGACTATGTTGTTAATATGACTTACGATATTGTAAACATAGCATAACTTGTTGTAAACAATGCCAGTGGTTAAATTGCTTGGGGTTATTTTTATAAGTGGATATTGTGAATTCATGCCAGAAAATTGACTCTTCAAAAAAACTTTTGTAATATTTTTTCTGTTGTTTGGGACCTAAATATCATTTTCCCTTCAAAGAATCGTCTGGCCATCACTGAAAGGGAATCAAAACACGCAATTCCCTCAAGTGTATAGAATTTTTAAAGTGATCCAAAAAGTCAATATATTCTATGAAATTAAAGAAATAATAAAATTAAAAAAAGAAAAGAAACATCACGTTCCGAGGGGCAAATGCACGCTTCTAGTTTAATAATGTTAATTATGAAATGAAATCGTCAATGCGTTTTGTTCAAAATATACATTACATTGCGTTAGTCACACGTGTCAGACAAGTGAAGTGCGTCCCACTTCAAAGAGACATAATTATTTAAAACTGATTTCTTCCCTTGTAATTCGAATAATTAAGTAAATGTGATTGAATATAAGTAGAAAGCACTAAGCAATCTCTCTCAGTCACAAAGAAAAGAGATTTGGACAATGTCCACATCAACTCAGCTGGCTGCTCATTGAATTGGTAAACGACTAAAAGTCAGCATTATGTTTAGGGCGGGAAGGCCTCAGTAGCATGGTCGCTCAGCTACTTTTTAAGTCATGTACGACCTTTCAAACCATAACTCAATTCCTTTTTGTTTAAATACAACAATGCCCATTTAGTAGAAGTTGTAAGAGCTGAGGAGCATGCTCCAGAAAAATTATAATGTATATAGAATGGGTTTCAGATTAGTGTATAATTATACACTAAGGCACGTGATTATATTGAGTCAGATAAGTATGCAATGTACCTATCCAACTTATATAATTGTCTAATTTATTATATCTGCACGTTATTGAGTCAGACAGTAGTATGGGCAAGTAAAGCATGTTGTCATGTACATGTCATCCTAAGAATATTATTTTTAAAATGGAGGGCATTAATTATATAATTGTTAAAAATTATTTTTTAGTAATTCTTATAAAGTTTTATGCCCCATATCTGGTTTATTATTCTGATTTTTATTTATAAGTTTTTTTTAATTAAATCTCACATCTTAAGGAGAGATAATTAACTTAATATTATGGGATAAATTTTTAACTATATTCTCATTTATAAATGATTATTTTTCAACTATTTTTTTTTTGCTTATCTTTAAATTATTTCTTTATTAGTATAATAAATAGGGTCAAAATTGTTACAATCTCATTTACTATATTAAAATTAGACTTATAAATAGAATCAAATTTTTTAGTCAAAAAAAATTTATAAATAAAATCAGAATAATAGATACATTCCTTCTGTACACATTTTAAAAGCGTGATGAATAACTGGGACCAAAGCGAATAATATCATCTAAATAAACTGGCTTAATAATGGCTCCTAGGGATTAGATTATTCTTTTTTTAGCTAGTTTGGGGACAGTGTTGACGCAAATATTTTCCGCCTGCAGTTTTGGAAAAAAAAAAAATTACTTGACGAAAAATAAAGGGGAAAGGAATACAATAACACAGAAATTAAAGATGCATGCATTTGCGAGAGAAATGAGTTTTCTAATGGTTTGACAATAAGCGTCGTACTTACCAGATTATAAATACGGTCATCACAACAGAAAACCCCAAAGCCTTGCAACTGCACATCGAGTAGCAGTGAAGATGGAAAAGCAGAGACAAGGGAAGAAACGGCACTTGGTGTTGGTTCCAGCTCCTCTTCAAGGACACTTAACCCCAATGCTTCAATTGGCTTCCATCCTTCATTCTAATGGCTTCTCCATCACCATAGCTCACACTCTCTTCAATTCTCCAGATCCTTCTGATCACCCCAACTTCCAGTTTCTCCCTTTCTCTGATGGCTTATCCCATCAAACTGCTTATTCAATCTCCTCCCATGATTTTTCGACTCTCGTTTCTACCCTTGCCGCTAACTGCGTTTCTTCTTTTAGGCAGTTATTGCTCCAGTTGACCCCTGAAAATAACATCGCCTGCATCATCTATGACGGTTTCATGTATTTCGTTGAATCTGTGGCTCAACAACTCTGCCTCCCTACTTTACACCTTCGAACCACTAGTCTCACCAATGTAATGGCCTACCATTATCTTCATCGCATTCTAGCCCAAGGTTGCCTTCCTCTCCAAGGTACGTATTGTCCTCCTAATAAGCCGTTTCTTCAATTCTTAGTCATACATGGTCAGATATCTTCGGCAAATTTATCTATATGCTGCAAACAGTAAAAGAAATTATCAAAATACTACATGATAGAAAATATTTACAAAAATACTGCACTTAAAATCATTCTTGGCAAGAATGATTTTAAAATTGCAAAGAAATCGTAGTTCTTCACAGGAACGATCTTACTTTATTATCATTCCTCTCTCTCCATTACATGATATCTCCTCTCTCTCTCACTCCCTCTCTCCCTCTCTCCCGTTTTTTTCTTCTGTCTCTCTTCCACTTCTGCCCCCCTCTCCCACTCTTGATGTTTAAAAGGCCATTGCTGACACACAATGTGAAGAACGACTTCTTGAAAATTTTAAAATCGTTCTTGTCACGAGTAATTTCAAATGTAGTATTTTGGTAAATATTTTTCATCTTGTACGGTTTTTAGTATGTGGGGTAAATTTGCCGATATCTTCAGCTCCTAACTTTGCCTATACGTAGATGAAAGGGTGGTGCCAGGGCTGGAGCCGCTGCGTTTTAAAGATCTACCTACTTTCAATTCGACGAATTCTGATGAGTTGCAAAATCAGCTGAATAGAGTGTATCGTGGTATAAAGTCATCTGTAGGTGTTATATTCAACACAGCGGACTGCCTGGAAGGTGAAAGGGTGGATGAGCTAAGGCAAATACACCAAGTCCCTGTATTCCCCATAGGCCCGTTTCACAGCATGGCTCCAGATTCACGCTCTAGCTTTCTGGAACAGGATTATAGTTGCATGACGTGGCTGAACGAGCAAGCCCCGAGATCAGTGGTGTACGTGAGTCCGGGAAGCATAGTAACATGGGAAGAAAAAGAGCTAACAGAGATGGCTCACGGGCTAGCCAATAGCAAGCAGAGATTCCTGTGGGTGGTTCGAGGAGGGAGAGGCATAAATGTCAAAGAGTGGGTAAAATCATTGGCCGAGGAAGTGAGAGAAGCAATAGAAAAACGAGGATGCGTGGTGGGATGGGCCCCACAGAAGGAGGTTCTGGCACACGTGGCAGTGGGAGGGTTTTGGAGTCACTGTGGTTGGAACTCCACGCTGGAGAGTTTGTACGAAGGAAAGCCAGTGATATGCCGAGCCAGTTTTGGAGATCAGAGGGTGAATTCGAGGCTAGTGAGCCATGTGTGGAAGGTGGGTGTAGAGTGGTCCTGCCACGACGTCGTCATGGACAGGATAGAAGTGGAAAAAGCTGTGACAACTCTCATGGCGGATCAGCAAATGTGGGAGAGAGCGCAAGAACTGAAGCGTCAGCTTAGGCAAGCTGTGACACAGGGTGGCTCTTCCCATGGGGCATTACTTCACTTGGTGGACCATATATTGTCAATCTCATGAGATACATACTCCTATTTTATCTTTGTTTGTTTTATATTTCGTTACGGATGTACTCCATCACCTCTCTACCACACGCCCTGTTATATTTAGTTTCTGTAATAAAAATTAGGTAAATTATCTTGTTGAATTTAGTATAGCCGTTTAATTTTGAATAATTGTACGTAACAGTAAGATTATATCACTCGAAAATTTGATATTTAATGGCAGATGAACTAATAAACAGTACGTTAGAAGAGGAGGAAGTAGTTGTATACTTGTATTTGTGTCACAAGTGTTTATTCTAGAATATCGGTTCAACATACGACCCTGTCACTTTTTTGGTTCCTGAAAGTCGATGTGCTCTGGACAAATAATTATGAATGAAAGAATTTAAGGAAAACTGAATTTCAAAGTTTGGTCTTTCCGGGATGCGGTCAGAACAGGTCAGAAAAGTGAGAACAGAGCTTGCCGGCCCTCTTCTATGAACCGGTAATGCCGTTGCCAACGGCTGACATATCAGCGGAGAGAGGCGCGTGGAGACGACCGACAACTGTGTCGGCAGGTGGAGCGGAGGTTCAAACTCCCGGAGGAGGCGGACGTCGGCCAAGTAAAGTCCTCACTGGAACAGGGGGCTCTTACCGTCGCTGTTGCCGAGATGCAGCCCCGGCTGCATGTCGTCTAACTGGCGGCCGGCGAGTCCCTTGGATTCATTTCTCGCATTGCCCACAGAATAATAAAATAACCATTCCATCTCACTTGAAACATCTTTATCAGTTAGGCCGGTATAGGTAATTTTTTTGCTGTCAATAATGAACCACTCACGTAGGTTACTAGAGCCTCGATCGCTTGGTGTCACATGATTTTTTTTTTTTTTTTTGGTTTACACAGATGGCAAGCTAAGCTTGAAACAAAAGCTGCTCAAATAGACTATTCAAGCATGCATGATAACAGCAACTTGATCCTCCAAAAACTTCTCCTTACAAATTGATGCAAGTTCTGGCAGAAGGGTAACCTCCTGGTGACTTGGTGTCACATAATGAGTTCTGGCTTTACCTGAGAGCTCTGATCAGCTCGACTTTAATTAAACTGGAGTTATAAACCATTTTGGCAAATTGGATTCGATTGTCTCAAACACATCAAACACCCAGCACGTCTTGTAAAACTCTCCTGTCATTTTTTTATCGCTGTTTTATGTTTTCACTTAAAAATTAAAATATTATAATTACACGCTAAAACGTGACACATCATTAACGTTTTCTGTATTTTTTTTTACGTGATCGACTTGATATTATCAGGTTTTATGGTACTATTAAAAAAAACACTAAGAACTTCATCAGTGGTTTTGGCTACGGACCATAACGATAAGCCGAATAACAAAATCTGACAGTTGTCCGACTTGTCCCCCATGGCCATAATAAAAAATTTATATGATATTATAAATCATATAAATTATGAACCCACTTCCGGTCGTAATCTACGTTGCAATCATTCTGTTATAATGCTCTGTTCGTGATGGAAGCCGATACGGGATATATAGGTTTATCGTTTATCCAGTTAAAAGAAAAAGTTATACCATGCTTTTTTTTTCTTTTCTAATTCTAAATATAAGATATTAATGATTTTTTTTTAGAAATATTAAGGAAGTTCATTAAATTATTTTAAAATATTTATATTTATCATTTTTTTAAAAATTATTTTATCTAATATATAAATATAATATAATTAAATAACTTATTCCACTTTTATTACTTAGGAGAGAGTCAGGATCACAATGAGTATATAATCTGTTGTGATATCAACAACTATGTGATGTTGCAAGATAGTGGCGCTGGCAATATGGCATTATCTTTTACAAAAAAGTAATTAAAGCGAAAATAGGGAAGCACGATTACAGGGGTTTAGGATCTGAGTTCTAATAATTATGTTCAGCTTTTATCCTCCATTCCTTCTTCCTCGTATGATGCCTCCGTCTTATCAATCCATTTCTCTAATTTTTATCTCCCTATTTTCTGATTAGCTTTTTTGAGATCGTGCCCTAAAGTAACCACTTTATTTAATAACCAGCGCGCCCTCCCTCCAAAGGATGTCTAACTTTTGCGCCACTTCTTTTATACATCTTTTTGGTTGTTTCACTCTCAAATCACAGACACAAGGGGCATATATATATTTGACCTCATTACATCAATTTATATTCCCAAATCGAAAGTTAAGCTGTATTATATATTATTCTTCTGCTGCTTGCTCTAAACGTGTTTACACTTTACACCATGTTCATACTCATGTCATGCAATCTGAATTCCATTTTTTTTAGAATCCATGAGAAGTACAGATTTACAACCATCCGGTTCTAATTAGGCTAAAACGTTAAATTGATGATGATACGCAAGAGGAGAAGAGTGAGGCTGCAAAATATATGGCCATGGTCCAAAGACGCAGATGAAGCTGCAAAATAGGACGGGGCCTGGGAGGTAGATAGCAGAGCAGAAAACGACAAGAAAACGGGTCGAGCGTGATTATCAACTAAAAGGGGCCCACCATTTCATCAATAGTCTCTTACGAGATCAGTAGGGAATCACTAGAATAAAAAAAAAGCCAATAAATTAGCGATTCGTGTGGGCCTCCACATTATGATGTCACCATCCCGTCTCCAGTACTCTCTACTATTCTCATTTTTTCCTCCTTTTTCCATGGCCGTCTGATGAAAACGATAGGCGCTCATCTTTCATCTCCCCCTCTCCCTCCCTCCTATGAACTGTCTGTTTTTGGAGCAAATCAGCCCTCCCCTACATCCACTCCACCCCAGAAACACGCGCGGCTTCTCCATCTACTATTCTCTCTCTTTGGAGTGTGTCTTCGCCCTCTTCTCCTCCCATATATTCTGTCAGGCCTTGCAGTCCTAAATTCAGAGCATTGATTTTCGACGCCATTGGCTATCTTCTTCCCCTTCGATCTCCCCTTTTTCTACTACCGGCGGGGCACCGACACCCGTTTTGCTTTGCATCCAAGCCAGACCTTCCTCAGTTTTTGCTTCTCCCGCTCCTGCATTTCTTCTTCGCAAACTGGTATGTATTTTCTGTTTTCTTTCTACATTTCTGCTTTTAAGAATATGTTGGCAATCGTTGTTATAGCTCTTACTCCTAGGCTCCACAAAATTTCTCTTGTCAGTGCTTATATGTTTGACCTGATTTGGCATCACGGCTGGAGGGAGGGATTGGGATCCTCCTTTCTTTAGAATTGCAATGCTCTTAAAAGTCCTTCCTCTCAGTAAATTAATTTTATCGTTTCTTTTCGAAGGCGGAAGGAAATAAGGTCCTCTTGTTCAGTAATTTGAATGACGAGGGAGCTATTGATTTTGAATTGCTTGGCATTTTTGTCTCTTTCGCTAGTTGCCGCAAAAGATTTTGATTCGGATCGAGAGGGTTCATTGCGCCTTATCTCTTACATTTTCGAAATAGTTTTGCATGGACCACTTCCAGTTGCGTGTCACTGCTAACTTCCTCATCCAACCTTCGTGACATATTTGTTTCCGCGCTTTAGATTCAAAATTTTAATTCAGTCATCTTCGTTGCCTTAGAGATCTCCTTCACCCGGGCTCAACGTATTTCAGTTTCGTCAATCTGCTGTACAGCATCCCCGCCTTTTGTACTCTTGAGCTATGTGAGTCATCTCATTCACATGCTATACAATTAGGAGTCAATGAAAGTCAAATGATAATGCAGTGCCGTATGTTCCAACATTTTAGCTACAACCTTAACGGTTATCATTTAATTAGGCCACGGATTGGGGCAGGGGCTGTTGGCAGAAAAATGTCTTTTATCATGAATTCTTAACATTATCTGAACTTTCTCATTTGAAGAAACCTCATCTGATCTTATTATTTTCCTACCCACCCAAATTACGTTGAAAGTGGGTGAGAATTTTGGTAAATTTATCTTTTATATTGATTGATAATACTAAGTCTATCTCCCTGCAATTTTTATACGGATTGTTGATTTTGCATTTGGCTTACGCGATGATTCGCAGAAGGTACAGGACACACTAATTCGTATAGTTTTGAAAGGTTTTCCGAACTGTTCTTGTTCTTTCTACACAAGCAATTTTTCATTTAGTTTGATTTTCAAAACGTAATTCAGTCCTGCCTGCAGCTGAAAAACAAACAGCAGGAATTTTCCTGATTGCAACCTCTTTCAAAGCTGAGGCGGTAGACTGTTTCAGAGCTGGGGCCTGTAATATCTATGCAGCCCATGGAATAGTTGTCAGATCTCAAAAGGAACTTGAGGAAACGAACAATCAGCATGAGCAGAAATCTGTATGACAAGTCAAAACCAGAAAAAACTGCTTTGTCTTGTGCTGGTCTCCAAGGTGTGGAAAACTGCACTTTAAAATCTTCCAGGAATCAGCAAAAGCAAGAAAATTTCAGTGGGGCAAGTGAAGACGATGAGCTTGTTAAGTACATGTCTAATTTGCCAGGTTATTTGGAGAGGGGAAAAAATATTCATGAGAAAGTTTTAAATGTTGGGGTCCTTGATTGGTCCCATCTTGAACAATGGCAACATAGGCATAAACATATGCCCCATAAGGGTAAGAGGACTTCAACATCCACTAGTGACAGTAATTCATCCTCTTCTGTCACAGCAGAAGGATCCTCTGGTCATTCTGTCAATGGTCGTAGTCCGTCTGCTTCTTGTCAGAGGTTAAGTCGTCCATCACTGCAATCTTACTTTATGGCGTCTACCACGCAAGACATCTCCCTTGGTGGCAAAACCTCAGGACAAAATGATGGGAATCGTCATTATCTTAGAGGCGGCCTTGGTAACATTAATGCCCAGAGCAAATTGGATAGATCAGATGAGTATCTTTCCCAAAACCTTGATGTTAGGAGACTGAAAGCCGGCAGCAAGAAAGATTGGTATCCAAACATTAGTACGAAGAGTAAAATCTTGCCAAGTGACAAAAAATGTGACAGTCGTGCGAAGTTAGAAAAGGGCACTCAAGACAGTGTATTGGAGAAAAGAATGGAGACTTTGCAAGAACCAGATGTAAAAATTGTTGAACAAGGTATAATTAGGAAAAGCAAGCCTATTGATCCTCCTTTGCCAAACAAGATTCCCCAGAATAATCATTTTGGTGTATCTGATAGGAGAACATCTTTTGGTCAAAAGTTAGGGACTACTAAGAGAACAAGCTTTTCAGAAAAATCTAAAGAACTTTTCCCTAAAGACTGCAATATTTTACCCTCATGCCCACTACCAGACGATACTGAGGCTAACCATTCTCCGGCTGAAGGGTCCAGTTCCTTGGATGCAGGGAATATCAGAATTCCCACAGCCGCCACCTCAGTTCTCCTATCATCTAAAATGGGAACAAGCCCGTCAAGATCTACTAGAGGTGAAGAAAGGAAACAGACAGGAGCTGCAATTTCATCTGCCAATGGACCTTCTCAGGGACTAGGCCAGAAAGGTAAGTCTGAAAAGTCAAGAAGCTCTTCCTCGTTTGGTCGATTTGGCATCAGCATTGGTTATACAAGCAAAGGTTCCAGCTGCAAAGAGAGTTTACATGTACCACATACGAGCTCCATGCCAGCTGTTAGATCTAGTTCAGAATCTGTGAGAGTTTCTACTAGCCCAGGCATTTCAGGCAGAAATACCTCCGTTGATGCTGGCAGAAGCAGGATAAGCCCTTTGAGAAGGCTACTGGATCCACTATTGAAACCAAAAGAAGCAAACTGCCGTCACTCAGTGGAGTTATGTCAGGAAGATCCAGGATTGGTAAATAACGCTGATGTTGCCTATTCCCATCTGCAGTCAGGGAAAGAATTGGACAGGGACCGTAGGGTCAGTTGTAGCTCTATTAATGCCTGTGATTTTTATAGTGGAAAGAAGCATGTATCTTCAACATTTCGAGCTCTTCTAAGGATTGCAGTAAAAAATGGCCATCCCCTGTTCACATTTGCAGTTGACAATGACAACAATGTTCTTGTAGCTAAAGTCAAGACTTTAAGTACCTCGGGGAAAGATGACTGCTGCTGTATCTATACTTTTTTCTCCTTCAGGGAAGTTAAGAAGAAGAATGGCAATTGGATGAATCAAACGGGCAAAGGAAAAAGCCCAAATTATATTCACCAAGTTGTTGCCCAAATGAAGGTTTCCAATTCTCACGTGTATGATTTAACTGGCCAGAATTGTGTGGACTTCTCCACTGTGAAAGAGTTCGTATTGTTTTCTGTTGAACCAAAGCAGGGGAATGGGGAGGCCTCTGATTATCAACCAAATGATGAACTTGCGGCCATTGTTCTTAAAGTACCCAAAGCTATCAGCTTACATCAGGGGAGTTGCTGCAATGATAGTCAACTTGTCCATGCAACAGTTGTGCTTCCAAGTGGGGTTCACAGTCTTCCAAGTAGAGGCGGACCTTCGTCCTTGATTGAACGCTGGAAAT
Source organism: Inga leiocalycina (assembly GCA_963242795.1). NCBI lineage: Eukaryota > Viridiplantae > Streptophyta > Magnoliopsida > Fabales > Fabaceae > Inga > Inga leiocalycina. The sequence goes on from OY725329.1 coordinate 63,468,557, forward strand.
CAGGTGGATCATGTGACTGTGGTGGGTGGGACTTGGGTTGCAAACTGAAAATCCTTGAAAATGAAAATAGAGTTTGCAAAGGTTCAAAACCCTCCAAAACTTATTTTGCAGAACAGTTTGAGCTATTCCTCCAGGTACTCCTTGTGCTTAGGTTAATGTGATTCTCTCATAGTCCTGTAATTATTTTTCTTAATGGTCTTTTAACTTCCATTGCTAACCAATAGGTGAATGGACAAGATCACGTGCCTGCTTTCAGTTTGACCCCCTTCACGCATGGAATATATTCAGTTGCTTTTGACTCGTCCCTCTCACCCTTGCAAGCATTCTCCATCTGCATCGCGTTAATGGACTGTAAGATGCCATATGAGCTTTCTGGATCAAGAGATTCCATTGAAGGAAAAACCCCAAGAGAAACCCTATCAATGCAAAATGATGGGATAAAGGTTTTGCGAAAGTTGGAGGATATTCCTGCAAGTTATATCTCGTATCCACCGCTTTCCCCAGTTGGCAGAGTCTAAATTAGCTATGAGCATATAGAAGTAAAGACATGTCTCCTTGCAATTTGATGCTGTATCTGTAATTTGGCATGTGCGCAGTATATTTTGTTCATGTCTGCTGCAATAGAGTTAAGTTTCTGAGAAGACCATTACAGGCGCCCTCAAATAAGGTAGAAATATGACATGGGGGCTGCGAGATCGATTTGCTTCTCCTTACTTTTCCTTCATTTTTGGTTGTTTTTACAGCAGAAGAAATGTTGTGTATTCAAGTGTATCATGAGATAGACAGTGATTATCAATTAAGTGAAGTGTGAATAGTATGGTTTTGTTGTGTATTTGCTTCCGGCATGTTTCTGATTTGTTTGTTATGCGACCATAAATAAAGAAATTATTTCCTGACGTTTTCGCGCTCATCATCATTGATACGTCCTTACTCGTCTCTCGGTGTGAAAATCAGATTTCTTATATATATTTTTTTTTGCCATCAAGAATAATTTCATTCTTTCTCAAGAGAAACGTCACATTACATCTTAGTAAACACACAATCAAAAGAAAATGAACTAGCACCAGACTGTCATCCTGGTTCTTCGTCCACGCCATGTAAGTGTTCGTTTGGAATATATTGTTTTTAAATAATAAGTGCTTATAAATCTTGATTCACGGTAAACGAGGTAAGCATGTGAGAGGATTTTTATCTAGGCTTGCGTAATAAGGACTTATTATTCAAAAATAAGTGTTTCCAAACACAGTTTAAGTCTTGTAATAGTAGTTGCTGCAACTATTGGGGGTCTATTCATCCAGTCAGCCGGGCATGATCCCCTTAATGAGGCCTTAGCTAACCAATCAACTACCAAGTTTACCTCTCTTGGAACATACACAATAGAGTAGTTCCTTCCGAAGTTCCTTCTTACAAGGATATTTTCCAAAATAATATCACACATCCAATTTTATTTTCCAAAATAAAATCAGATTTCTTATATATTCCATACAACCCCTGTACCTATGCATAATTATCAGATTAAACATTGTTCCAACAAGAGAATAACACAGTAGTGAGAAGAGAAAAGAAAAATCCAGCACATTCCTAACTGGATCCAATGAGCAATGATATAACACAACTAAGCATCATTGGGGATGCCGATGCGTAATTTTTTTAGAATAAAATGTCACGTAAAACGTGCATTAGCTAGCTAATAGTATAACTGAAATCTAGTAAGTGTTTCTAAGGTAGAACATCTTTGATGGAGATTTGTAATTTTTTGTAATTAGAGATTTAAAGGAGCAGAAATGAACAGCCTAAATTACATGTCTAATATTAAACCTGTACTAGTTTTTTCAAAAGAAAGAAGAAAACGAGACATTGGGGGATGAAAGCGCGTGATGCCCCCCCTGAGCCAATTGATGTTACCAAGAGGCTCCTTATTTATTTATGCAGCTTGTCCAAGTGTATCTATTGTATGATTGGGAAACACTAAAATGCTTGGCAAAAAAAAAAAAAAAAAAAACACCAAAATGATAGTTTTAGAGGTTTTTTTATTAGTCGAAATAAAATTTTTGTCACATAGCTATCTCATAAGTCATGAAAGTTATTTTCTAAAAGTTAATCCAAACATATATTAATATGCCTTTTCCTCTTCCTTCCCCTCTCTTGACAAGGCACATGTGTTTTCTTATTAGAGACAATTTTATTTGAAACACTATTAGATACTCCCTCCGGTCCTAAATATAGGACAAAGTTTATAGTACAAATTTTATCCTATATTTAAGACCGGAGATCGTAATAAATATGGTCACCTCTTCAGACTAACTAGAACCCTCTCTTCTTTTTAAGAATGCGGATGAAGATTTTGATTATCACACAAAAATTTAGGGTAATCCGGCAGGGTTCCCAGTCAACTTTTCCTCAATTTTCTCAATAATTTTGTTACACTACGTAAGCGTACCGTTTCTAATACTCCAACATAAAAAGTTACTCTTTTTTATCTTATTTATAAATAATTTTTTTATTGATTGCTTAAAACGAATTAATAGTTAAAAATAATAAGTGTATAAAAATGTTATATTTTTTTTCATATATGTCTCTATTTATGAAAATAGTATAGGAGAGATAATAGATAAAAAATATGAGAGATAATGAATATAAGATATGAAAGATAATGAGTATTTAATAAGGGTAAAATAGGAAAAAGAAGCTCATATTTTCAGACAAAAAATGAAAATTGATAATAAAAGGAAACAGCGAGAGAAAATTGTTTATAAATAGAACTGGAGGGAGTATATTTTATATTTTTTAAAATTGAGAAACTTTGATGTGACATTACCTTTTTTATCTGAATTGTTAGTGTTTAAAGTTATTTTCATTGACATTCTCCGAAAGTGTGTAGGGATTCAGAAGGATGAAATAGGATGCGTAGTTGTAAGCATAGAGGAGTTTTCATAGGTTGCTTTCCCATGAAAAAGGTGAATTCATTTTTAACCCTTTTTTACTCATACCATAAATTTCCCCTCCACTCCAACACTCAAAGCTGATCTGCCCCCTCTGATTCCTCAGCATTTGCTGCTCATAAAGTTGTGCCCTTTTTCCACTCTCTTCTCTTTGTCACTGTCACCTCATGAGCTCCTATTTTTCTCCTTTCATGAAACTCTTTTAATTATTAAATATAAATTTATAGAAACATTCATATCTCTTGTCCTTCACTCACTGAATGAGCCGTTGTTGAATCTTTCACGCAATAAACAAGTGTATTTGCAGAGACTAAACTGGAAATGTGTAAAGTTGAAGAATCAATGGGTCACTGGGTCATGTTCGAGATTTGGGTGGCAGATCCCAGCGAGTATCCGGGGTGTCTGCTCAAATCTTGGCCAATTTTAATTAATATAAGAAATGCACGCACTGGATACAGTGTTGAATAAGAAAATTAAGGGATGGGTTTTGTATTGTAAATTAAAAGCTCAGAATAAGAAGAGGCGTATGAAGGAATGATTGAGGGAAATAGGACCACCAGGTGAGACTTGAAAATAAAGGTTATGATGAAGAAAGGGTTGGTTGTGACACCACATTCACTCTAAAAAGAATGTGTATTATTTGTTCCACCTTTCCCCACTCATAATTGCTCCTCCCAGTATCTCATGTTCACTCCTATTTTCATGTGCATTTTTAGATTAGCTCAAAAAGAATACTTTTACACTTTACAAGATAAATATGCGAAGAGAGTTTTACTTCATAAAATTTACAAGTGATTATTTTGAGAGGCTTTAAACACATTTATGCATTCACTTCATCTCGTATCTATAAGATTAATCATTCATTTAGCATCAACCATATGGCTATGCTCGTGTAAATGAACAGTGTTTCTAATGTGCTTTTTCCCTCATCAATTATTTTAGGCCCGATATGACTACAGGGTTATATACCACTTAAATACTCGATTTTCTTGTAAGAAATACAGGGATGGCAGAGATGTTTTGAGCTTATATTCAGTCAGCTGATTTTTAGTTTATCTAGTCTCTTAAAGTAAAGTCTTGAGTGGTGTCAATGTCTATGATCCATACCTCTAGTTGTGTTATCTTTCATTTATATATAGTGCAAATTTTGTTGATGGCAGAAAATGAGAAACGAGTTACACTATTTAGAAAAAAATTATGTCAAATTGATGATATACATTAGATTAAGTATTTCAATCACATTTGTTATTTTGTCATTGTTAATTGTTAAAATACGGATGAACATTTATAAATTCACCTATGAATACCAATATATTTTTGTACAAGCTTTTATAATGTAAATTATGACTTATAAATTTACATATAAAAACTTATTATTTTATTATTGTTAGTTGTTAAAATAAGTCTGTGCACTTGTAAATTCACTTATAAATTTTGATAATGAATATAAGCAACTTGAAATAAATTTTATATATATATGGTTTCTTTATAAATTACTATATAGTATTATTATATATATTTTGTATCAGTATTAATTCATACTAATTATGCTTAAGAAAACATTCTAAGGTTTCCTTAATTTTCACTCCTGTCGTGGCATCTCGATGAAAGGACAGCACATTTATTATGCTATTCATAAAATGCAGGTCTCACATCACATGTGATTAGCAGGCAACGTTTTTGGCCGGTTCATTGTTATCTTCATGTATTTTGACTTTGACTCTTTAATATAGGGAAAATAATTTTATCTTAATAGGGAGAATCATGTTTGCTGCCCTGGTTTTTCGCTGTTAATTCACCATCTTTCTCTTATCACTTACCCAGGAAGCATCAATGCCACTAGCCTATAAGATAATTTTGATATATGTTAAAGATATTTTATAGAATTTTAAAAGATAACTTTTTAAAATTATCTGTAAAAATATGAAAAGGCAACTTTTAAAAAAGCGAAACAGTGATCTAACCCTTTTGCATTCCCCCAGATTTCTGTTCGATCCAAATGTTGGCTGATATGTGCGATCATTTGGATTCATTCTCTTGTAACATAGCCTAGGTGTGGCTGTTGCTCCCAGAGCTTATCTGGTCATTGTACTTCAAAAAAAAAAAAAGCGAAACAGAGGTAGTACTTACTGTATAAATTTTGTAAACATTGTCATAGAATAGAAGAATGAAGGGAGTTGAATACTTACTATATGGTACTTGATTTATATTTTCCCTCGAATTCTTATATATAATTTTAAAAACAAAAAAAAAACACCTCGACAATTTTTACTCTGCACGTGCTGTGTTTGTTGGGCGATTATTTTGATAGACAGAACAGAGAATTAGAAGGGAGAAATAGCAACAAAAGCCAGGGAGAGCCAGATTGTCAACACCACCAGCACCACCTCGTGGCATGTATTGTCAGTGGTGGGCTCAGAGGCAAGCGTGTGAATGGATTAATGGAATGGGATGTCTCGTGGAACCATTATCATTTATCAAGCCGAAAAAAAAAAAGAAGGAATTAAAAAAAGCAAACAAACTGCAAACAATAATTAATGAATATATATATATATATATTCTCAAAACAGATATAGTAGTAGAGAGCTCAGAGTGCAGGCTACAGGCTACAGGCTACAGGAGAAAAGGAAAGCTGGAAAAGAAGAGGGGATGAATGATGAAGAGCTGGTGTGGCGGGGGTGATTCTTAAGATCAGGCACAAACTCTTGGATCTCAGAAGAGGATTTTTTCTCTTCTACTTTCTCTTACCCCAAGCGTACACGAATTTCCCTCCTATTCACTATTTCCAACTTATCGCTATTCGTCTCTACACTCTAGTCTCTTCCGGAAAGTTTTGTGAGGAATTGCATATTCACCAATGGGAGGTCGTTGCTCGAAATTCTCACTATGCTGGTGGTCCTCTAATATCAAATCAAATCTTCATGACTTGTCTGACAATGGTGAGGTTTTCTCACTGTTTATTTTCTCGGGAAAACAAAAAAATGCTAACTGGTTTTTTTTACCTCTTTTCCTTTCACTGAAATTTTGAACTGGGCGTCCAGATGATGGGAACAAGAATGAGAAGCCTGGAATCATAGAATATAGCTTGGATCAACTAAGAAGTGCCACTTCTGGATTTTCACCCGATAACATCGTGTCAGAGCACGGTGAGAAAGCTCCCAATGTTGTCTATAAAGGGAAGCTTGAAGATGACGGGTGGGTTGCTGTGAAGCGCTTCAACAGGTCGGCTTGGCCTGATCCTCGACAATTCCTGGTTCGTGCCTTTTGCTTTCACCCATGTTTATATGGTTTTTGACTTCTCTTATGTTGAACCATGCATGTATATGGATGGCATTAGCCATCTTTGCGAGTGGAAGTTCATGTTTGCTGTGGCTGGTTTAACTTGTAGGAGGAAGCACGAGAAGTGGGGCAGCTGCGAAATGAGCGATTGGCTAACTTAATTGGGTGTTGCTGCGAAGGGGAAGAGAGACTGCTTGTTGCTGAGTTTATGCCCAATGAAACTCTCTCCAAACATCTTTTTCATTGTAATTTTTAATTATTTATTCCATATTCTTCACTTGAGTTGCTCTCTCTTTTTGTTGTTTAAAATGCAAGGATGGTTTGCTGGTTTAGTTTTATTGGTTGCTATTATTGCTCATCAGAAACCAATTATTAGGGGGAAATCCAATCTAACAATAATTAACTAGGCAACCTAAGTTATCAGGAAGATAATTAAGCATTTTGAGATAATGGTCGACTAGTATCAGGCATTTTCTTTAAGAAGCAAAGAGGGAAACCAATTGAAGTAATCTTCGTCCTACTTTTGCCCCTTTTTAGTTGACTTTGTTTATTAAGTATTCTTGTTGGCGAAAATCCCTAATTTGTAATTTGAACGAACTACTCTGACAGGGGAGACCCAGCCTATGAAATGGGCAATGAGGCTGAGAGTGGCCTTTTACTTAGCACAGGCTTTGGAATACTGCAGTAGCAGAGGACGGGCATTGTACCACGATCTTAATGCTTACAGAATTCTGTTTGATCAGGTACTTAAGCTTTTTTTAACCATGATCGTTTGAATCCTTATGTCTTGTCAACTATTTCTTACCTGGGATCAATGGTGGACAGGATGGCAATCCCAGACTCTCCTGTTTTGGGCTCATGAAGAACAGCAGGGATGGCAAGAGTTATAGTACCAACTTAGCCTTCACCCCTCCAGAGTACTTGAGGACTGGTAATAACTGACAATCAACAACTTATGTATGATCGTGTACTAGATTGTCTTGAGACGTGTATGCATTTTTGCTTGTGTCCCAAGTTGAGGATGATGGGCATGCCCATTGAATTTTGTAGACATTCTGACTATAATTATTTAACTGAGCTAAACATGTGTTTGAATTTGGCAGGAAGGATTACCCCAGAAAGTGTTATATATAGTTTTGGCACCCTTGTGCTTGATCTTCTCAGTGGCAAACATATTCCACCGAGTCATGTATGCTTTCATCTTCTATTTTCTTTTCTTTTTGATACAATGTGGTTCTTTGCTTTGTTTTGACGTACTTGAGGTTGAATTTTACTGGATTTGCAATTATATGGATGTGGATCATTCAACATATGATGATGAATTTCACAAATGATCTTAGCTTACCGTTAAAATGTTGATATCTAAACTAGGAGATGTAATCCTTTTACACGCAGGCACTTGATCTTATACGAGGGAAAAACTTTTTGATGCTCATTGATTCATGTTTGGAAGGTCATTTTTCAAGTGATGATGGAACAGAATTAGTGAGATTAGCTTCACGTTGTTTACAGTATGAACCTCGTGAGAGGCCTAATGCCAAGTCACTCGTGACTGCTCTAGCACCTCTTCAGAAAGAAACTTCTGTAAGCTTTTCCTTCTTCCCTGCCTTTTTTTGTAGTCTCAAGTTCTTCTATTGCAAATGATTCAAGTTTTAGGTTTACTTAATAGATCTGTACATGATAGTGATGCCAATGGAAGTTTGGGAAATGCATGTGATTTACGTTGAGTGCTATTGACTAGGTACCATCAAAAGTTTTGATGGGCATACCAGATGGGACTGCATCAACAAGGGAAACAGTTTCATTGACACCTTTTGGCGAAGCTTGTTCTAGAGGAGACTTCACGGCAATACATGAAATTTTGGAAAAGGTTGGGTACAAGGATGACGAAGATGTTGCAAATGAGGTAATCAATAATTTTTATTCCTCTGGTATAATTTTATCACGAGAATGCTAAGAGTGGCTGTTCTTTTCTTTTCCCTTGTAAATGATTATTTCTTTGGCTACACTAACAAAAAATGTCCTTGGCGCCAAATGTCCTATTTTGTGACTCAGATTTATGAGATTTCTGTACTTTACTTATTTGTTCAACATCATCTTCCTATGGCTATAGCCATGACATGTGCCTTAAGAAAATAAGAATCACTGAAGAAATGGTGCCACTATCTTATTCATGACAACTTGAATGCCATTCAACTTTCTTCGTCAAGTTATGTGGACTTGCCATTTATCATTCAAGTCTGTGTGCTCGCCCAAATTTGTTGCTGTAAGCTTGATTTTCATTAACATTCAATTTCTATGTGACACCTGTGGTTTTCTATCCTTTTTTTCCCCCTTTATCACAGCTTTCATTCCAAATGTGGACGAATCAAATACAGGAAACTCTGAATTCTAAGAAGCAAGGAGATTCTGCTTTTCGTGCCAAAGACTTCTCTACGGCCATTGACTGCTACACACAAGTAAGATAACTAGAAATGCAAGGAAGTTAAATTTTCAGTGCTCGTAAATGATGGAAACTTTTTAGGATTTTAATTTTTGTTGACACTGGACTAAAAAGATGAAAAATGAAAAACGTGACATGATTAACGTTTATGAAGTTCGGTGAAATACTCATGACATGTAAAACTGATTTCATGATGTACTAAAATGCGTTTTATGAGTAGTAGATTAGGTTTAGTTAGCAGAGTGAGCATGTTTAGATTAGTTTTTGGAGAATAACTTTTATGATTTAAGAGGTAAGTATGTGAAAGAAGTTTTGTCCCGGCTTGCGGAAAAGGACTTCTGAAACTATAGTTTTGTGGTTTCCCAAACACTCACTAATGAATTGAGTTGTGATCGCATTTTACTTGGCCTTGTCCTGAAATAAAAAATGTTGATGCGTGTTTTTGTGTTGTGTGTAGTTCATCGATGTAGGGACTATGGTATCGCCAACTTTGTATGCGAGGCGCTGCTTATGTTACTTGATGAACGACATGGCTCAAGAAGCTCTTGGAGATGCCATGCAAGCCCAATCAGTGTCACCCACGTGGCACACTGCTTTCTATCTTCAAGCAGCTGCCCTCTTCAGCCTTGGAATGGACAATGACGCACAGGAAAGTCTTGAAGATGGCACAATGCTGGAAACTAGAAAGCATAGAAATTGAAAGTGTATAGTCGTTTTCCTTTCTTCATGTTCCCCTTATTTATCAGGGAAAATTTACAAGTATTAATTGTATGTATGCTTCTCTCTGGTTGCTTCCACAATGAGCAACATCCCCATGATCCTGTTGATTATCAATTCATTGGTGCATTTTTGCCCCTTTGAATGCTTTGAATTTCAAATTCCTCATGTTCTTCAGAAGCTATCCCGTTTTCAGGTCAAGCTAATTTCTCGATAGACAAGTTATTTTGCTTCAGTTCCAGCTGGATTCAAGTTCATAATGGATAGCATGTGCGTGTATGGTTGCGCGCGTGTTAATTTTCTTGCCTGAATACTGCAAATTTAAACTTCCAATTGGAACAGTCATTTGAAGCAATCAACGGTCAATTATCCCCTGCCTCCGAAGATATGACATTTGATTACTGTGATGTTGTTGTCACCCAAAAGCTCGGTAGAACGATGTATGAAAAATTGATATCAAGGCAAAAATCCATCGTAGTAACTAAAGAATACAAACTCGTGAATTGTTGGGAAACCTAAACCGGCTCCAATTCATTACAGACTCGATCCCTTTCAAAATTAATTAGACTGACACAAAAAATAAAGTACATCCAGAGCATTTCTATATTTTGCAGTCGATCAATGCAGCTCAGGCGTAATAAATCCCAGAATAAAACAGTCCAGGCTTTGATCACATCGGAGGCCTACCAGAAGGTCCAGAACCAAGCAGCTGACCAACCAAATTAGTCACCTAACCAGCAACAGATTTATATACATGTATTAGATAAAATGCAATGCCCATAGATTTCGGACGATATGAGAAATTTCAATTACAACACCACTAGGCTTGCTCCTTGCATACAAGCAATGAGCAACTGATAGGTAAAGCAACCTAAAAATGGCTAGGCAATAAATCCGAAAGGAGACATAGGCAGCATCTTACATGCCAGTATTTCGAAACACAACGGTCAATGCAACTATTCTCACCCATATTTAGCTCAGACTCCTTGTACCTAGTAAGATAAAGTGATAAACCATGCAGATCATTAGACCATTATCCTCAGAATGCTACTGCAGAATGCAGATGAAAAATCCTTTTAAGGACACAAATTATGATGTTTCAATAATGAGTTATCTTACTTGTTTTCAACACACTTGTTGAAACAAGTATGGGTCAACCTGATCAAGAAAAACAACACATGATTAACCATAGGAAAAATAATGCAACTGATGTAAACAAATTAGGCTGAGAATAATTACAAATGAGTAATCTGGTTTCCACAAACCCTTGAAGGATAAATTGTATAATCTAAAGAAAAAAATACCATAGAAATTTGCAGAAGACCGAGTTTCAGAGGCAGGAAACCTACTTATTAAATAATTCAACCCTATATTCCATCTCCTTTTCGGCCATTCCAAATATCTGCACCAACATCATATACAACAATATTCAAGTACATGCAAAACTGGTCAAGCAAATTAATCAACCTAAACAAAACTTAACGCTGAAATTGTATGGCATCGAATAAACCAATAGACTCTGAATAAGGAAAATAATAGTTAATGGTGACATTGAAGAAATGACTTCAAATTGTGAATGAGGGCAACAAATAATTGCTAAGCAGAATCGGACGGAGCACTGCAATTCCTTCCTCACAGCTTAATATCCGAAAAACCAAAAAAAAAATAAGGAAGAAGAAAACCTGCCTGTTCTTTATCCAAGGCCGAAGGCATATTGTTGTTGGCAGCCATTGCTCCCTAAAATTCACAAGTAAAGAGATTAGAAAAATTCAGAAGATAAAAATAAAGGATAAAGCAAAACCAAAGGAAATTTCGAGTACTTTGTGAGCGAACACGCCGAAATGAGAAACAAAGGCCTGAAATCGGGGAACGAGTTAGATTTAACTCAGAGAGGGAACCAGTGTCCAGGGTCCGCAAATCTGATCACCGTGGTTAAAATGAAGTGTCACAAAACCCTAGAGGATTCACAAAAGGATTAAGGAATAAATTACAGTGAAGATAGTAACATGACCAGTAAACGGACGAGATTCGATGTTAAAATGAACAAGTGTTACAAAACCCCGGAGATTTGATTTTAACCCGCGCCAAGACGACCATTTAGGACCAGCTGAAGGACACTGCAGATAATGACGTGTCAACATGTGGAGTATGGTAGTATTAGGGTAGCCCCGCCAAGTGGCAGGGGATTATACAAGGGACACTTGGTCATTTTGACCCTCATTATCATCTTGGGAATATTTCAGTGAACTAACAAATTAATTTCAATTAATTTCAGTCAACCATGAAATTCTGAAACTTCATTGTTAGTAAAAAAAAAGTTAATTTTTGTGAGTAAAAAGACAATGTCCTGTATTTGTCTTGTAAGTAAATATCTATATTTATCTTGTGAATTTCTATATTTATTTTGTAATTAGCCAAAATGTTTTTAAATCTTTAGATGCTTTTGAATCTCTTTATTTTTTTTGTAAATACCTATATTTATTTTGTGAATTTTCATATTTTTCTTGTAAATGATCAAAATATTTTAGATTTCTTAAATTCTTTCCAATCCCTTTATTTATCTTATAAATCTCTTTATTTGTTGTATAAGTATTCTTTTGAAAAAAATAAATAAAAGAAGGGCATTATTGTCTTTCTGAAAAATAAAAGAAATATGTCTAATTCCACACTTTTTTTCTTTGGCAAACAAAAAATTCACTTTATTTTTCAACCTAGTTTTTAAGCTCAATTTTCCGCATCCCTTTGTCCCAGGATATCATATTTGTTTTCTGGATATAGCGAGAATTGTCATACCAAACACTCAAGAAATTGATAGGAACAACTTCAATTAATCAATTTCATATTCCGGCAGATCCATACGCAGTGTTCTGTTCATTACAAGACGCCACTGAGCAAATGAAAATATGAAATACCAAGAGACCATAAAATGCCTAAACATGTTATGCATAGTATCAGCATTGTCGCAGATTCAAACGATGCCCCCAACTGCAGTCTCTAGAGCAAAAGGAACACATCAGCTGGCTAGGGTTTCAACTTTTAGGCCACTGTCTGCTGAACCTGTTGAGTAATTGGTGAGCTTTCTGGCGATTTTACTACATTCTTAATGTAGCTCCAGCATCGTTTATGAACTCCACTAATCTTCTTGGGAGCGTCTGCCACAGGCAACCCTGCAATATGTTGTTTGCAACATATCAGAAAAGCTCAATGACACCGACAATCAACTACTTTAGCAATGGGGAATGTTTACATTACAAAGTTATGTCTTCAGATAACTTCAGTTCTAAAGTTTTTACTAGTAAAACTAGCACAAAAACTATACATGCTAAACTAATACAAAAATGCACCTCGGGAAGTTTTTCTCAAACAAGGTGATAGTATCTAGCAAGAAGCACATCACAATAATAATGTCTTTACACTTCCCACTTTGTTATTCTGCCAGTGATTTCAGAAATTGAATACTAAGTGCAATGGGATCATTGAATAATTAAGTGCGTCACTTTCGTCTTCCCATATTGAATAACTGCTGGATATTATCATTTTTAAGACTCTTGCCATCTTTTTCTTCAACATTCACCTAATATACTTTGAAGTACTCGAACCCATAAGCAACAGAAATAAACTCAAATAAGCATCAATTCAACCGATTAAGTCCGGATGAATGATTCATAAAAAGTTTCCCGGCTGGGGATGAAACAGCATTAGCAACGAATATTAGCCAAAAGGAATTCGAAAGCTATATATTGATTATCCATATAGTTATTTACCTGTGATTTATAGATTCCACTAAAGGGATCGAGAGGAAATATTGCAAAAAGCACGGATTGTAAAGACTATCGTATAACAAGAAAAATTATACGAGGAACAAAAGTTATGAGACCAAATTCTTGAATACCCAGAGAAAAAGCAGTTGTACATCATGTAATCACTGACAATGAAACAATTCATCCATCAGGAAGGCAATCTTGACCTATAGTCCCATTGAAGGATACTACTGCAGCATATAACCGCTGCCTTCAACAATTGTCCTGATCCACTTATATACTGGCAGAGATAATCGCTTTACCAGTATGATAGGCAAAACCAAGATGACAACAGGGCAAGAGGGGGTGGGGGACCAAAAAATATATGAAAAAAGTGGTGGTAGGAAAGTTAGGACTGACCATTTTTATGAACTACGCCCCATGCCTTGCCATGCCTTCCATCCTGCAAAAGCAATAGAGATATAAAATGTAAGTCATTCAACAAACCAAGGCAAAAGTTTCATTGGTGGAGAAGGGCAAAATTCAAAGGCAGAAAAAGACCTTGTAGAGATTGATTTTGGTGATTTCGTAAGAGACGTCAGTCCAGTGAGTCTTGGCCATGCGATATCCAATTCCCCAGTTAGGCAAGAACTGAGCGACTTCGAACAAGTTCTTCTTCTTCTTTGTCTTGGATTTCTTAGAGGAAGCAGGGTTCTGAGAAGCAGAAGAAGCCGAAGACGAAGCAGAAGTCAAGTTTCTGAAGAGGTTGAATGAGAATCTGAGAAAATGAGAGCTTCGAAGAGATTGAGGTGTGGTAGCGAGAGCAGTCCCCATTCCGGTGTTTCACCTTCAATGCCAAACTCAAATCACCCCAGCCTCCGGCGGCTGCTGCCCCAATTCACTCCACCATCGCCATCAAGTGAGTGAAACGCCGGCGTTCACAACAGAAACGGGCCGCTTTGCGCACAAAGTAGGAGCATATCATTAGCTGGCAAAATATTAAAAAAAAAAAAAGGGGCCTCATTGGGCCATGAATAATAATTGGGTTTGATGAATACTTTTCGGCATTTGTTAAGATATTCATGGGACACATTTCCGTTCAGACACTATTTAAAAATCAAACTATATTGCTATTTGGTTTTGATATCCATATCATTCTATTTTTAACATTATTTATTTATTTATTTGATATTATCATCTGATAATAAGTCAAAGTCCATAACTACCTCTCCCCACACAAGTGATTCCTACAAGACTTGAATTCAAAACCTAGAAGGATCTAACAATACCTCACATCTAAACTAACTCTGTTAGTACTATTAATATTTTTTATGCAATCACTAGAACTAAACGAAAATTTTGAGCTTATAATAGCATTAAACACCATTCGCAAGCTTTAAGAAAAAGAATGGTGGTTCCTCGGGCCATTAATATTAACAAGGTTTGTAAATAGTTTTCAGCCTTTATTAAAATATTTATGGGAATGTACCCAAAAATAATATTCATGGGAAGGCTATGTGGTTAAATACTCATGCTTCTTAAAGCAAATATTAACAATATAAATGGAATAATAACATTAAACAAGTGCAACATTTTGAGTCACTGAATAAAATTTCAACCCGGGGCTGCTTTCAAGCGCTCTTTTCCCCCCTTTATTTTGATTCAAATAAGCATAACTGACAAAATTATTTTTGGTAAAATATATTGGGGGCCTATAGCAAGTTCAAGTGACGGAGCATTATGTGATTACTGAGCCTCCCGCGTCCCACAATGGCGACTCCTTGGGCAGCAGGTCGCTTAACACCTCAACTTATTACCCAAACACGGCGAAAATAATTTGCAACCTTCACACATCCCTTCGCCTAACTTCTATCCACTGGTATGCTAATGACTGTTAGAGGAGACAGGGAATCAGCAATTTAAAATAACACATCTTCCATTGCTCTCAATAAACATTTCATCACGAAGCGTTTAGCATACTTACATCAATTCCAATATCATTAAAACAATGATAAATTTGCACCCAGAATATCCAAACAAGCAAGTTCTTCATTCACACGCCCCTTGCAAAAAAATGTTTCCCAACTTCAAGATAACGTTAGCTCTGAATATAATGGAATAATACATCGCACATGAGGGGCCATGCAATCAGCTGAACACCATTTTTTTGGGTTATGCAAAACTTTGTTTAGGCCGTGCCTCGAGTTACGCTAATCTCCTTAAAACTGATGTTCCAACCAGATATTAGGGTAGACTTGTACGCCTGACAAAATCCTATCTATTACCAATTTCAACTTCACTTGCGATTCATTTTAGTGTAAAATTTGATATAATCTTTTTTAAAATGTCTTATAAATCGCTTTCCCATCGCCAAGGACCAGATATACACCTTCACGACACTACTGATTTCCATACATATCAAGGATATATTATATATTCGCTCAATTCGCCCCAGTCTACTAAATGCATACCTTTTACAGAGAAGGAAGAAATTGTTCCCTATTTATGTGAGAATTTTGAATTAGATGTTCATAAACTTGTTTCTTGCTCAAATAATGGTAGCAAGTATATACAAATTCACATGCATGCAGAACTAAAATACATACTTCCCTGCAACTATTTGTCTAACATCTAAAACCCTAACACATCCCCAAAACAACAAATGGTGCAATCACTTCTCTTGTTCATTGCTTCCAATTATCCAGTATTCCAGCTATTGTCAAAGTTTTTAATCATTACCACAAGGCTCTCAGAGGGATTCAATGCTACGCTCTCTCAAACGCAACAGGATCTTTTTCAAGTTCAAATGGAGTCTATTAACAAAATATTAAGTATTAAAAAGCACAAACCTGAATAAAAAATATATGGCGAGGCAGAGTTTGAAGCCCAGAATTGCAAATAAGCATACCTCAGATTCAATTAGAACCCAAAAGACAGTGATCAAAAGATTGAAAGATGATACAAAATCTTAACTAGCAAAATGAGATTTTAGGAAATAGTACATGACATTCAACAACATAGGAATAATGGGAGACAAACTTTAATGATTGCATTTTATCTAATATCATTGTACCATCAGGATATATTCTCTTCATTATGAGTCAAAAAAACTATATGAAACCCAAACTGTTAATTTTACAGCCATCATATACACATCAATCATATCACTCACCCCCAACCCACAAACTCAATCGGGTGTTGAAATATTAGTTCCAAAAGGAAAAAATGGAAACCTGCTAATGGAATGTAGCTTAATTTAGTTATGGAGTATAGAAATAATTAAATTGAAGCAATTGTTCAACAGCTAGTGAACAAGAGCCTGGTACAACAGCTAGTTTCCTGTTTCAAATGGTCCTAACTTTTCAGGCTCCAAATATTTAGA
This sequence comes from Inga leiocalycina, assembly GCA_963242795.1. Lineage (NCBI taxonomy): Eukaryota > Viridiplantae > Streptophyta > Magnoliopsida > Fabales > Fabaceae > Inga > Inga leiocalycina. The sequence goes on from OY725329.1 coordinate 63,485,060, forward strand.
ATCAGAACCTAAAAGAAGCAGCAGCTCTGGCTTTTCATCACAGGTTCCTCGGATCAGTGAATTAATGATGTGATTGAAAAGCTGGCCGGGGGATTTTCATCGAATATCTTGGCTCTCTTAGTTATTTTCAAGGCATTGAAATAAAAATCCTCAAAAGGATGGCTCAATTAAGTTGTTGCAAACCAAGTATGTGAAAGACCTTCCGAAAAAGCTAACAAGGAAAATGTGAAGGACATTTCCATCCCTATGGCTTCTAAGTTGAAGTCAAGAAAGGAAGCTTCTGATTTGATGGAACATCTATACAGATCTCCCATTGCTGCATCACAATATGCAACAATCACAAAGGGAATTCCAAGCACTGTTCTTGATGATTTCAGAATTCATCTAGGTGCATGAGTCGGAGAAGAGTGCATCGAATTGACAGGTGTTGGGGGAATTCAAGTCTATTAGGATATTGTGTTCTGTCATAATAGTTAAGAATAGTCTGTCTATTAGTATGTTTTACCATTCTATATAAAGAGCCCTGTGCTACTCCCAATTCATAGAGAATACACTAATTCACTCCTAGTTCACTCAACCCCCCCCCCCCCAAATCCTCATCTTTGTTTGATTAATAACCCCAGCAAATTCAAACCAGAGATATTAGCCCACTTACAATCATTAACAGCTCATTCATGACTCGTCCAGGAGATTGTTAATTAGCCCACTTACAATCACTAAAACGAATTGTTTCTGCCAGACTCTTAGACAAATGTATTCACCTCAGCTAATTCATAAATAATACAAATATCAGGCCCTTAACTGCAGCAATTTAAACCTTAGAACAAATTATGCAATAATTTGTTGAAAAAGACAAAAGGCGGTGCCAAAAAATATCACCAATCATAGAATTCAACACTGGGTTGTAAGTTGGCTACCCGCAAAGTCTTACCACATCACAGACAAAGACGACCAGGTAAATTGTTCCACTGAAGTTTCAGCCTTTTGTCGTCTGCTTCCCCGAACAAAGACAGGACGAATTCAAAATCTATTATAGAAAAGAAATTTTACCACAAATAAACAAAATACATCACATAAAAAAGCTTAGCCAACTTTGAAATTTTGGAGTGCAATTCAAATAAAAGAAAGGACAGAATGCACTAAAGGTGAATTTTACTTGGGGAAAGCATTCTATATTGACCAGTATTAATGTTTCATATTCTTCCCAATATTATTTAAAAAAATTGACTCCCCCAAGCTTAACCTAAATGAATGCAATTTGTAATGTCATTCAGAACTATACTTGCCAAAGAACCGTCAAAAGCTAACAACTGAACTCACATTGCATTGAAGATAGATGCGGTCTAAGTTTCCTAGTTAACAAGCATACGTTAAAACCAATTGACTTACGAGCCACTATTCCATTTAAATTCCTCTTTAAACTAAGCATCAGAACTCATGCGCTACAACATTACTGCAGCAATATATCGGACTATTTACAAGAAAAATAATTCATATTGCTCAAACACAACAAATAATCCCAAACTTAAGGTGCACAATTTTCCCACTCCATGCCTTCAACAATCAATCACAGACATCTTTCTTAAGTTTTTACTCCAAACCCTCACATGGCTTATGGAAGTACCACTAAACGGCACTTTAATCTAGCACACAACACCATTCTCCTTGCCAACAAGCATACAAAGATTAGTCTTGTCATTGATAAAAATATTAAAATTGTTGTAACTAGAACAACAATGTCAATGCTCTAGTAACAACAGAGTCCAAAATGATTAAAATATGGATTGTCCAACAATTTGTAACCTTCATTTAAATATTGGGGTACAATTGAAGACCTAAACAGGCTCATAATAAGGTCTAGCCTAAAAAAGGAAATTCAAGCCTACTGCCTAGCAAAGTATAAAAACTTTGAATGGGAAGGCATGAAATGAAAAAGGTAGCAAATAATAAGGAATGGAAAAGGACAAACTTCTTGTTGGATGGTTAATTAGGAAAGAAATAGAAGGGTTGGTTCAAAATTTTAAAAATATTAATCATAAACTTCTGCTGTTCAGTTTGGTGTAGAACAGTTAATTATGAGTTTTAAAAAAGGATAAAAAAAATCCATCTTTACCCCCAACAATTAGGAGGGGCATTAAAGAATAGCGTGATCATATTATCTCATTACAGTAGGAGTGCTTTTTATATGAAAACGAGGCCAAAGATTGATTCTTCTGAAATTGTGATCCAGGTCTCAGTTTATCCCCACCTAAGCAAGTAGTTTATCAGGTTTCCAGTGTATATATAGGTTGAAATCTAGGAAGATTTTAGATAGAAATCTTGTCAATCACCGTGTTTCTATAGGATTCGAGTGGTCAAATCATGTTCCTTTCAAGTCACCAAGGAAATCCCTCATCATAAAGAACAAATAAATTTTAAAATTTTGGATTCCACCTTTTCTTTTTTACATGTGTTATAAGTAGTGTTCAGCTAAATATGTTTTATGCATAGCCAACAGTTGAGTTTAACTAAACTTAGTATGAAACCAAATCTGTAGCTCGTAATGGAAATTCTGTTAATCAGAACTCCGACGCAAATTTGCATCATTAAATTTATTCTCCCAATGATCCAGTTGATGAATTCAGATTACACAGTATGTTTCCGCAGCTAAATTTGACAATTATTATGTAATTGATTAACCCATTATGAATGCGTGTACTGCAGTCTACAACAGGGTAATATTCTATTCTTAGACATCCAGTTACTCTACAGACATAACCATAGAAGATCAGGAGGTTCAAAACTTTGTATCAAGGAACAAGACAACCTAGACTAGAATATTCAGTTACAATGAATGTGAAATTATCATGGGGCAGCTTTAAAGATAGGGCAAAATTGCTATCCAGATAAATTGTACCTCATTATAAGCATAATGAGAAGATAGAAACTCTTCGCTATAACAAATTGAGAAAACTATCCTAGTTTCAAATTATGGATTTTAAATTCAAAAGCCATTAAACTTAACTGCCACAGTACTTCAGATCCAAAAACCATCCCATTAACATGGCAGCAACCTGAAATGACAAAAGTAAAATAAACCACCTCAACTAGAAAAATGCCATAGAAAGATAAGTATTGCTAAATGCAATAATGCCACAGGAACATCTTTTGATGAAAAGTGCACGAGTGAGACACAAGACTAGAGTTGCAGCAAACCACTACTGCTCAGTGCTTATTTCCACGGCCCTCAAAGCTAGTATTTCTTGACTTGTTCCCATCTTCAATTAAGGATTGTTCACTGGGTGCTCTACAAAAATAAATGAATAATTCACATTACAAAGCAATAAAGAGATTTATCTTATCAAGGGACAATTAAAGTTTTCCAGAAGAATCAAAGAAATCATTGTCTCCAAAATGACAAGTGCTAGAGATTATTGTAATTACTACTCTCTGACAGTCGGAAAAAATAAACTTACAATTTATGTTTTTTAGCATTCTTTTTTATGCTTTTAACCATATCCATGGCCATCCTCTGGTGCTCCATTGTTTGAGAATGCAAGTCCAAGCCTTCAACAGTTTCACAGTCAACTTTACATATCCTACACCACCCCATGCTTGGCTTCCTTCTTTTCAGATTATCAAAGGACCCAATATCTCCCTGAAAAACACAAAAGAACATGTTTAAATATATGGTAAGGGGAAAATCTTAAAATTCCAAGAATATTAAAAATTAAATTGACTCAACTTCATAGCTCAAGAGTCTTAACTATTCATCAAGTATGATGGGCAGGAAAAAAATATATAATGAATCAACACTTAACTGTTAAAAGTCCACCATCATTAGGAAACCCTGGAAGGGAAAAGCTGCTCCTAAACCCAGGTTCACCAAGCCGTGGATGACCTGACCTGTTACCTCTAATGAAAGATTCAAAACTTTGAGGACCACCAAGTTCAGCAGATCGCACATGACCAGCGTGGGCACCAAAACCAAGAGGCTCCCCCAATGGCAAATTTCTTGGCATATTATGAGGACCCAAATGATCACCCCTCCGGAAATGGCCAGTAAAGTCATCTTCACCAATGAAGTCACCCCTTGGATGTTCACCAATTCGCAAACTACCAGGACCCTCAAACTCACCTCTGTGAAAACGGCTTGGCAAATGAGAAAATCTACCATCACGGAATGCAGGGCCAAATGAGTCACCAAAATGACGTGGATCCCTTCCATCAAAGTCATAAACACTTGACTTGCTAACAATACCACCAGAATGGACCCCAGCTCTCCCTAGATACATTTCAGCATGTTCACCAACTGGACTTCGTGAAGTTAGATGCGGCCCATGTCTTGAACCTATTCCAAGATAATCAGTGCGATGAGCTGTATCTGATTTCACCATGGCATCATCATGAAAAGTAACTGGTCTATCTCTGACATCATTTAAAGAATAGGGGGGAGGAAAAAATCTTGAGGTAGCAGCACCTGCAGGATTACCACTACTGTTATTTAACCCGTGGGAACCTCTATTATGCGGACCTATTGAATTGCCCCCATATTTTGAAATGGGCTCAGCATCTGCATGAGGTGCAGGAAAAGCCTTGAACCTTTCTTCATTTGAATCAAGAACATGCGGACCGTTCAAGTAACCAGGCCTGTGATGCGGGTAGGATTCAGAAGCATGCGGTGGTAAATTTGTTCTTGTTCCACCATGCATATCTCCAGTACCAAACTGCGGCCTTACATGAGATCCAACACTTGGCAAATTGGATGCACCAAGATGAAAAGGTGCTTGACCTTGATTGTATCGACTTGGAATTTCACTAGAATGAGTCAGAAAACTTTGCCCTGCAGAACTACCATACTTGCCCTGATCAGCGAAGGGAGCTGGGCAAGAAAGCTGAGACCCACCGGAATGCCCATGACCAAGAGGAGTTATATTTCCATGTTCATTAACCCCAGGACCTTGAGGAGTACCAAGGGTTTGGGCTACAGCTGAGGCAGTATTATCAGCATCCAAAGGAGGTTTTGAAGTAGACCTGTCATCATTCTGCTGAATTTCCTTGTCTTTCACACCAGAATGCTCATTGACAGTATTATTTTGAAGCCCAGTTGCTGTATCACCTGATTTATCTCCAATTAAAGGCTGCCAAGTGCTTCCAGCAGCCTCTTCCTTCACAGCATTTTTATTCAACACATTACCATTTTCTAATGCACAGGTATTCATGCCTGTTGTCTGCACAGGTTGCACACCTTCACCTTTTTGCTCATTCCCAATTTCATCTTGCTTCATATCTTTTTCAATTTTTAGTTCTGATTCTGATGCAGGCATTTTATCCATATCCTTGACACTTTTACCAGGTATTCCAGAAGCAGAATCAGATTTTTTCTCAGTAAGTGCACCTTGTTTGCTGTATGGATCAGATGCTCCGGACAGCAGCTCTGAAGACACTTGTACTTGATTATTGAGCCCAACCATCATATTCTGATTTCCATGCAAGTGGCCAGCCCCAGTATGCATCGGTCTAACTAGGGAGGCATTGGCAGTTTGTGCAAATGGTTGTGATAACATTGTATGATTGGGCATCATAGGCCTTCCCACAACATTTTGAGGCTGAATGGATTGAGGGTTATGTGATAATGCAACATTTGTAGGCCGTTGTGGATGAGTTTGAGCATGTTCGGGAAATGAAGTAGCTGAACCTTGGAGACGTAGATGAGATGGCATAGGTAACTGCTGTTGAACAGAAGACTGTGGCGGCATTGGCTGTTGAACTGCCTGCATAACTGGACGGTGGTTGGCTTGGGCAGAAGGTTGTTGACCAGGACCATAAAGTTGCTGCTGTTGGCCCTGAACAGGTGCAGGAAACAATGCGGGCTGTTGCTGGTTTGGAAACATAGCATGAGTTTGATGGGGACGCATCATTGGAAATTGCTGAAAGAACTGATTCGGCATCTGGCCATGATGCTGAGAATGGGGTGGAGGCCCACCTTGAGAAGGATGCATGTTCATAGGACGTTGAGGGGCTCCCATCTGCATATTCTGAAGTGCCTGAGGTTGTGGAAAAGAGTGATGACCTGTCACTGCATGTGCTGATGTATTTTGCGTTTGAGGCTGAAGATTTCCGGGGAGGTTGGGCTGTTGCGGATGCATCTGGGACTGGGAAATATGTTGAACTGGAGCATGAGGCTGCAAATGTTGTGATTGAGGTTGAGAAATTGGAAAATTCTGAGCTGGCTGTTGAACTTGAGGCTGTGATTGTTGCATCTGAGGATGAGGCTGCTGATATTGAGGCATTTGCATAGGTTGCTGGGATTGAGGCTGAGACGGGTTAGGTTGACTTTGAAGATATGGATAACGCTGAGGCTGAGGGGGGCCATGGACAGATGGGTTCCCCAGTGACTGAATCTGACTATGCTGCTGTACAGTAGGTTGAACTTGCTGTTGTTGGCTAACTTGCATCTGGTTCTGAGATTGCAGGGCCACGGGTGCATGAGGAATTGGTTGTGAGTGTCCCTGTGCTTGAGTCTGTGGTTGAAGTTGTGGCTGAGCTTGAGTTAGAGCCTGATGTTGGGGCTGCGGTTGAGATTGAGATTGAGATTGAGGCTGGGGCTGGCCATAAGCCTGGTTGTACTGCTGGTACTGTGGAGCCACAGTCGATTGATAGGGATACTGCTGTTGATATGGGTCATATCCAGAGTACTGCTGGTAGTATTGTTGATATTGCTGCTGTTGATACCATTGCTCTGCATTTGGCTGCACAGCAGTCGGAACTGACGGTTGAGTCTGAGGAGTTGTGTTGGCTAGCATATTCAAATCCTGCCCAGGTGCAGTAGTTGCAGCCACAGTCTGAGAAGTAAGAGCTTGAGAAGCTGTTGCTCCAACCTGAGCAGCAGCCTGGTTTGGATCAGTAGAAGCATCTGCACCACTAACTGAAGGGTTCTGGGCAGCCTCTGACTGTTGCACCTGAGCTTGAACCCCCTGGCAATCAACAAGCACGACAATCAACCCTACTAAAATAAATACATCACAAAAATTTTTATAATCAACTATTAGTAAGACTAACAAATGGCACTCACAGGACAGTTTTGTGCATGTTCCTGTACTTGACGATGCACTATTTGGATCCCACACCTGTTGCAAACCACAGGAGAATTGCCAAAAGCACATCCAGAACAGTGAGATGTGCACTCAGACAGAGACCCTAGCCATGTGCATCCACTCCTGTGATACAGACAATGCACTGCTACCTTTCCAATAGTTTCAACAAGTGTTTTATCTGACTCTGTGAGAGGCTGCAATGAGCAGTCATACGTAAGCACCAGAATTGAAAACAAGTTAGTTCGCACAGGAACACTTTGTTGAGAATAGAAGAAAAACAACCTTGGCATCAGCTTCAGTCACTAGGTATCCATCATAGGGGCAAGCCCTTGTAGTGCTCACTATGTAGGTCAAGCATGGCTTGCAGTATAAATGAGTACATTGAGCTTGCAATGCTTCGTTTGGATAAACAAGAAGACGACAGACAGGACAGAAGTATTCTCCAGCAAGGGATTGAATGTTTACTATGCACTCGTTATCAAATCCCATGTTGACCTATAAGTGTGGATTCAGCTTCAAGCATACGTAAACCTGAACACATGAGGGCAAGTATCAGAGCACCAATGTACGAAACAAACTGAAAGCATTCTGCTCGACGTTATATAACGCGAAAGACGGGCACTTCAATTATTGGAAGAGGAATGATCAGCAAAATACTAGTTTTCCGTACAATCAACTAACTACCGCCCCATCTCACCGTTAATCACGCCCACATGAAGGCATGAAAGCAAGAACAACAACTACTATTTCTGACGCAGGAATGGGCCACTTTCAATTTCAACAAGACATGCAAAAGCCAAAAAGGTAATCAGAAATTGCCCTACAGTCGGTACAGCATCGGTTTTCACCCAAAGAAAAAGGCAAAGATCAGCCCAAATAATTTTAAAAAAATTTGGGATAAAGAAAAGCGGAACGGGGATTCAGTCCGAGCGGGCAAGAAATGAAGAGAACAGCGCCGATTGATCACTTATTCCTCTGACGTCTCGGCCACCAAGAAGCACAATATGGCGAGAAGATGTAACCTTTAAACTTGGCCAAAAGATCGAGTACCTGAATATTGACGAAAACTGCGATCGATTCGGTTCGACAACTTAAACCCCAACCAAGAAATAACCAGCTGAAAAGGAAGAGAATTTCCCAAGTTATCGAAGATCATGTAGCTTGTTATTTGGGAGCAGAAAACCTGAGTTGAGGAAATGTACCTTGAACCTCAGGAGTCAGGATCCAAGGGTTCACCGGACGTTCGCAGTGGCAAAGATCACGTTGTGCGAGAGGACGATGGCCGGAGGGGGTTATGAGGATGGGGGCAGAGAGGGTGACACTTATTTTATAGGAGAGACGGCAAGGCAAGGAGCTCATCCATACGAAACGACAACGTTTAGGAGGGCTAGGTCACTGAGGTGTTTTCCTTTTCCGTTTTCCTCCCTGGCTTTTTTTCCCCCCTTTACCTAAACCCTCTGCTTGGATGGGAGGAAAAGTAGGGAAGAGAGAAAATGAAAAGAAGAGAAAAATAGGGAGAAAGCATTATCATTCTTCCTGTTTGGTGAGTAGGAGAAGAATGAAATGAAAGAAAATGAGTAAAAAGAGGAGATTTACATGAGAAAGGCGTGAAGAGAGAAAGTTTAGAAAGAGAGAGTCTGAGTTTATTTCGACCGTTGCCTGTAATGGTCGGAATTCGGTGCCTGTAACGGTCGGTGAACGGTGGCGAGGCTTGGCGGTTGTTCCTGAATGTTTGAAGACTTGCTTCCAACGGTGGCGGTGCTCGGCGTTAGAAGCAGAAGATCCGACGAATTGCTTCCAACGGTGGCAGTGCTCGGCGTTAGAAGCAGAAGGTCCGACGACGTGCTTTATTGCGGTATTCAATCCTAAACGTTTGTTTTTAAAATCAGAGGGGGAAGATATTCCATTTCCGTCGCCGATCTGAGCCTGCTTTGCCCATTCGGATGCTGATCTGTACTGTGTCCGAACTGGAGCTTGTTTTTCTGTCAATCTGCGTTTTGTTTGTCTGGTGATCTGTTCATATTCCTGGTCGCTGCTCTGTTCGGATTGTATTAACCAGGCACAAAGTAAAACACTGTGAGTGACCGTTGCAGCTGCAACGGTCTCAGTTTTTTCCAACGCCGATCTGTTTCCTTCCTGTGTTTCTGGTCTGCTTTTCCGTTCATCGGTTTCGTTGGCGTCGTGCTGCTGATCTGGAATTGTTGATCGGTGAAGTTGCTATCCTTCCGGTGTTTTCTGTTCTTCTTTTTCTGTTTCGTTTGCAGATCTGATAGCGAGAGGGAAAGAGACGTTGACACTGTTCATCGTTTTGTTGACCTTTTCTGTTTTCAAAAGGCATCTCCAACTGCTGGCCAGATCTGCTCCTCGGTGTTGGCATCTGTGGTCAGTAGATATTGTTTATAAGCATGAGTGAAAAAGTTAGTGAGGATCCCATGGAAGCATCAAAAGAACAAGATGAAATCAAAGGGAGAAACATCAAAAGAATGACGGAGCAGGGGATTGATGCATTGTACAAGACAGAGAACAAAGGTGGTCATATGGATATAACGATGGAAGAGGATAGTGGGAAGGCTATGCAAGTCAAGCAGACATCCAGGATCACTAGAAGCATAATCTCTTATAAAGCAAAGCTATTGGGGGAAGAAGAAAAGGAAATTGATAGGAGTTTTGAGGATCAATTGGAAGAATGGCTTCAGGAGGAAAGAGAGACTAATCAGGCAATGACAGAGGAGCAGAAGAAAGTTTTGGCCTCAGTTCCATGCCTCAACATCCCAGAAGAAAGGTTCAAAGAGCTTTGCAAACCTTGGAAGAATGCTCTTGTTCTAACGGTGTTAGGAAGAAGAGTCAATTTGATTGTGATGAAGGATAGAATTAAGTGGTTGTTAAGATCTGAGAATTTCGACCTTGTTGACTTACCCAACAATTACTTTGTCTTCAAATCATCAGATAAATCTTTCTCTGCAAAACTCCTCTTTGAGGGTCCTTGGTTAGTTCAGGGTCATTATCTTGCAGTGCAGAGATGGAATCCAAATTTTAACCCATATTGCAATAAGGTTAAAAAAGTTGCAATCTGGGTTAGAATCCCAACACTTCCACTGCATGTGTATTCAGAGGATTGTATGCTTGCGATTGGGAATTTAATTGGCAGAGCTCTCAAAGTTGATTTAAACACTTTAGCTCACAAGGAAAGTGATAAGTTTGTGGTAGAAAGAGGAAAATTCGCCAGAGTCAGTGTAGAAGTGGATCTAAATAAGCCACTACAATCCAAATTCTCCTTCAGAAACAGAATCTACACAGTGGAGTATGAAGGCCTGGAAATTATATGTTTTAAATGTGGGTTATATGGACACACTCAAGAAACTTGCCACCAAAAGCAATCGGATCTGATGACAAAAGGAATGCTACCGGAGGTGTCGCCGGAAACCATAACACCGGTTGTAAGTAATGAGAAGGGGAAAAGTACAGTAACTTTAATGTCTATTCCGGGAGTAGCAGTAGAGGAGGAGTATGGAGAATGGATGAAGGTCAAATCAAGGTCTCGACAGAGGACCCAACGAGCTGATTCGGACATGAAGAACTCAAGACGGATTGAAGAGAGAGGAGATGGATCGCGTTTTCATATCCTGAAAAATTCTGAAGCAGAGCCGCTACCTAAAGATAGGGAAGGATCAGCCGGGGAAAGAAAAAATATGGGAAAGCAATGGAAGAAGAAAGAAGTTGCAAAAGGTATCTCGGATAGAGCAGGTCCGAGTGGAACAAAGGATGAGGGGAAGCAGACAGCTATGGAGATCTGCGCAGTGAAGAGTCAAAAGAAAGAGAAATCGAAGAAAGAGACCGATTCGGTGTCCAATAATCAATTTGGGCATGGCCAAGATGTTCAAACAGGAATTTCTCAAGCAAGTATTAAAGGACCAGGTGATAGTGCTGATGGGCTATCGAAATCTATGGTTGAAGGAAAAAAAAATAATAATAAAGGTTTTTCTAGGTCTACACTGATTTCTCCCTTATTTAAAAAAAAACCAACAACTCGGACTCATCATTTGGTCTTCGGATCTGCATCTATATCTGGGCCATTTGATCTCAATAATGTAAACCAATTGCTTGGGCAAAAGAGAGAAAATAGAAAGGAGGAACGTGTTGACAACCGAACTGCACCCGCTGAAGAGGACTACCAGGAATGCTTGAATGACCCATCAGTAGTCTTAATAGAGGCAGGAGATGTGATCAACAAAGAGGAAGAGGCAACTATGGAGCAGGCAATAATGCAGCTCTCGGATTCAGTCCAATAGCCTTGCAGCTCAGGTTCTTCTTCTCTATCTCTCTATTTAAATTAATTTTTTATGGATATTATTTCTTGGAATTGTAGAGGCGCAGCCTCAAAAATTTTTCCAGGTCGAATCAGGGATATGCTCAGAGGTAAAAAGGTTAATATTCTTATTCTCTGTGAAACTCGTGTCAGTGGTAGTAAAGCTGACAAAATTATCAGACGTCTTGGTTTCAGTGCTTGGCTAAGACTTGAAGCTACTGGGTTTGCCGGTGGGATTTGGATCCTTTGGAATGAGGAAGAACTTAATCTTCAGTATATCTCTTCCTCCACTCAAGTTATCCATGTTAGAGCTACGGTTAAGAATAACTCTGTCAGTTTTTTGCTCTCATGCGTGTATGCTGAACCTAATTGTATGCTGCGTCAAAACCTTTGGGATGATATTGTCAATTTCAGTGACTCGGTTAATGAGCCGTGGCTGATCATAGGTGACTTTAATGCTTATTTGTCTACTGAAGATAAGAAAGGAGGCTCAGCTCCAAATCTTCGATCTATGCATCATTTCAGAGATTGCATAATGAAAGCTGAATTGATTGAATCTGAGTTTGTTGGCGAGCGATTCACATGGGAACGAGATTTCTTGAAGGAAAGGCTTGACTGGGCCTTCACAAATGCTGATTGGAACCAGGTTTACCCTCTAACTAAAACTCATCACCTGAACAAATTTGGTTCCGATCACAGGCCTATTCTTCTCCGTTGCAGTCCGGATAGGTCTTACAGAAGAAGAACAATGCCCTTTCGTTGTCAAGCTGCTTGGTTTCTTGAAGATGGGTTTGCGGATGTGGTTCAAAATTGTTGGAGCTTAGATCAATGGACTGATAAAGTGACTAATTTTGCAAGCTCAGCAGAGGAATGGAATCGTAAAAAAATAGGTAATATTAACGAGAAAAAGAAGAGGCTTTTTAGAAGGATCGAAGGGGTGGAAAGGGCTAGGGGACGACGTGATAATCAATATCTTGTCCAAACTGAAAAGGAACTTTGGAAGGATTATAACAGAATCTTAGCTCAAGAAGAATTGATGTGGTACCAGAAATCCCGTTGCCAATGGCTCAAATGGGGGGACAAAAATAGTAAATTCTTTCACTCTGTTGCTCAAATTCGACGTAAGAAAAATCGAATTGAGGGCTTGAAAAGGGAGGATGGTAGCTGGACGTTCGATGAGTATGAATTGAAGAATCTTGCCATTAATTATTTTATGAATCTCTTTAGCAGTAACGGGTCTTCTGTCAATCAGCTCATAACAAGTTCAGGCTTTCCTAGATTGAATGACAGGGACATGGAACATCTTCAAGCAAGAGTTACAAATGAGGAAATAAAAAAATCTACTTTTGATCTGGGAGGTTTCAAGGCACCGGGACCAGATGGTATTCAAGCTATTCTCTATCAAGAGTTCTGGCCTATAGTTGGCGAGTCCATTTTTTCTCTGGTGAGGGATTTCTTCAACGATCCTATGTCGGTCAGGGGCATAAATAATACTAATATTGTACTCATTCCCAAGATTGAAAGCCCTCAAACAATCAAGGATTTTCGGCCGATATCTCTTTGTAATGTGAGCTACAAAATTATTACTAAAACTATTTCTCATAGACTCCGGGAGATTATGGGGAAAGTTATTGGTCAACATCAGTGTAGCTTTATAGCTGGAAGACAGAGCAGTGATAACATTATAGTGGCACAGGAGGTTATCCATTCAATGAAGACTAAATCTGGCAAGACAGGTTGGATGGCACTCAAGGTTGACTTAGAGAAGGCTTTCGATCGTCTTGAATGGGGTTTTATTCAAGATACTCTTAGAATGTTGGGTCTTGAGGATAAATTGTGCGAAGCTATCATGGCATGTATTACCACCTCATCTTCTCAAATTCTATGGAATGGTGAAGTCACTTCTACTTTCAATTCAACTAGAGGCATTCGTCAGGGAGATCCAATCTCTCCCTATATATTTACCTTGTGTATGGAGAGATTAAGCCATATAATTCATGATACTATTGATAATGACACGTGGACACCGATTCAGCTGAACAGAGGCGGTCCTCTTATTTCTCATCTATTTTTTGCCGATGACCTCATTCTGTTTGGGGAGGCCTCTGAAAGTCAGGTTGAGGTGATGTTAGATTGTATCCAGAGATTTTGTGAGGCTTCGGGGCAAAAAATGAACCGAGGTAAGACAAAAGTCTGTTTTTCGAAGAATGTGAACTTCTCCAGAGCTTTAAGTATGAGTCGGAGTATGGGAGTTGGCCTTACAGGGGATCTGGGTAAATATCTGGGAATTCCTTTGATTCACAAAAGAGCGAACTACATCACTTTTATGCCTATCTTGGAAAAAACCAGGAATAAGCTTTCAGGATGGAAAAGGAGATACCTGAACCTGGCCGGTCGTGCTACTCTTGTTAAATCAGTTTTAAATGCCTTGCCATCGTATTACATGCAGACAATGTTATTTCCCAAAAGAATGCTGAACGAGCTTGAAAAAAGAAGCAGAAACTTCCTATGGGGGGAAGAAGACGATAGAAAGAAACTTCATTTGATATCTTGGGATCAAATAACCAGAGATAAGAAAGACGGAGGACTTGGTATCCGTGAATTGGGAAGACAAAATGAAGCTTTTTTGATGAAGCTATGCTGGCACCTCCTTAACAACAAAGAAGCTCTATGGGTTAGGGTTCTCCGATCGAAGTATAGATGTGGCATTGGCTTCATGCCAAGGATTCAACGCAAGAAAAACTCATCTGCGTCTTGGAGAGGAATATGTGCTGTATGGGAAAAGTTTATCAAAGGCGTAAGAGTCAATATTGGGAATGGGCATTTGGCCTCCTTCTGGCATGATAATTGGTCTGAGATGAATAGACCTTTAATTGAGCTCATTCCTGGTTATGAAGCTTTTGTGGATAGGGAAGCTAAAGTAAATGATTACACTAATCTGTTGGGAGAATGGGATAGGGATAAGCTAAGTCAATGGTTCCAGCCTCATGTTACTGATCGTATTATGCGAGCCCACCCTCCTTGTGAGGAGAGGGGTAGGGATAAGTATTACTGGAAGCCTTCTTCGGATGGCTGCTTTTCTGTTAAATCTGCATATTACTTCCTTTTTGCAGGTACTCATGCTGTCAGAGAGCCATTCTGGAGGACACTGTGGAGATGCTCAATTCCAGAGAAGATCAAATCTTTTATGTGGCTAGCCTCTCATGATCGATTACATACGGCAAAGTTGAGAACTCAGAGAGGTCTCCTGGATTCGGCAAGTTGTTCCTTCGGCTGTAACCAAGAGGAGGACATGATGCACATGCTTAGAGATTGTGGCAACGCCCGGGAGCGATGGATTGCTTTAATTCATCCGACCTTGTGGGATAAATTCGTATCATTACAAGGGAAAGAATGGATAAATTGGAATCTTAAACATGGATTTGGCAGAGATTTCACGAGAAAAGTCCAATGGGCTTCCTTGTTTAGTTATGTCTGTTGGGATATATGGGTATCCAGATGCAAGAATGTCTTTGGCGAGGAGCTGGAGTTTTGTTCACAGGATGCACAGTCCAGCTTCTTTCGCGCTAGCTGCGATCAGGATCTGCTTTCCCATTGTAAGTTTTACTCTTCCCAGTCATCTGATTATCAGAGTACGAGAGACAGGCAGGAAGGCTTTGTACACTTGGCGGTAGATGGATCGGCTATGGACTCAGGTCAATGCAGCTGTGGGGGAGTTTTACGTGATATGGAAGGAGCTTGGCTTGGTGGTTTCATGTGTAAGCTGTTGACAGTTTCCTCCTGCAATCACAGAGATTTTAGCAATTATCCAAGGATTGCAGATTTGCTGGAACAGAGGATACAGAAACATTCTGATCCACACTGATTGTATTGAGGCTATCAATTTGTTAACGAGAGGTGGAGAGCAAAACCACCCTTTCAGTGTTATTATTGTAGAAGCTAGACTATGGTTGTCTAGAGATTGGCATGTTTTGTTGAATTACATTCCTAGAGAACAGAATAGGAATGCTGATCATCTTGCTAGATTAGCGCATACTAATGCAGAGGTTTTTGTTTTCTTTAATCAACCACCACCTTCGTTGGAGGAGACGGTCGTTGATGATTACTTTGGTGTTTCCCCTTTTGCTTTGTATTAAGTTCTTAGTTGTAACTTAATGAATTCCAGTTATCTTTCAAAAAAAAAAAAAGAAAATGAGTAAATATTTGATGACTAAAATATCCTTACCCCTATATGGGAATAATCATATTTAAAATTAAATTAAGTATCACAATGACAAAATCATTTTAATACTAACATCATCAAATAATTTAAAATAATAAAGATATATTTAAAAACCAAATAATTTAACAAAAATGTTTTTTAAGGTGAAAGATAAAAAATGGATAATTTTTTTAAATTAAATATAATAAAAGAAGATAAATAAATTATACATTATTAATAACTAATTAAAAATCTAATATAAAAATAAAAGAGTTAAAGTGTAATTAAAAAATCTAAAACATTTTTTAAAAAATAAATTAATAAAAACAGCTTTTTAAATACTACTATTTAAGTTTTTTTTAAAATTGCGTACCCTAGGCAAGTTGATTTTTCTTCAAGTTTAATCATCTATGCATATAACAAAGTATACATTCTGTATGGGTGAGGCACTGAAGCGCTGTGTTAGTGACAGTATAGTGTATAGTCTGAATGATCAAGGGCAAACTAGGGAACCAACTTTTCTCATAAAATCTCTCCACTTGTGGAGAGAAAAATAAGGTGGGTGCCACACCCCATTTTCGGTCATACTTTTCTTTTCTCCCTCATTTTCTTTCTTATCCAAGTTGGAGAAAACTAGGGATGAGTATGGACTGGACTGGACCGGGTTTGACATCAACCTGAGGTTTGGTCTTGAGAAGATCTCGGATTGCACAAAGCAGTCCGTGGTCTAGTCTGGTCCAGCACCAACTTGAAGTCGGGTTGGACCAGACCAGGTTTGGTGGACCACCTAGACTAGTCCAGGTAGTCCTGGACCTAAATTTAATATTTTTTTTATTTTTATTTTTTCATCTTTGGAAGGCAAAATTTGAACGTATTAAACATAATTATGACCACAAAAATACCTATAATAATATAAAATATGTCACCAAAAATTAAAACATCATAAATTTATAAGAATATCCAACAACAATAAAAAAAATACGTTGAGAAAAAAGATTTAAACATGATAAATTTATTTAAGATAATAAAAATACCTATAATCATGTAAAAATCATCATAATAAATAAAACTTGATTATAAATCCTTAAAAAAACTCTAACAATATTAAATAAAAATAAAAAATAATATATAAATTATAAAAATATTTTTTAAGAGATTGACCTGGACCAGTCTAGATGGTTTGGTCCCCTGGTCTGGAACCCGGTCCAACCCGACCAGTCAGCCTGGTCCAGTCTGGTCCGATTTCATTATATTATTTATTTAGACTAGATCGGACCAGACCAGACCAGCTCGGGTCAGACCAAACTGGACCGGACCATCGGGTTTTTGCTCATCCCTAGAGAAAACTCTCCTCCTTCCATATTTTCCATCATACTTTTCTTTCCTCCCCCATTTTCTCTCATTCTAAGCAAGGCCTTAATTAAGTCAAGTTTTTTTTTTTGTGGGTTAATAAAATTATTTAAGCAAAACTAAACTTATAATGTCAATAGTTTTAATTTAGTTGTAATTTAGTCTTTATATTTTAATTAATTAGTAATTACAACTATATAATTCTGGCTTGACTGTAACTCGATTTATGAACTTTGACTCAATCCCTATGGTTGTAACTTATTTTATAATTTAGTGTTGTAAAATTAAAATAGCAACAATTATTAGTGTATGATTTTCACTTATAACGCACAATGTTACTTTTACTTAAAAAAAGTTAATATTAATAGAAAATGCTTATATCAAATTCTTTATAATTATTATATTACGTTCTTCAATCACATATGTTCATGTGTCTTATTTTTGAAATATTAATATTTATTCATAAATCCAAATGAAAAACCAGAACAAATAGCCTTATGCGATGCAAAAACTTAGCATAATAGATATAAGGATCCTGATTCTCGTAGTTGTCTATCTGGATATTGAAATAATTATATCATAGTTTGTTTTATTTAAGCATATAAATTATGTGCGTTTTAAGAAAACGATTTCTTTGCTAATTGTTGATTTCTTTCTTTATTTTTTGGCCCACAACTTTGCTAATTTGTTTCATTAGTGTATAATTTTGCATATATTTGAATCCCCCCTAAGAATAAGTAGCGGTTATATTGTAAAAAATTATTTGAGTTTCATATCAATATTCAATATTTTTACAGGTTAAGGCAGGCAAAATATTTTTAGGTGCGTCTAATGACTTAAAATGTTTTGTAACGTATTCATCATCTTAAAATATTTTTAAGATTTATACATCACCCAAAAAGATTGTTTAAGGACATCTAATATTTTAAATTATCTTTTTTGTGTAATCAACAACCTAAAATATAATAATTTTTAGGGAAAATTTCAGTTAGCCTTTTAAGGATGTGAGTTAATTTCAATTAACCTCTAAAAGATTTTGAAACTTCACTACATCAGATTGAGTTTAAATGAAATTAAATTTTATGAGTGAAAAGACAATTATGTCCTTACTTTATTTGTCTTGTGAATTGTTACATCTGTTGTGTGAATTTCCATATCTATCTTGTGAGTGAAAAGACAATTATGCCCATAATATTTTTTTTTGACAAGAATGGCCATAATGTTTTTAGTTCTCTATGTTATTTGAATCCCTTCATTTGTCTTATAAATATTTTTATTTATTTTGTAAATGTTTTTATTTGTCTCATAAATCCCCCTATTTGTCTGATAAATGACCTAAATATTCTTACTAGCTCACTGGTTTCTTTTGAATCTACTTATTTGTCTTATGAATACTCTTCTAAAAATATAAAAAGAAGAGCATCGTTATCTTTTCAGTCATGAAATTTGTTCTAATAAAAAGATACAGTGAAGTTTTAGAATTTTTTGAGAGTTGACTGAAATTCAATCAACATCTTTGCTACTAGCTGAAATTCTCCTTACTTATTAAGTGTATCAGATACTTTAAATTATTTAAATTGTTAATTATAAAATTACAGAAAAAAATATTTCAGAGTGACGGGTTGTGATTGAAAAGAAAACTTCCAAGGTATTAGTGTGAGTTTGGTATTGCTTATTTTTTAAGAATAAGCACTTATTACATAAGTCGATATAAAAATCCTCTCATATACTTACCTAATATGCTATAAATCATGATTTATAAACACTTATTACCTAAAAATAAACTATTACAAACCAACACTTATATACCCGAAGGAGTTAATAGTTAAGGATGTTGTAACCTAGACCCACCAGACATGTTTTGACCTGTTGTCTCACTCGGAAGAACATCCAATGACTTCCAGGTCCCTGAAACCCAGGCGCGGACAGAAGCCGAGGGGGAAAGAGCGACGATGATATCAACTCACGAATCTTTACCAGTTACAAACGACAAATGAGAGAGCCTGATCATATATTTCTGTACATATTGAGCAGATTATTCCAATATACATACATAGCACCATTCCTTCAAAAGAATCTATATACCTAATAAATTATCGAACCCCACAAAACTTTTCTTGCCGCCTAAGTGGGGTCGAATATGATGATGGAACCATCAGCTCCTAAGGAAGCCCCAAGGCCCTGATCCCGTTCCAATCCTGCACCAATATTAGTTCTTGAATATATCGAACTTGGAGACGACCAAAAGATGAGAAGAAAAAGAAAATCCTTGAGAATCATAACTACCTCAAGTAGCCAGCAAATGCCCTGAGACTCATATAAAGGGTCAAAGCAACCCAGATACCAATGAAGCCACCAGCAGAGGACAACACGAGTAGACAAATGATGCTTACAATTGCCACCGCAACCTGAGAGCGACAAAAAAGATTGTAACGTAATGAATCTACTTCTATTTTCATGGATACTTCTCTTGTTACTTAGTGACAGCAGTTTTCTTCCTTGTTAGATTGCTCTGAAACTGTTTTTGGTTGTATTGAGTAAAGCATATAGATGTGCGTCCTTCATTTTTATGGCATGAAAAGGAAAGGATGGAAGAAAATGCCCACCATTGAGAAGGCTGAATATGCAAAATCAGATGCCCCAAAGTTAACGCCATCAAATACAAATGCCAGAGAATTGATGGGTTGAGTGGCTGCAACAAACTGATAAGAAATTCATATATTTGTAAGTTCCTTCATTTTCATAGAGATACAGATCCATGAACCTTCAAATTTGAACATAAATAAAGTACCGGAGTTCCAATACTGATAAGGTGGATGACATTAATATCTTTTGTGAATAGTCTAGCCCCAAAATGCAGCCCTGTCCCGAGGAAAATCGCTAGCCCCAATCCCAGAACCAAGCTCATCTGCAGAGTAATCGTTCATTACATAAACCAAGTTTTGATTGGAGGAAATATGGGGAAAAAATATAGGCCTAGATTATTCTATGTTGGCGGACTTGATTATTGTCATGTTATTGTAAATCACCTGTAGTACCCGGGACGCGGTTGCTATAGCCCTGTCATGATCCTTATTAGCAAATGCACCAGCAAGGATTGCCTGAAACCCAAGTAATATTACAGATTTTGTGAACAAGAACAGCTAAAACGGTGAAATAATGCATCTTTCTATAACAGATATAATATCCTCTTTAGTCTTTACTTGTATTTTTGTTATTTCCTTCTTTATTGTTGTTTCTTGAGTGAGATAGGTAATCATAATCAATTAAACTTTCAAGTATATGCAATTAGTAGTGGCACCTCAAAATGTCTGGACCTACTGTGGAGCTGATAAGGAAGGACATAATGCCAAATAACTGAGGGGTGAACGCATCCCATGATAAGAAAAAAGAACTAAGGGAGGATTACAGTTCAGGACGTAGGAAATCCAAGTAAAATTTCCTTCAATTTAGGAAAATGAACCAACAGATAGTTAATCATGTTGAAACGCGTTAATTCACATTACTTTATTTGACCACTGACTGAATTCAAAATATGTTTCACTAGGATTTCTTAAGCTGAGCTGGATCATCTAATTCAACTGCACAGATTATTTCAATATTTTAAAGCTTTTGAAAAAAATAACGGTACTGAAGTTAGTTCTTAGTGTTCCATGTCCAAGCTTGTTCCCCCTACTCTTTATGCTTTTCATGGTTCTCCAACATGTTAGCACAGATGTTGTAAAACAAGAAGAAACAGATTATTTAAGGAAAGTTTTGAGATAACGGAGTTTGACAGTGGAACTAATAGTATCAAACCTGCCCAGCAACGGCCAGCCCATCAGCAAGAAGAGATGTTGCCAACCAAACCTGCAAGCAGACTTGAAATGCAGCCATAGATGTTGATCCTTGCCGTGCAGCTAGTGATGCAGAAAGTGTCACACAGAATGTTACAGCAACGACTCTCATTAATAATAGAAAACCTGCATTAAAAAAAACACACACACACACACAAAACAACAAATGTGTGTAAACTATCAATTGCCTAATTAATTTAACACCCAACTCCAAGGAAAATATTTTATTCAACTTCTGTTTATTTCTATAATAGTCTCGAGCACCACATCACTAGTCTACTACAAGTTTAGAAATAATTCGGGGGATAAAAGCATTGATGAATAAAACTATAATTTCTGTTCTTTTTAAAGATCACTCGTTCAAGCAAGATAAACCCTTACCATTTTTAAGAAATCGATCAAATTGCAGATGCTTGATGGAAGGGGGGATAAGGTCAACTTGTCCAATTAATTTCCACAGGAGTATAACTGAAATTAGGTACCTACATTCCCAGACATTCAAACAATAAAAACGAAGAAGACCAGAAGAAAAGGATGACTAGTAAGATAGTGTTGCATAAAGAAGCTTGCAGAGTCATCCATTTGTTAAATATGTACAGTTTGTGAATTTAAATAGAAATTAAATAAGACGTTAAAACATACTGAGATATAACATGGGCAATGGCTGCACCACTGACACCCAGGCGGAATACAAACATGAATAGAGGATCTAGTGCTATGTTGGTAACGTCTCCAGCCACTGGATTACATCAGAAGGAAAATAATGAACATCGGATGATAGCGAGAGATTGTGACACTGTCATTGTGATTACGCAAGGAAAATAATTAAGGCAAACCTGTAGCATATAAAGGAGTTCTAGTGTCTTTAAATCCTCGGAAGACTCCTTGCATAGCTAATGAAAGAAGCACGGCAGGAGCACCGAGGGACCTCAATATCAGGTACTGGTGAGCTGGATTTAGCATAGGGGAATCCTGTACAAATAATAATCTGTATTATATACTCAAAGTATCCCAAAAGTTACATTAAACATACTCTAAATTAGTATCCTAAAAGAACTTACTGATTTTACTCCCATGAAGTTCAACAAAGGTTTTGCAGCAGATATGAGGAATATAGCCTGGATGATGCCAAGAATGCCACCAATAATAAGAGCTGATGAAGCTGAAGGGATATTCCTTCTCTTACGCTCCGCTTTAACTATATTCAAGCTGCCACCAACTGAATCTAAGTCGTGAACATCTGCACAAGTATCTGACCAAGAAAAGGGAAAGGGTATGGATATTCATAGCCCAGTGGAGGAATAAATAGTTGCTCCAAAGAATACGTGGAACCCAAGAAAACCTGGGCGATGCTCAACCAGCTCTATCTATTTATTTCAAAAGAATGGAAGAAGGGTACCTTTTTGTGGTATAAACTCTTTGGTTTCAGCTGCCACAAGTGCACCTTCTTCCAAGTTATCATTCTCCTCTGCTTGAGAACTCACTCCGCCAAGAGTATCTTCTTCAGCCACAAAAGAAGTTGTGACACTGACAAGTGGGAATATCGCAACCCTTGATGCTTGATTGAATAGTGCTATGGAAACTCCTACAGCAGCGAGCTCTACAGGACCTGTATGGACAAAATGATTTCATCCCAAGAGCATTACAAGACAGTTTACAAACATAGGATACTTGGCTTGACGACCAAAACTATGTCTTTGAGCAACTTTAGAACGAATTAACTTCAATGTCATACCCACAAGATAGTGTTTAACTGTTTATTATTTAGGATATTCCCTCTCCATTTTTCAAGTGGATTAAAAATGCTTTATCTTTTGTTTGTCTCTGTTACTTTCTCCAAAGAACTGTCCTCGCCATAGTAAGATTTGCTCCAAGTAAAAACAGCAAGGACATGAAAATTACCTATTTGGCCAATGAATGCAGTGTCAACCAGTGAGGCAATAGGGTCGGCTGTCAAAGCCATTGCAGCAGGCAATGCGATGGATAATATTTCACGACCAAGATTGTCAGATTTGAAAACTAGTCTGCAGTCAAAGTTAAACCAATAACATCTAGGCATATCATGAAAAGAAAAACACATTTGATATCAGCACCTG
The DNA here is from genome assembly GCA_963242795.1 of Inga leiocalycina. Classification (NCBI taxonomy): domain Eukaryota; kingdom Viridiplantae; phylum Streptophyta; class Magnoliopsida; order Fabales; family Fabaceae; genus Inga; species Inga leiocalycina. Next base: position 63,507,925 of record OY725329.1, read on the forward strand.
CTGAAAATAGAATTGAACTCAAAAAGAACGAGGTATACGCAGATGTCCTCTGTCCTATTTATAAGGCTATCATGCACACTCAGGCACTTAATACATAACACTTGAGTGACTTCACCTAAATATAACCCCTGTTAATAAACTACTCAGGCCCTCGGCAGTCAGTATCACTTCTTAAATTAGAGGGTGAGAAGGAAGTGTAAGAGGAAATATCAACTATATTAGATGAAAATTTTCAGCCAAAAGATGTCTTCAACAGAGAAAGTATTACTAAGTAATTCCGGTTTGATGGGCAAGACCAACTGGTTATGGTTCTCAAGCATGGAACCTTCAAACAAGACAGATTTTTTTTATTCAAAAAAATACTATTACATCATACCTGGCATCCTTGAAGAAATTGAAAATTAATATTCTCCTCTCGTCTCCCGGAGAATATAAACTATCCTTCCCAGCCATCTCCAAGAGGCGATGTTCGCTGCTTTGTTTTTATTAGGAGTAGTTGATAACGCGCAGAGGCAGAGTTATTTGGATCGCCGTTAGCAAGTGAAAGTAAAGCAAAGAATTCCTGCCAATGCAATGACCACATGATGCATATTAAACGCTTGAATAAGAAATTAAAACGCTGATTATATTCTCCATATCGTGTCGTGAAACAACCGCGAGGAAAAAAAAATCAAAGCATGACCGAATATGTCAAAGAATAAGAGGGAGAGTTGGGAAAAAGGAGAAGGCGCAGTTATTCACCGATGCTTGGCACAGAATAGAAGCTGACTCAGAGTCAAAAAGTGGGGAGGGAGAGGAAAAAAAGTTACCTATATCGCTTTCAAAGGAAGCTCACGGGGAATTCTACGCAACAGCTTTGAAGGTCACTTGAGGAACTTCGCAATGAGGACTAAATATCAGGGTGGGGCTTTTCAACTCTCAAAACGAGAGACGCCATTGAAACAATGCATGCGGGTCCGAACATTTAATTCTGGAAAAAGCAGATGAAAAGCAAGTTTCTCTCACAGAGGCAGAGTATCAAACGAGATCAGGACATGGCCGTCACACAAACCATGCGCGGCTGGTAACACATTGGGCTAGAAACGCTTGGAGGTTAGAGCCAGGAAATAAGCAAAAGCAGAGTTTTTTTCGGGCGAAAGAGGTTTCCATGTGGGAGGGAGGGTCAAGAAATCCACGAGGGAGCGATTCAGTATTTCAGTTTTCTGGACTTGTGGAAATGAAAAGCAGCTCCACTAATATATAGTACTTTTTTTTGTTTGGTATTTTTTGGTATTCAGCTCTCCTCGTACTCCATCCTATCTTATTTATTTACAAGTAACTTTCGCTCTCACATCATCGGTAACTTTTATAAGTAATTTTTATTTTTTTTCTAAAAATATAAGTTTTTTTTTTTTAATTTATTCTTATTAAATATTCATTTTCTCTCATATCTTTTATCTATTTTCTTTTCTATACTCTTTTCATAAATAGGGATATATATAAAAAAAATATGACATTTTTGACATACTTATTATTTTTAATTACTAATTTATTTTACACAATAAAATTTTTTTTAAAATAAGATCGGTGAGAATAATTTACTAATTTATTTGGAGCGAAACGCAAAGATATGTGGCAGTCCGAGGTTCAGAGGCAAGAGGATTGAGGAGGGAACATGCTTTAGTGCTTGCTTCATTATTACGCTCAGGTCTCGATGAAGAAGGAAAGCCTCAAGCTAATCTTGTCCGTACTCGGACTGTTGCGAATTCTATTAACGAGAGCGATTTCTGTTATTTCTTTCTCTCTTTCGTGCTCCGGGTTTCCGCTCTATTTTCCTCTGCACGAAGAAGTTTTGTTTTTCTCCCGTCGAGTGAGTGTTTGGTTTGATGATTTATAAGCATTTAAGTTATTTTTATGTAAATCGAAATAAAACTTCTTTTATATACTTATCTTATATATTATAAATCACAAATCATGATTAAAAAGTTGTTTCTAAATATTCTAAACATATATTATAAGACACCTTGTCAAAACTTTGAAGTGAATGTGTACTTTAATTATTTATTATTATTATATTAACTTTATTTTTATTTAATATTATATATATTAAATAAGATTGAAGTTAAAAAATTATTAAATTTTATAATAAAGTTGATGAGATTTAAGGATTTTATTGGTTTGTGTGAAAAATGTTAAATGAGCGTGTAAAAAGAGACAGCTGAAGAATCTCAAAAGGCTTCACACAATTCCCAATATAATGCCACCTCTCGCCCCTACTGTTAAATTTACAATTTAGTGGGTGATGCAGTTATTATAAACAAAATTCTATAGTAGGGCGTTAAAATGGACTTTAAATATTTCAAGACAAATATTTCTTTTGGCTATATATACGAATTTTTTTATTTTAAAAAAAACAGAAAATAAATACAATTCTTTTTTGCACTGAAAAAATAAAAAACAATTGAGCGATAAAAATATACAGAAAAATATTACAGACAGGGGAAAAATGCTTTCCCTTATCACAAAGTACGTTCATATATCGTACCCAAATTATAAAACTCTACGTACTTCTCTCTTGCACGTATAATTGATCTCATTGCCTTTTTCGAACTTAAATCTATTTATTGCGTTGTGGGCGTTAAATCGATTCTGTTTCAAAAGAACCTAACGTAGAATTACATTTGCATACGCTTTAAATGTTCGAAGTGTCGCCATTATTTTATGGTGATGTTATCATGGTAAATATTATTCCTTTTGATCCTAAATATAAGACAGAGTTGATTTTTTTTGGAAAGAATAAGGAAGCTAAATAAGTTATTTAATCATATGATATATTATATATTATTAGATTATATATCAGTTTATTAGTCAAATTAATAAATATGAAGGAAAAAAATATAAATATAAATACTCTAAAGTAATTTAATTTATTTAATTAATTTATTCAAAAAAATTAATTTTATCTTATATTTAAGATAGGGGAGCGGGTAATTATTAGCTTGTTGATTGTATATAATATACCTTTCACACGTCTGAATGTGAATGTGAATGTGTGACGCACGAAGTTGCGTATTATGGAGTCCAAGCTCAGCCAAAAGCATCACGCCTCGTTTTATTGGGTGACCAGAAAAATTCAAGAGTGAGAGTAATGGTAGCGAATCATTCTTGTCAAGGAACCTCGCCCACCCATTTTTGCCTCAATTGAGTAAGAAAGCAAACACCACTTTATTGGGAAGAAACTTAACTGATCGAAATATTTGCAATTATTAGCAAAGAGCAAATTCGTATTCGTTTGAAGGCTGACAACTTATACGAGGCAACATGCGACCAGAAGCCAGAAGTGGCGGCAGAGGAAGTATTTATATGATGATCATGTTTAATAATTGACACAATTATTTGCATTTGTAGAATAAATCCATTACTTAGATACACGCAATATATGACACTACCTGACCCCCTCCCTTTTTATGCAAAATTTTATATAAAAAAAGTTGTAAAGCTGACATTGACAGCCACCTCTACATCTACACGTGGATGACAGTTTAGAGATATGCAAGCCCCATTTTTATTGAATGCCTGTTTGGTTGCTTTCCCTAACCTTTTTTTTTTAGAAGATTGTTTCTGTATTGGATGAATTATTTAAATTGAATATTTTCCAACACAGATTTTTTTTAAGGAGCACCTAAACATGCACCGAGTCGTGTGGACCGGAGGGCAGCGCCGCAGCGGACATTCTGAGCCAAATAATGGAGGGATGGATGCCCCCACTAATATTAATATCACGGATTCTTATAAAAAAAGTTGTGGTTAGGACTTGAAATAGGTCTCTCTTTAACTTTAGTAGGGCTGTGCAGATTGAAAAGGCATGGATCTAATTCAGATGTATTTTATTTTTGCCCCAGTAGGTCAGGATTAAATTTAAATAAATTTTTTTAATACTGAATTTCTTTAATTTTAGATGATTAATTACAAAAAAAAACACGAATCTGTCAAGTTCTTATTAATTAAATATTGAGGATAAAAAGTGGTCTTAAATTATATTAATTTAAGGGGTAAAGCTAAAGGTGGGAAAAGATAGCGGTGTGGGGATGAGGGTAGTGGTTTGAGGATAAGCAATCCACCAACAACACAAGTTGGGCATATTATTCAATTATAAACAAAGCAAAGCAATGTTAGCTCCGTCAGTAAATGTTGGATTCGCAGATCGTATCCAGCGTTTAGTACAAATTGCTTGTTTCTATGGATATATAACTCATGTGCAGGCCGTATTCGTTAATTAAATAAAACAACTAACTATGCGACCAATTACAAAGGTCTTGGCTTTTCAGCTTTTTTTTTTTTGGGGTCGAAATTGGCTTTTCAACTTTAATGTTATTCAACTTTATTATGTTCAGATTCAAGCATGCTTAATTCTTGCAAGTTAAGTGTGTATTTGGATTAGTGTTTTTTAATAGTTTTTACGACTTACGAGGTAAGTATGTGAGAGGAGTTTTGTCTGGGGTTGGGCAAACCATGGTTTTAGATGTTACCAAACACACACAAGCTGGGCCCAAAAGTGGGGGAAACGCCCTAAAATGGCTTATATGGTTTGGATGAGCTTTTGAAAGGTTTACATATAAGGCAAAAGAATATTTCTGTCACATACTTACCTCGTATATTGTAAATCACGATTGAAAAGCTGTTTTTAAATACTTCAATCGCTATTCCAAATGAACACTTACACTGGAGGCCATCAAGTATGTCAGCTATTCCAAGGCTTGGTTACATGTATTAATGTATATAATATATTAATCTTGGTGCTAAATATAAGATCTAGTTAACTCTTTTTTAGAGATATTAAGGAAATTAAATAAATTACTTAATCATATTATATGTTGTATATGATTAAATTATATATCAATTTATAAGCTAGAAAAATTAATTTAAAGAAAAAACGATAAATATAAATATTTTAAAGTAATTTAATTAATTTCCTTAATTTCTAAAAAAAATCAATTGAGTTTTAAATTTAACACAAAAAAATAATACCTAATTAGATCCCACAAAGGTACATAAACATTTACACAAAGCCATATGCAGGTCGATGGCTCCATCGACTAGGTCACAACTGAGCCATTTAGGTCACACGAGGGGGGTGGGTTTTGAGCCAGATATTAAGCTGAGCTCAACCCGGTCTCTTATATCTCACAGATAAGTTATTCTCTCGTGTCAGATGTTAACCCTCTTGATGTAATTTTGAGTGGAATTTCATTTCTTTTATTAAATAAGCGCTAGATATATATAGTGCTAGTTTGTTTTGACATTTGCGCGTGAAATCGGATTGGAACACTGAAAAAGTTAAAATGGGTGTTTAGTTTAACGATGAGATTTGAGGTAAAAAAAGTCATAAGTTGGAAAAAGTAATAAGCCTCAGAATGAAGCTTATTGGAGCTTGTATATGTATATAAAATAATATTGATAAGAGTAATTTCATATCTTTGGGGATCAATAAGGTACTCAAAATCACTTTTAATCACAAAATTTTTTTTTATGAAAAATATTCTAAATAATTTTCTCTTTCTTTAGATAGTAATCTTCTACTAATTAGAGAATATTTTGGGATAAGAGTTTAAACAATTTTTGATTTTTGTAAATATATGACTGTAGAAATGTAGAAAATAATTAATAATTAATTTTAATCAGTTTAGATTTATTATTTAGTTGTTTTATGATTTTATAATCAATTTCTTTTATAAACATATCATAAATAGTTTCTATATGGTGTTTTTACCTATTAAATTTAGTTTAAATAATTTATTTGGATTATTGGAGGTATTATTAAGGTTTTAATCGGTTTATTTTGTTAGATTTTGAGCTATATAAAAATATGAGTTAGGATTTAATATTTAAATTAGAGTTTAATATAATTTATAAAATTTAAACTTGAGGTGCACATTATAAAAGATTTTTGAAGTATACCAATTTAAATTAGAGTTTGATATAATTTTATTAAAATTGTACCATTGCCAAATTTTCAAAGTTAATTTTTGAGAAAATTGTGAAAAAACTTCTCCATGTGTAGATACCTTCCCAGGTCCCATTTGATAATTAAATTGCCAATGAGGACTTTTTTCACAATTATCTTTTCATTTTTTCATTTTTCATAATTTTTACAATTTTTTCTCTTAAATAATACAAAAGCCACTTATACAAAAGTCAAACCAAACACCATTCACTTTTACATAAATTACTTATCCAATTATCAATCCAAGCATTCATCATTTTACCCTTTCTAACTTTTTTTCAATTTTACGATTCCACAAGTCTAAGTAAAAATAAGTCACTTATTCAATCACCAATCTAAAAACACCCATAATTTTGATCCCAACATCATCAAGGATAAAAGTAAAACTACTATCAAAACGACAACATACATTCATGAAAACTCTTCAGAAGTAGAAACAAAAATAAAGTCGCGTAACGGTAGGACATGCTTATCTCAGGCAAACTATCATCACAGCATATCATATTACGAATAAACTGAACAAGTTTGTACTGCATATCACTTGCGAGAAACATCATGCTTCAATAATTCTTTTCCCTGCTCCATAGAGAGCCCGGCATCTACTTGATGGAAATAACACCATCCCAATGACCCCGGTTGATCATTCACGACAATTGTCAACAAAAATTCAAGAGAACAGGAATGTAATCAAGCGCACAACTCTTTCAGAATACTGACTGAATGGCAGGTTCCTCAAAATGTCCCAAAATAAACTTCATACATATATCATTTATACTTTCAGATCTAAATTGAGTAATTGTATTCTAGTTCCCAACCTAAATCTCCATCAGAATCACCTGAAGATTATTTCTAAAAAGAATCGTGAAGGGCTAACAGCTTGTTTCAACTGCTAACGGTAACAAGAGAATGCATCTCAATGTGTACAGAAACTGTAAACTAGAAAATTTGGGTCATCAAACTGACCTTTTCACCACAAACCAATGGCCTTCCACCAAACTCCTCCAACTCCAAGCCAGATAATAATGTTTATAATACTAATAAGGAAACCATAACCCCACCATTTGGCAAGGGGAACATAGTTGGCTCCAAAATATACAGGTGCTGACCCAATCCCGTAGTGGGTGAGGCCACCCATGAGGTTGGATAGGAAAGACAGCACTACGGCTCCGAAGAATGGCGGAGTGCCCAGTGCAGAAGCAACTGACAAGAAGGCTGTAAACATGGCACCAATATGGGCCGCTCCACTTGCAAAGAAGTAATGAGAGTAGAAGTACAAAAGAACCAGAATGCCAAATGATAGCTGCCAAGAGAGACCCAATCCACCCACAAACTGCAGAAACAGAAAAGAATTTTCATTTCTGCCGTAGGGAAATAAAACTAGGATGCATTATGGAGTTTCTATTCCAAGAATTACATTAACAAGCAGACGGAACAATTCATATCAGATAATGCACTCGTTAAAGGATAAATTAGCTTCTGCAGAACATAGAAAGGGTTACTATATCTGATTTGAATGACATATTAGAAGTAAACAGAAAAATATAACACAAACCAGACTCAAGGCAAAGAAGATTGTCAAGGAACATTTAATCCTAAGAACTTGAGCTATAAGGCGATAAATAATATCTCTAACACAGTCTCATATGAAAGCATGGAGCCATATACAAGACATAGACCCAGCATAGCCATAAAAGGATCTAATGTAAATCTCAAAAGACAAAGCCATGAAATATTTTACCAATTGTCTAACAGATGTCATAATTTTTTTGAAGAAAAAAAGAATGACTAGGACAGGCACCATGTTCTCTAGAATTGACAAACGTTCATAATCTAAAGTTAATGTGCAAGAGAGGAGACAGAAGAAAACCTTGACTACAGTTTGACTGAACCAGGAAATAAGACCATATTTGTTCAGATACCCAGCCATTGCTATGAGGGCAGCAAACCAAGTGAGGGTATCCCAAGCAACACCCTCAGCCAAACACTCTTTCCATGTAACAACCCCTGTAACAAGAAGTACGGATAATCCAAGAATGGCAGCAGATACAGCATCTACTTTCAGAGCCCCTCCAAAAATCCAAAGCCCCACCTGATACAACAGAGTAAGAGAAGAAATAAGTCACTAAGACAAATAGAAGATTCTTAGGAATGTAAAATACCACAGATTTATAACTCAAGAGGCAGGGAATAAACTATAGAGTAATACAGCTACTCAGTGATTTGTTTTCGCACCACAACCAAACATTCCAAATAATAAGAGGATAGTAGGATACACAACTGATGTCTGAACACTTGCCCAGTCACATTACTAAAACGCACACCCACAAAGGCACATCATGCTTATGATAAGCCTGGCATAACAAATTGTACACTCATACATGCATTAAGCCCGCAAACAAACTACATTTACAATGTTCGATTTACACCCAAACCTCTGAAATCGTTTTACAAGACGTCTGAGAATAATAGCGTCGTATATAATGAGTTCTGACGAGATTTAAGCATAACCACGGTTTGTAATTCAGAAGGGAAATAGTGAACTTGACTTGTTGCTCTAAATAGGTATCATTGTAATTTAAAGCTATGTTGTGTTGGTTATCCATCACAATGAAATTAATAGCTTCTAGGTAAAAAGTAAGAACATGGCATATAGGAAAAGTCGGTTTGGCCGTTAAAAAAGAATAAGATCGAAATCTTTGTACCGTAAGAAATAGAGTGATAGCCATTGTCTTCTCATCAGTTGTCATTGGTCCCATCTGCTGCAACTTCTCCCGAGCAAGCTTGGGCGCATCTGGGCTGGCCTTTACTGTTGGCGGGTAAATCACATACAAAATCAATGGTACCAATACCAATGACACCAGACCGGGGACAATCGCAGCTTTCGCCCAGTCCAACCACCCAATTGTCTGGTTAATAGAATTGGCAGTCAGAGTGGCGCACAGGGGATTCGCTGCCATTGCTGTCAAAAACATTGCCGATGAAATCACCGAAGTTTGAAAGCAAGTCAGCATTAGCCAAGACCCAAGTTTATTCTCAGTCCCATCGCCCACGTTACTACCACAAGCAACACATAGGGACTTCACCAACGGGAGAAATATTCCACCTGACCTAGCCGAAACCGAAGGGATCGCCGGAGCCAACAAGGCCTCGCTAAAAACTAAACTATATCCTAGCCCTAAGGATGAGCTACCAAAAAGAGATACAAATTGATAAGCGATCCGGTTGCCAAGTCCTGTCTTAATGAATCCTTTGGCAAAGAAGAAGGCCAGGCAAATGAGCCACGGGATGGGATCGCCAAACCCTGAAAATGCTGCAGCAAATGTCAGGGTTTTGGTCAGCACAGAAACGCCCAAACCCAGTATAGCCACAGCTCCAAGGGGCAATGGCTGAGAAATAATGCCAACGATGGTGCCCAAGAATATAGCCAACAGTTGCCACGCATTTTTTGAGACTCCAGCAGGCACGGGAGCGAACCAGAGAAGAACCCCTGTCGCGATGGAGGCTAATAAAGGCTTGATGGCTGCGCCACGCCATGGCTGAGGCGCCGGAGCCGGAGGTGGAGCTGAAGCGAGAGAAGCGCCGGAAGCGGAGGCTTTAACAGAATGGTATTTCCAATGGGGTTTGAGATTGAAACCAGGCTTAGAGAGTCTCAGGGGTGGAACAGACGGGAAAGAGTTCTGTTTGACTCCTTTGAAATTAGAAGAGTGAAGGGAACCTGAGGCCGAACAGCATAACCGCGAAGGTTTGGAATGAACGAGGTTCCAGGATCGAGATCGGAGAGATGGAAGGGCGGGGAGGTAGGCGGTGGTGGTGAGGGCTACGGAGGCCATGAGTTGGAGGGATCGGGTCTGGTGCGGCGGGAAAGAGAGCAGCACCAGGTGGCGGTAGGGGTAAACGAAAGAAAAGGAAAGGAATTGAGTGGGGAAGTTGTAAGAAAGGCAGGGGAGATCATGGACCGTTGGATGGAGAGGGGACGGTGGGGGGTGTGGATCGTCGGCTTATCGCCTTGCGAATGTCGTCGCAGCGTTGAGATGTCCGTCCAAAAAGAAAGAGAGAGACAGACAGAGGATGATAGATGTTGTGGGGGCGCCTGGGTCCCAGTGGGACCTGATCAAGTGGCGACCTATGAGTGGAGGATCTCTCCGACGGATCGTTTCCCGCTGGCAGGGGATTTCCCTCACTCGTGGTGGGGGCTCGAGGTTGCGGTGAGGTAGCTCAACATCGACATTAGTCAAACACCAAAGTCAAAAGTCACAACTGCCAGCTGTGGTGCCACGTTACCATTTCCTCCATGCAACTTTGCATGAGTGTTCTGTTCCGTTAACTTCTCCGCACTGATTTTAATTTTATTTATCCATAGATATGGATCTTAAATTTTGAAATTATTTTGTGGGAACAGGGTTTATCTTTCTTTTTTTTCCTTTGAAAAAAGTATAATGATTGAAACGTTCCCGAGACATGTAATTTAACAATTACCCATGATAAGGTCAACGTGTTGAAGAATTTGTAAATGCAATTATAAAATTTTCTTTGATTTAGTGCTGAATTTCTTTGAATGTATTTGCCCCTCTTGGTTTTTTTTCAAAAAGACTTTAATCCTGCGCAATAATTCTAAAAAATGAAGATATTTATTTATAAATTAGTTGTCATTATGTTGAGTATGATATCCCATTGTTTTACACCCGACAATTCAACGTCTTAAACTCGAAGACTAATGTTAGCACCCTTATTATTAGTTATTAAATAATAAATATGCATTAAAAGTTTAAATTTATTTTTTTAGATTTTATCTTTATTAAAATTCTCTCTGTCTATATTTATAAATCATTCGCACGCCTCTTTTCTCTTTTTCTATTTTTATAAGAATTAAATGAAGATAAAATTAAAAAGCAATCATTTAAATTCCAACTAGACTTACTTTTAGGATAAAAAATTTTCTCTACAAATAGACATGATAAATAAGGATTAGAGTGGCATTTATGTTTGGTAAACTTTAATAAAAAAAAACGACCGAGTAATGGTACAATGGACCAATGCTAGCCCAATTGCATCTGTCGCCTCTTTGTCAGAAGTGAAGGTTAAAGGCATGGGAAAAAACGAACACCTAATTAATAAAGAATTCCCACCATAATAACCAGCTTTCTTTTACATAGACAGAAAGAGAGGCAGATTAAACAACAGATGCATAGAACACCAAGTCCAAAGGTAGAATTACGCCAATCCTTTCAGCTATGACATCATTCACAAATTCGTATCTTCAAATTCATTTGAAGCAACACTTGATTTGCATAAGAAATGACCCAGCCGCTAAATCAGCTCCTACTATCAGAATACCAAAAGCAGCACCCGGGTTCCAAAAGAGTGGACCTTTTTGATTCTACGAGACACCAAGTCGATGACTATTAAACAAAATCTCAAGTGCCCGTTTGGATCAGTAGAGAAGTGGTTTTTTATACCATTTGACTTTTAAAAAAATAAGGTATGATTAAAAGTGAAAATGTAAATGTGATTTGTGTTTGTATTAGCGGTAATAGAAGCGACTTTTTTTTATAACCTTGAATATGTTTGGATTAGAGTTTGAAAAGCCCGTTTAGATGTAAAATGACTGAAAAGGGCATGTATTCAATACTCCATCCGGTCTTAATTGTAAGACAAAATTAACTTTTTTTGAAGAAATTAAAGAAGCTAAATAAATTAATTTATATTATTTTTATTTTTTTCTTTAAATAAATTGGTTTGACTAATAAATTAATATATAATCTAAGGATATATAACATATGATATGATTAAGTAACTTATTTAGTTTCTTTAATTTTTCAAAAAAAAAAAATCATCTTTATCTTATAATTAAGATAGGAGGGAGGTAGTATATATTTTTATAAATAGTTGGGTGAGTCTATAATATATAATATGATAAATTGAAAGTAGGCATATTAAAGCAAATAAAATATCAAACCATGCCCATTAATGAATTCTTTAACAATAGACTCTATTCAACTACACTTTGTTGGAAGCTTGCGAAGGAAAAACAGAGTCATACACACACACACACACACAGAGAATAATTAGCCTCAAATAAACAAGTAGCTTGCAAGGGAGAGAAACAGGCATCATGGAGGATGAATCGACACTCTGTTTATCTTTGCTTCTATGGATACAAAACAGAGGCATACATATATTATGAAGGCATACATAATAATTAGTCTCAAGCCCCACAGATCTCCACTGTAGACAACCAAAGAAGCTAGAACTCGGAGAACGACTGTGATTATCGGTGCTCTTTTTCACTGCAGCGACACTTGAACGATGAGATCAACCAGCACATGCAAGTATGCAACAACGGACGAGAAGGGTAAGACGCGTGAAGAAGAAGGGTGAGAATGCTCCTAACATGGTCTTCACCCACCGTCGCTGTTGTCACCGCCAGAAGCTCAGAATTTGGGCTTCTTCCAGAAGCCACGGTGGTAGGAGAAGCCTAGTGGAGCCAATCGCTTCCCCAAACGATTCAAATCATGGCCGCCGTGCGCTGTCCTCTTTGCTGCGCGTTTTTTGGTGTGAAACACTTTGCCAAATAGGCTTCAAGTCCCCCTTTGATATCTTGCTTGTTTATGTGAATAGTGAAAACCACGCACCCAATCAAACTTACACGTGATTTAATTTTTGGTTTGTTGCAGGCCCTGGGGCCCAACGAGCAAGGACTGATGCAACATTGTCACGTATAGGAATTAACATTTGAGGCCAGGTTCTCTGAACAGGGTCCAGGCCCGCATAAAATTCATGTGAGCTTTTAAATTTAAATTTTTTTAAGATGTATGTATGTTTTTTTTGTCAAATGATGCATGTATGTGAAAAAAACGCTTATAGTCATGTATACGTGCATGGGACAAGTTTCTATTAGGGTTTAGATCTAGTTGAAGAAACTAACATTTTATAAATCACAATATTACGAATCAATGTTTGAATTTTATACACACATATTTAGTGTTTGACTGTATTTTAAATATGATTGTCTCAAATAAGATGATAACCATGTGCAAACAAAGATATAATGAATTAATAAATAAAATTGGAAAATATATAATAGAGAAAGAAAGTTGGAGGCAGATATGTAGTTAATGTTCCTTATAGTTCTTCAACAACCACCTTTAAACATCAAGTCGCTTTGGCCGAGTGGTTAAGGCGTGTGCCTGCTAAGTACATGGGGTTTCCCCGCGAGAGTTCGAATCTCTCAGGCGACGACTACAGGTGGTTTTTTTTCATAATATTTTTATTTGCACTTTCAACAAAACTACCATATACTATCTAGTCCTGCAAATGCATCTTGCTCATTTTAAATTCTAATATTTTTCCACCAGATTTTTAATTTAAATTATAAATTCTCCGTTTTCAAAATCCATATTATTGAATTTTTTCCGAAACAATTTCATTGACTATGGACCACTTAGAAATTAAATTATTTATCTACCTTAAAACAATTAACAAACACTTGCATGTGTTACTTATGACATGGGTCGTTTAAAATTGCTTTGAAAAAATGATATCAAGTTGGCCACCGTGTCCTTTCACACAAAAGCACTTCCCTTTCTTAGTATCATCAATTAATCAGTCCTGCACGTTAATTATATTAGTTGGCCAACTTGTCATTTCATATGAAGTTGCTTTATATTCACTTCTTATAAAATGTTCCACACACTTTGGCTTATTTCTCGCCGCACTGATCAATCCGTCAATATGATAATTATATTCAGCTATCTGGTTTTGAAATCAAAGCTCAAGTTATAATTACTCCTACAAGATCCAACCACTAAGGCTTAACTAACAAATATATATAATATGAGACGCAAATCCCCAACTCCATCAAAAGCAATCCAAATGAGTATATTCGTTTACCGTGATTCACTGAATTCTTCTCCCAAGTGGACAAACTGGAATGATTAAGCCCTCAAAGTATACGTAATCACTTGATGATTATCAGCACTAACCCTACGTTATTATTGATTGCCTTCTGACTTCAAAGACCCAGCATCAATTAACAAAATATATATGGTTAATTAACAATCTCTATTACGAGCTAAATGACAATTGAATTTGCGCGGCACATCAGATGATGAGAGAAGAATCTTACGTCCAACAATAATGTATAACACATATATCCCAACATTGTTTTGTACAACTTTATATCACAGAATTTGACCCAACAAAAATAATGTATAACTATTTGTATTCACAAGTGTATATGACAGATTATTGTAACTACATTGGACACCGAGATACAGCGTTTCCTGGGATTAAATGCTCTATGATTATACACAAATACATGATCACTGTGTATATATACCCAGGTATGATAACATGACCTTTATTTCAGAACTATAGCTACTGACTAGTAATCTTTGAATGTGATCCGAGCCTGATGATGACATTGGCAAAAAAAAAAAAAAACATTACAAGGTTTAAGGAGAGATCTGTCCATGTGCCACTTCTAGGATACTAATGAAGAGTCTGGTACGTCCGTAGTTTTGAAGAAGTTGCAATGATCATCAGCTTGAGAAATCAAGAAAGGGAAAGGATGAAACATCTTTCATCAAGTCCTCTAAGTCCCACTCTCCCAAAGTTAACTCTTCCTGAAAAAGATTCTCCATCACGCCACCTCTATTCTCAGCTCTATTATTATTATTGTTGCAGTTATTAACGATGCTGTTTATGTTGTCCAAGTAACTATTAACGTTAGTGTCCCTATTCTCCAGTTTCTGCAGGTTATCAGTTATAGTGTTAACACTCTCTAGAGGAGGCGCAAACAGCTCCCCTTCTGCTCCAATATTTACACTCCCAATCCCAAAAACTCCATTTTCTACATAAAAACCACTATTAACATTGTTGTGGTCAACCCCTTTTTGTGTGAAGCAAGGCCCTCCATTATTAATGTGGAAGTATGATCCGTCTGAAGATGCTTGCGCGTTTAGTCCATGCTCGAGCAAAGGCAATCTCTCAATTAGGTTGTCGTTGAAGATAGGCATGAAACCTCCCATGACATTGTTGAGGTCTTTAATATTATGCTCAGATAATAAGGAAGAAGACTCGCTTGCATTTTGTGAGGTTGGGGTGGTGGATGATGACATGAGCTTGAGCCTTTTCTTTATTGTAGAGTTCCAGAAATTCTTGATTTCGTTGTCGGTTCTCCCGGGCAAGCGCGCTGCTATTTGGGACCATCTTTAGAGGAGGAAAAACATTTAGGAACAAGTCAGCTTCGTTGATAGTAAAAATTAAGTTAAGCTGGGTAGGTGGTGATGTTGAAATTAATGTTTGTTTCAATCTATGAACGTATTCAAGGAATGCTTTGCATGGACGCTAATACAAAATTCTTAAACATGCAACTATGAGGAGTTTCTTCAACGAGATCGTAGACTCATAGGGCCATAGGTTTCAGCTACAAGGAGCCGCCTTATTATAACCCTTTATGTTCAATGCATGTGGGATGTATATCTAGACTGAGGAGGTAGCTAGCTATACTTCGACATCAAAAGATCTCTGTCATTTTCTATTGTCCTGTTGTCTATATAGTTAGTGAGTGGTATATATATATAACTACATGGGCATATTGTTAGGCGAGCAGAAGCAAAGCGTGTATGTGATGACTTATTTAAATTAAATATATATATTATCTGCGTATATGTGTTTAAAACATAAAGGTCACTTCTTTTCTTTATCGGAAAACTTTTATAAAAAGCTACCCGTTCAAAATTGTTTAAAAGTCACTTCCTTCTCTTTTACCAAGATTAACATTTATCACCTTAACATCACAGACTTTTTCAGACGGAGGTGACCATTACAATATACACAAGCAAACAAGGCGCAGACACACACACACATTATAAATACCCATATTACGTACTCAATTAACAACAATACTTTATCTTGAGAATTCTTCTTCATGGACGGATAGATATATGTCAAGCAGACATAAAACATATTAAGATAAAATAAACTTTATCATTAGATTATTCTTTTCTTAATAAACATCACATAGGATTGGATCTGATGAGGAATTAATTAAGAAACCCGACAGTAAGGAAATATGTAGAGAACTTGTTAAAAAGAGAAGGAGAATTAAGGACCTGTTGCCGAGAAGGGAATGAAGATGGATGATGAGTTCTTCTTCCTGGGGAGAGAAAGCACCACGCTTAAGATCAGGCCTCAAGTAATTGATCCAGCGAAGGCGACAACTTTTGCCACATCGTTGCAAGCCAGCATTCCTGGCCACATCACTCCAACAACCTTGTCCATTGTTTAGCATGTAGTTCATTAGCTTGTCATCTTCTTCCGGTGACCACAGCCCCTTCCTCAGCTTGTTATTGTTATTGTTGTTTTTTCCAGATTCGGGCTTCCTCATGTTGTCGTACTAGCTACACAACACTACTTTCCCGTTATAATTAATCCAACTAGTGTGATGTATGTAGATAAGGGAAGGATTTATAGAGAGAGAAGAAAAGAAAGAAGCTTCATGGGGTGGGAATGATGATGATGGCGATGGTTGTGGGGTTTGCTTACAAAATAGGGAAGAGTGAGAGAGAAAGGGTTGGTTGATGAGTCCAGTAGACAACGGTTTGGAGAGGGATAGCTCCTCGTCTTGTCTTTGACTCCATGCCCCTTGTCTTTTTCCTCTCTTTTTTTCCTTCACTCACAAGGTAATCATCACTCTTGAATCATAGCCTTGCCATAAACAAAACTAAATTAACTATACCAAAATAAAACCTATATATATATTTTTTTTATATGCCAGAGCTTAGCTTATTGTTGCCTTGTTTTATAACCAAGCCAAGCTATTTGCTTCCATTTCACATAATCTCCCTCCCCATCTCTCCTATCCCACACGTGTAGTTGAAGACAAAGAACATCGATCCATGATGAAGGATACATGTAAAGCTATATACGACGGCATACTACTCATCAATAATGCACATCACACCACCCTGCCTTTTTTTTCTTTTCCTAATTTAATTTACTTTTGGCCATATGATCCACATGCTTTAAGCTTAACCTTCACCGTACCTTAACCAAGATTAAGTAAAACTGACTCAAATTCACATATTTCAACCCTCAAAAAATGACAAAAGAAAACCTTTGGAGCTTTCTCTGACTTCGCAGTGCCATTACATAACGCTCAATGAATGGAGAGAAAATAACGTAACCGCACCAATTAATGCCATTTATCATCATGCTCATCTAAACAGCACAAGTTCTGAGAGTTCAAGGTAACCTGATTATGAAAGCAATCACGACCCTTGGATGATCTGCGAGTGACTGGTAAATCACATAAGCTGTTGCTTTTACCATTTGTATTTTGGTTTTTCATGAAACAAGTGGGTTAGTTTAACCCAATGAGATCAGATACGTATGAAGTTGAAAACTTGAAATGGCTTATCAAAGAGTCCAATGAATTGTGATTGAAGGAAGTGATTGGACTTTAACCTTCTCTCTTTTGTCATGCTTATTCTTTCCAAACAAAGGTGAATCATGCGAGAAAAAGAAGAAAGAAATGGTGCACCTGATCATTGACTTTGCTCACACATCTTTATAGAACCAATTACGACAGTTGCATAAGTTTGTAAATTGCACAGTTTTCTCACATAAGCCGCAGAACAATACAATCTGCAAAACATGGTCTGAATTGGAGATGCCAAAGTCTGATCTCTTTTCAAATAATAATTCTGGAGGCTAGATAATTCATATTGCTAACGGATTTTGGTTCTAGAATTAATGTGGCTAGCTAATTGTCCTCGTTTGTAAATCAGGTTCGATCAGCCTTGAGGCCTGGGGGCAATCTGCTACATAGGCTCAGTGGTAGTTAAAGTGGTGAATGAAAGAGTCATGGCACTTTCCAAAAGCACATTGGATCATTGGAATAACTATAAGATGACACTCCACTGCTGCAGAATTGGAAAAAGCACTAGTTTGGAGTATAATGATGGCTACCCAGAAACATAAAAAAATAATCTTTATTACACGCGCGAAACATGCTCCTTTTTCTTAGTTATTCCGGGGATATTTATACATATCTGTGGTTTCATTGAAGCCTCATCAAATCTACAGAGAGACTCCAAAAGGTTAAACGGGTCGTCAAAAAAGTTGCAACACTACACAGTAGAAAAGTGAAAAGTGAAAAGAAAAGAAAAAAGAGAGAATAATGTAAAATGAAGAGAGAAGTGTTCCCCCAGAAGGACCAAGTGGGTGAAGGGGAGAGAAGGTGGATGATTCATTTCAGGCATCAAAGTCAAATCATGTAGTTATGGAACTAAGAATAATGTGGCAGTGAAGGATTTGTTTGAGGGTATCAACGTGTCAACTGACGATTTGCTTAGGTGTAGGTAGAACAGGAAAAAGTTAAAAGAGAGGTTAAGTTAAAAGGAAGAAGGAAATACTGCGGTTGGGCCACCTCAGAGTTCCAATTCATGTCGTTAAGCGATGCATCATATTGCCTTGACGTCAAATTATATAATCATTAATCACAGTCTTAGCAGATATTATTATAGGTTCTGCTGATAAAAAAGTTGAAGGTTTCATGTCCACAAAAACATTAAAAGCATCCCAATAAGCTTTGCACTATTTCACTTGCACAATTAAAACCCCTTTTGAAGTTTGCTTCGAAATGCATCCTCAATTAAAACAAAAACATATTTTCGGAGCACTCAGAATATATAACCAAGGGTACAATTATAGTTTCATTTTCTAATAAAAACGTAGGCGTCCATTTTTCAAAATAAGATTATAACATTTTCTTAGGTACTATGATTATAAATGAGGGAAAATAAAGTTTTTAATCTTTATATTTTTTGCTTAACTTGGATCAAGGCTCTTGTATAATTTTTATTGAAAAAAATAGCCCTTGATTTATAATTAACTTTGGTTAAGATCTCACGAGATGACATACTACTGATGTAACAATAATGTATCATTGATGCGCTGTGTGATTATAGAACGAGAAAAAGTTACAAGTTTTAGACAATTCCTAGAATTACTTTCAACTTGAGTCTGATCCTTCTATTTTTCAATTTAAGAGATTAATCTTTAAAATTATAGTCAGCTTTAGTCAAGATCTTTGGAGATGATATACAGTGTGTGTGGCAATGATATAACGTTGATATGATAATTATATTTGCTAAGAGTAGGAAATTTTATCAAAGTTGATCATCAGCTTAATAATATTTCTTAATGAAAAAACTACAGGGACTTTTAATTTAAGTTGGTCACAACTCAAGAGAGAAAGAAGAAAACAATGTTTTTCCTATAAAGTATTTGAATGTGTTTCCAAATACATCTATGAAAAAAATGTAGTCATAATGTAGAGTTATCCAGGGGCTTCATAGCTTGAGCCATTTCCCATGTTTTGTGTGTTTTGTTCCCCCACCAAAGCTTGGTACTTTTAGGGGGGGGTTGTGTGGTTGATTACCTCAGAAATAAGCAAGCATGACTTTAGTTAGATGAGATGGGTCCCACCGACCACAACTTTTTGGTTCCAAACCAAAGTAAAAGAAAGTGCAACCACCATAGTAACGACCTATCCTTTATTTTAATGGCGGGAGGCATATGAGAAACATTTTCATTGTATACATCATTCACATTCAGATAGAAACTCCCACATAAATGGCAAACAAAAAAAAAAAGTTGATGGTGGCAGGAATCTGTGTTTTTGGCGTCATTGAGTTATATGAGTACAGGCAGGCTTTCTCGCCGTACGAAAGCAACAGGGAAGCCTCAAATAACAGCTGTGAAGGAAAGGGAAGTGATATATAATTATGTATAAAAAGTAACTGGCCAATGGAAAAATGATTCTTACACAGCTTATTCAGGTGCTGATTGAAAATGCAGTTCCATTTTTCCCACTCACAATGCCACAACTATTGAATTCTGTTATCACAGCCTGTGTGTGAGGGAAGTGAACTGATCTCATCCCTTGCTGAGAATATGGTGAATTTGGACAATCTTATATATATATATATATATATATATATATTTGGCCTCAATAATCCCCCCTCGTCATTTATAAAAATTTGGGGCCAAGGTGATGTTCCATGTGCGGCATTGATACCTGTAAAGGGAAATGAGGTGAGGAAGGAAATTCAAATAATGATTTTGTCATTTGGAAATGTCTTTTTATACCCTTAAATAAAATATAGTAATAATGAAAGAAGAAATAAATAATTTAAATACATTGTGGCACAATGAAAATGGAATTCTTCGGCACTACTTCTAAGTCTTCTACCAAACTCCCCCTTTGAGTTTGGAACATACGAGATACGGTCTACGGCCTTACCTACCTTGAGAAAAATTAGGCCTTCTTGAGACAAGTTGGCCCACTCATTGGCCCGTTAGAATGGGGGCAAACACAAACAAAGAACCGGCAGAAATACACACGTTACCGCTACATTTATTTATATTTATATTTTTTTTATTTCAATGAGTCCTTTTTAGGAAGATAAATTTACAATCTTTCCCAGACTAAATGTAAATTTGGTCTACGCATGTTGAAATTACTTCACTTGCTTCATTAATCCGATCCCTTGCTCATGCATTGAATTTCTATATGGGGGTGTGCTAGGTAATAATGTAGGCCAGGTTTTAATTAACTTAATAAATTTGTCATCACAAAATTTTAGCAGCAGCTGGGCTACAGTCATTACAAGCTCTCAAATTGTACCAAGCAAACAAGGAAATAACAAAGCAGAACAAAATTGCACGGGGTTAAAAGACATCCCCCAAGAAGGATGCTATTGCTACAAATAACTCGACCTTCAGCAACTCAATTCGGAAACAAACTTGGCACCAATCACAAGACATTCACAGAATCGGGATCCTGTCTCCAAGAAGCCTAAATCACCCATCGCTGCAGAAAATTGAAAACAAAAATTACTCACAGAAAACTAGTGAATGCTATAAAATCTGGCTAATGGAAAGAAAGCTATTGATGCAACTGCCTTGAAAGAAATGCAGAAGAAAATCAACTAGTGATGAATTTCATTTCATGCCAATGTCTGATACCCAGAAAAGAGCTACATAAGAATGTAACCAAACACATGCTCAGGAAAGTCGGTTTATGAATGTCTCAGAATTACTATTGGAAGGGAACTTGGTACATTAAAATGAAGCAAGCAAGCAATAATGAAAAGTAAAAACATAACAAGTCACATTACTTACTGTCTCTTTCACCGTCTTTGGGTTTTGCCAATTGAACGCTTCCCAGAAAACAAGTGCTTGGGCTTCAAAGTAGGAATAACTCTATCAGCTTCTCCACGACGAGCATCCTTGTTCCTCTTCTTGACAGATTTCTTTGCTAGTTTTACTGCCTTAATCTTTTGAGCAGAATCCTTCAAGCCCTCACCAGGCACAAATTCGGTTGGTGGGCGTGAAACTGACCTGGACCTTGATCTAGATCTAGTACGCTGCTTCTTGCTGGATGAGTCACCATCTATATCCATCACATCAGCACCTCTGTCTTCAGGAGATCTTTCCCTCTTCCTACCTCTCCTAGAAACAGATCTGCTACGTGCTCTGTCAATTGCCAAAGAGGGATCAAGCCCTAAAGTTGATAGCTGCCTTCCCATTCTTTCTGTAGTAAACTTCCTATCCTTGTCATGTTTTCTTGGAACAATAGGCCTGCTCTCAGCAGTACTCTTTTTCTTCCTATGCTCTTGGATGAGCAAGCTTTTCTTCTTTCTTATCGCCGCTAAAGCTTCCTGTTCTTCCAGAGACAACTCATTTCCATCTATCTCAAAATCATCATCTAACTCCTCAGCCTGTCTTAGCCCGTCTTCCCTTTCCAATTCTTCAAGCCTATGCAGGATGTCAGGATCAATGAAATCATAAACATTGTGCCCATCCAAAATTTCTGGCAGTGCATCTTCTTTCCACTCGTCATTAGCCAAAATATAGTTCTTCCGCAAGTTTGCTGAGTATACACCTGCACCACCATTCTCATCTTCCAGATCCTTTTCAGTTTTTCTCTTTTCCTTTTCTGCTGCTTGCTTAGCCTTAGCTTCTAAGACCGCTGCGGGAATAAAAGGTGGCCTTTCCTTCTGGTCACGTTGTTTTGGCATTGCAACATGAAATCTATTCAAGCAGTCATTTATCTTTTTGGACTTCATCTTTATCTCCACCCTTTGATTTAACAATCTTTCACATGCTGCATTTTTTACAGCAATTACCCCATCTTCAGTCAAAGTGCTCATAGTCAACAACACACTTTCATCATTTGCAGGCTCACCTCCTTGACCAACCAGAGTCTTCAAGGCCTCATCTTTCATCTCCATGATCAACTTATTGTCTTCCTCGGACACCCCTTCCAGGGGTTGCAAATCTGTTTTATTGCAGACTACTATTAATGGCTTGTTCATAAACAGAGACTTAATGCTGTGAAATAGAGCTGCCTGCTGTGCGATGCTATAACCACAAGATCCAGATATGTCTAAGAAAAACAATATAGCAGCTCGCAAATGAGCAAGGGCAGTAATGCTGCACATCTCAATAATGTTTCGATCTTCAAAAGGCCGGTCCAGAATACCTGGGGTATCAATTACTTGGTACCTTAGGTATTTGTAGTCTGTATGACCAACAAAAAGTGACTTAGTAGTGAAAGCATAGGGCTGCACGTCCACATCAGCTCTGGTAATTTTGTTAATGAATGAGCTCTTGCCAACATTAGGGTAACCACAAATCAAGATAGTCCGCGTGTTTGGATCTATTGATGGAAGCCTAGCCATGTGCTGTCTCACCTGCTCTAGATAAGCCAAACTTGGGCCAATCCTCTTAATCACAGTGCACATACGGCCAAGAGCAGCAACCTTCAGACATTTGCATCTATATAGTGAATCACCATACTTCAATAATTTCACATAGTCCTTACAAATCTTCCCAATAAGATTTCTAGCAGTATTGACTTGTCCAAGTGCAAGCTTGTAATGGTCCTTGTTGTAAAGCACGTGGAGGAGATCGCCATAGAATGGGTGAATACCATCAAGCCGAGGGAACTCATCAATGATAGTGGAGAGTTTTTCATGAAAATTTTGTTGTGTATACTTTACTTTGCGCATGTAGAATTGACGGAGGCGGGATATCTTATATCCTTTATGCACAACAGTTGGCGTTTGACGCTGAGTGCGAGAAAGGATTATGTCAATGAAGTCCTTCCCATTAGGTACCACAGTTATTTTCTTGAAGTTATATTGCACCATCTTTACGTAGCAGCCTGTATTGGAAACACAAATCAAGTTAATTTCTTTTCATGGGAACAGCATTGAGGAAAAAATATGCAGGACAGATATCACATGCATTATTATAAATAGTGCCCATATAGAAAGAAGGAAAAATCTGCATGAATTAAATCTAAGTAAGATCCTTGGGTAAACATGGGGTGCAGCCAGAGTGGTGCAGTAAACTGAGAATTGGAGCGGGATTGATATTTTCCTACTTGGATCCCACCATGCAGTATTTCTCAGCTTAAAGTCAGCTTTGATTAGTACAGTGCTGTCTGGAAAAGCTAATAGAAAGTAGCATCTATAGCTTGTCAAGTAACAAAATGAAGAATTTTCACACTAATGATACAATAGCCATAGCCTGGGTAACACGTCATCATGAGGAGGAAGAGGGATATAATCATAAAAACCGTTCCAGAGCCGATACTACTCTTTAGAGAACGCTACATAAAGAGGTCAAGCAAAACAGAGAAAACCTAGATAGGTTCCAAATCGAGGACGGGGCAGAGGGAAAGCAAGCAGTTGATTTAATTAGAGGCAAGAGTTTGAAAATAAACTCTTCCTTCCCTTCTCTATTTGCCCCAGTCCAAAACTACCGCAAAAGGATGGTGGAAAAAAAAAACAAAAAGAAAAGAGGCCATTAAGCCAACAACCAAATGAAAACAGACATGAACGAAAGGAGAAACAAAGGCTTAAAAATATTAAAATTTAGAAACTACTTAAATTCCAACCCAATTCAGGAGTGGACGATAACTAAACATCCAGGCTATGAATCATTGCGATTGGCCAGAAAGGCAGAAACACGTAGCAAAAATTTCAATCAGTTGTCGTATTTTCAGCTCAAAAAGCATATATATAAAAAGATGCAACAGATGAAAATTGCAAATTTCTTTACAAAAATAAGGCATCCCAAAGATATTCGGAGAAATGAAGACAGCAGCGTCACCTGTTAATTTGTGCAAGACTCTGCAAACCGAGATCTTTGCAAGACACTTGTGATGGCAGCCGAAATTTGGAGGTTATAAACTCAGCTGCTGTGAAGGAGACAGGGTTGGGAGGCGGCACACCTCTCCAAACCGACTTGGGAGGGAAGGGGATTAACAAGGGTTTATGTATATGATTTTTATTCCCAGTCACCAGCCCAGTAATCTCAGAGTCGCTGATGCGTTATGCAGTAGCCACCAATTCTTCGTTGGGCTATCAAAATTTTTTTGGGCCAATCAAAAGAAGTTGAGCCCAGTAGTCAAACTCTCCTTTGGTTAGGGCCATTGATTCGTCCTTTTTTTGGGACCCAATATGGTGATTACCCGTAATGTTGGTTTTTTTTTTTATCTTGCCAACCGTAGTGTTGGGTTTTTTTTTATCTTGCCAACCGTAATGTTGGGTTTTAATAACGAGAGATTGCCATGTTTAATATCTGGCCTTAAATATGATTATTTCTACTTTTTATTTAATAAGAGAACA
Organism: Inga leiocalycina; assembly: GCA_963242795.1. NCBI lineage: Eukaryota > Viridiplantae > Streptophyta > Magnoliopsida > Fabales > Fabaceae > Inga > Inga leiocalycina. The sequence continues at coordinate 63,532,618 of OY725329.1, forward strand.
TATGGGATTTGGATTCTCTCATAATCTTCTTTCTTCTCTTCCTCTAGAATCTCTTATTCTCCGTAGTCGTACACCATTGGATCAAGAATAATAGATGGTCCAGAGGCAATGCTTTATACTACAGGTGTAAAAAATTTGGAATAAATTTTAATAGTTTAAATTTGTTTATTTATATCTTAGTAATATTAAAGTAATATTTTATAAGATATTATATCTAAATCATTATTTTTTGATCTAACTCATCTAAGAGCGGAGAAGGGATTTTGAGAGAAGAGGGAGGGAAAAAAGATTTTGAGATGATTCAGATCATTGTTTTGAAACCCAGACGGGGTGTCCGGATTGGAAACCGGTAAATCGGTCCGGTTTTTTTTTTTTTTTAAACTTTTCTTTATAATTTCATATTAATAGGCTTAAGATCTTCAATTTTTCACCGGTCTTGCCTTGGGTTAGCTTCGGTTTGACTCTGGCATGACCCACTAACACTTTACCCAATGTTTCGGACGATTCAATGATTGATCCGAGTTTAATTACCTTGATTTGGATGCAAAAAACAAAAGGGTAATGAGCATTCAGCATTCTTCCCCCCTAAACCTACCTTTTTTTTAACTAGTAAGGTTCATCGCGGATCAAGTCAGACAGAACCACAAAAACTGCAAAGTTCTACCACCAAATATTCAACACTGCTGCATTCTCAAAATTTCTAATTTTGTTTGTACAACACGTTAGCAGTTAAACCAAGTGTTCGGAGTAACATTCAACACTATTTGCTTCACCAACAGCGCATCTTCTATTTCCATGGAGTTGTACGGCGAAACTTATCCTGAAGTGCCAAAATATTATTACAGAAGCCCATGAGAATGCTAATTATTTAGAAGGGCCTGATTGAAAAAGAATGTGATAATTTTTCCGATTAAAAGATAATTTTAAGAAAACTAATTCTAATTTTTAAACAAGCAGCTAATAGGTACTCCGTGAATGTTTGGTCCACTTGGATGTATGAGGCCCCCGGCTTTTAAAAGAAGAAAAATTAAAGCACTTTATCCAGACCACGTGCTGCAGCCCACACCTGCAGGGTTAGGAATTAGGATAGAGGCATTTACTTGCATGTTGTCCTTTTTGTGCACCATCAGTTGCCCTGATAATTCATTGCAATCATATTAAACTTAAGATAAAAGATTAAAAACAATTATAGAGATCAGAAATTCAAGATTGGAATGTTGATTTAAACACCAATAACATTATGTGAAGTATATATTAGTTTTTAATATAAGGTCTATCTAACTAATTCAATTAAATTGAGAAAGTTAATTAAGTTATCATGTTTTTTCTCTAAGACACCCTAATAATATTTCTTAGTTTCCTCCTTCTCTCTTATTTGATTTTATTGAGATGTATATCAATAAGGATAATTTGAAAAAAAATTGATAAATATGTAAAATAAGTTTTATAGTAGTATTTGGGATCATGATCAACTCACCAATTAGTTTTTCATTAAGGATTGGATGAGTATATTTTTTTTATTTATGCAGAAATGCCTTGAAAATAGTATTTTAAAAAAAAAACTTGTTAATATATTTTAAATAAAGAAATTGTTATTTTTATAGGTGATGTGGATGTGCATTTAGAAAAACATGTTGCATGATGCAAACATCATATTTCAGACAAGGAACGAAAAACCGGACTGGGCAATAAATCGGTCACGGTACAGGTTCAAGGGTTAATGGGTCAACCAGGGTCTAATCGGTAGTTGAACCAGCCATATTAAAATATTATAATTTATTAATGGCAATATATATATTAATATATTTTTAAACTTTTATTGATAAAAATGAAGATTTTTAGAAAAAAAATGCTTAAAATCTATCAGTATTAGTTATAATACTTATACTTATGTAATGATATATCCTTTTAAATAATTTGTTTCATTATCTTCTTCATTTTTTTTTATATTTTTTCTTTCTTTATATACTTTTCAATCATTTTGGCCTTCAATTTTTTCTTAAAAAATATCAAAAAATAATAATTAAAAAATAAAAAAAATGAAAACCGATCCAACCGGTTTTATCCCGATTTTATCAGTTTTGACTGATTTCAACCGGTTCAACCGGTTTTCAGACCAATTCATAGTTCAATGGTCGGATCAGACCGGACCACTGACCGGTTCCCGGTTCAACCGGTCCAGTCCGGTCCGGTTTTTTATTCAATGATTTCAGATAAAAATATATTATCTTATCTCTTACGTCAAACAAAAGAGTGTATAACCCACAATAAAAAATATTTGATTTAAAGGAATTTATGTATAAGATATTTCATATTTCAAGATATCATATGAAAAATATAGTCTTATTTTTATAGAACATGTATTAGGTCTTGAAATTATTAGGTTGAAGTTTTTTATAGTGTGTGACCATTAAATCATACCATAACATATTCTCTGACAAATATCTTTTTATTTTTTATTATGTTAAAGTTTCCCTTTTTGAATTATTTCTCTCAACAAGTGCGCTATTGATATTTGTTCTTGTGCTCTCCTGTTTGCAGTGAGGAGCCTCATCACCACAACCAATAACTTATTAATAATGTCTTAATTTTTAAAAAAATTATATAATATTAGAAATCACATTAGATTTCATTTAATTTGAATTTGATGTACAGATCACAACGGTCCAGCAGATTTTTTGGCCAAGAAGGCGTTGGGTGACCCTGTAGTGTCCAGATATTAGGTCCTCATACTATCCATGGCATTGTGAGTTTGATGATGGCCTCTTAATTTTCTTTGCTTTCTGGCATGTAAAAAAAATTGAATTTGATGCAAGTTGACCCTTAGAAAGGAAATATCTTTTGTACAGATGTTTTTAATATTTCGGAGGACCCGAACTTGAGATCTCTTGCCTGATCAAGTACATAATCTTTTACTAAAAGGCCAATCAGTTAAAAAAATCTAATATTGAGTAAATTTTATATCATAAGAGAGAGATATATATATATATATATATAATACAGAACGATTGGTTGCCTTAATTCAGCCTAGCACAACGGTTTAAAACCGGCCAATTTAAGAGCCATCAATTGTGTTAGTTGATTCATATGATGGATGGAGAGTGGATTAGGATACACACTACTATATATATATATATATATATATATGAATTTCGAATTTTAAATAAATATATTTCATTAAAATAATAAATAAAATAATGTTGTCATAAAAAACTTGATGGGAGATATACGATATTTCATCAATGGCAACTAAGATAGATGGAGCGGAATGAGCGGAGAAAAAAGGAATGCATTCAATACGTTAAGTAGTAGTAGTATTTTGAATTATATAGAATTGTCAGGCATATCCTTATATGCTGAGAGCAATATGAAAAGTAGGGCAACTTTTGAGGGAAAGTAATTAATGTCTGTTACTCTCTCCGGTCTTAATTATAGGATATAGTTATTTAATTTTAGAAAAATTAAGGATAGTAGTTAAATTAGTTAATTATATTTAATTTCTTAAAATGCCCTTATCTAAAATTTAAAATGGCATCAATTACGTTGTACCTCTGTTTTTCATTATACCTCTCTTGTCTCTCAAATTTTTCTACCAGGAGGACGTCTATTTAATTGGGTATAATACAAATGCAAGGTTTTTTTTTAGCCAAGGGAAAAAGATAATGAAATTAATATTTTATTAGGTTATTTTTAAGGAAAAAATCAACTCCCAAATATTATCCTATAATTAGGACCAAGATCAACTTTCAAATATTATCCTATAATATACTCCCTCCAGTCCTAATTATAAGACAAAGTTGACTTTTTTTGGAGAAATTAAGGAAGTTAATTAAATTACTTTAGAGTGTTTATATTTTTAGTATCTTTAAATTATATATTAGTTTATTAGTTAAATTAATTAGTTTGGAGAAAAAAATAAAAATATAAATGCTCTAAAGTAATTTAATTGACTTCTTTAATTTCTCCAAAAAAGTCAATTTTATTTTATAATTAGTACCGAGGGAGTAATAATTAGGAACGGAGGAGTATAACATATGCAGTTAGGTTGTGGTGAATCTCTTAAATAGGCGATGCCGCCGGTAGAATGAGGGAAAGATGACATTGAGGGAGGAAAAGAAGAAGAAGACAGATAAGAGACGTAACCGAATAAATGAGAGTTATTGTCCAAAAAAATAAATAAATGAGAGTTACAAATACTGTGTTTGATTTAAATAGTTGAGTTTCAACTTCAAGCATATTTAAACTCAGGCGAGAGTGACACAAGTCATTTCCGTTAATGAAAGATTAAACAAATAAAGTTGAAAGGGAAAATGATGAAGTGGGCCTATCATCCACTGTAATTGGTGTAGATTACAGTGATGTCGGCCAGAGACAGAAATAAGTAGAGGCAGGGGAAAGGAAGAGAAGGAAGAAGTTTCAGCAGAAAAATGGAGAGAGAAGTGGAAAGCATGAGGGAGTATTATGACAGTGGCAAGACCAAAGAAGCTTCTTGGAGAGCATCACAGCTTGAAGGCCTGCGTGCTTTTCTCACCCACAAACAACCTGACATCTTCCATGCTCTCATGCAAGATCTTGGAAAACATCATCTTGAGTCTTTTCGGGACGAGGTTGTCACTTCCTTCTCATTCTGTTTCAATCATATTTCCCCTAGCTGCCCTCTCAATCTCTCATGTTTTTTATAGCTTATGCAGATAGGAACTCTGATCAAGTCCTTAAACTTCGCTTTGAAGCATTTGAAACAATGGATGTCGCCCAAAAAGGTAACAATCTAGTGCATTCACACACATGAGAAACATGTTCAGCTAAACTGACTCTGTTGATTATTTCTGTGGTGTTTGGTAGGCTGAACTGCCAAGAATAGCACTCCTTACAAGTGCACAAATTGTTGCGGAGCCTTTGGGTCTGGTGCTCATCATGTCCTCTTGGAATTTCCCATTTGGTGAGCATAAGCTACTTCCTCACAACCAAAATTATATTTAAAGCAGCCAATCTCGAATATATGTGTATGTCTAATGTCTTTATTTCACTGATAATAATAATCATCCCCCCCCCCCCAAAAAATAGGACTGTCCTTGGAGCCACTGATAGGAGCAGTAGCTGCCGGGAACACAGTAGTCCTGAAGCCTTCAGAGCTATCCTCTGCAAGTGCTTCTCTGCTGGCCTCTGCCCTCCCAGATTACTTGGACAACAAAGCCATTAAGGTCATCCAAGGAGGCCCAGAAGTGGCTGAGCAATTACTCTTCCAAAAATGGGACAAAATCTTCTTCACTGGTTACCATAATTGACTCACTCATCATCATCATCTCTCTCTCTCTCACTCTCTCTCTCTCTTGCTTCTTATTCTGGCACTGTATGCAGGAAGTTCACGTGTGGGACGAATTGTGATGTCAGCAGCAGCCAAACATTTGACACCGGTGACTTTGGAGTTGGGTGGAAAATGCCCTGCTGTTGTTGATTCCCTATCCTCTTCTTGGGACAGAGAAGTACTACCTCACAAATTCAATTTATTTGAGTATGCTAACAACTGTTTATTCTCTTCCTGAACAATACACTTATTGGAAGTTATTGTTGCTCTCTGTTAATTAAACTACCAAGGTGGCTGCTAAACGAATTATTGTGGGGAAATTTGGGACTTGTGCTGGTCAGGCATGCATAGCAATCGATTATATTCTTGTTGAAAAAGAATTCGCTTCAACATTGGTACGTTTCCTCAGCAATATTCTACAATTCAGCCGCTAATTTCGCTGCTCTCTGTATATTTACTCTGTTCTTCCTTAGGTGGAACTGATGAAGGTTTGGATCAAAAAGATGTTCGGAGAAAAGCCGTCGGAATCCAACACCATTGCCAGGATAATTAATAAACAACATTTCTTCAGACTGAAGAATCTTCTTTCGGATCCAAATGTCAAAGAATCCGTAATTTATGGCGGCTCAATGGATGAAGAACACTTGTAATTGATCCTCTCTACCCTCTCACTTACTGGCTGCTGAACAAATTGAGTTGTTTTCACCGGATGCACAAATAATTTGCAGATTTATTGAGCCAACAATCTTGGTGGATCCGCCACTTGAAGCGGCGATCATGTCAGAAGAAATTTTTGGTCCATTGCTTCCAATTATTACAGTAAGATGAGATAATGACAACGTTATATTTCCATACTGTGACATTAATTAGCGGTCCAAGAATATGTCGATTGATATATCTGCCTTCGTCATCATGAAAATTTGCAGCTGGAGAAGATAGAAGATAGCATCAAATTCATAAACTCAAGGCCTAAGCCTCTTGCCCTCTACGTGTTCACCAAAAAGCAAACCCTTGGGGGAAGAATGGTGTCGGAAACATCATCTGGAAGTGTAACGTTCAACGATGCAATTCTTCAAGTATGTATTTGTATTATCCTTGAAACTCATCAAATTTCGTATAGAAGAGTGATATTGTGATTTCGTGCGTGGTTGCAGTATGCGGCGGATAGCTTGCCATTTGGAGGCGTCGGGGAGAGTGGGTTTGGGAACTACCATGGGAAGTTCTCATTTGATACGTTCAGCCACCAGAAGGGCATTGTGAGGAGAAGCTTCCTCACAGATTTCTGGTTTAGGTATCCTCCATGGACAACTACTAAGTTTCAGGAACTTGAGACGTCTTACAATTATGACTATCTGGGATTGCTTCTGGTCTTGCTCGGCTTAAAAACATCTCCAAAATGTCTTTGACCTTACCCCACCATCCCCATTCCTTTGTTTCATCACTTCTGAGTTCTGAGTTGTCCCTGTGAGCCACTAATTTACCCTTTTCTTTCTGTGTTTTAAGTGTTGAATATTGTAAAAGTTAATGAACGTTTCGATGGCCTTCAAATATTATAATGTAATAACGTGCATAGTTAATATGATTTCTTCTCATTTGTCCAAAAGAATATTCTACCTCCACTTTTATAAATAAAATGTAGTGTTTGTTTGGGATAGCTTATTTTTAACTTATAAGTACTTATAAATTGTAATTTACGGTATACAAGATAAATATATGAGAGGAGTTTTATCTCGACTTACGTAATAAGAATTTATTGCCCAAAAATAAGTGATGCCAAACACAGGCGTAGTTTACTAAATTAAATAAATTAATTTAGTTATTTATAATAAATATATATTAGATTTTTTAAAATATTATTTTTTATCCTGATTATCTTTAAATAATTTTGAGAGATAAAGAGAATTGAGATAACTAAATAATTTATTTATTTTAAAAAATAGAGTAATAATAAAGAGTGCAAGCCGTTGGCTAAAAAAGGAATGCAAGGCCCAAATTGAAATCTTTCATCAATTACAAAATAATTTTGAATTAAATTATGCATATTTCTATAGAAATAATCGGGAATTATGTAGCACATCAATTTTTTTCCCACAACTTTCACGGCTTTTTTTTTATAAAAATAATTTATATTTAATAGATAATAAAGATGGCAAAAAAATAGATAATAAATAACTGTAAAAGTAATTGAGAAAAGCATCACTTTTACTCTGTTGGAGTTAAGAAAAGTAAGGAACAAAATATAACTTGATCCCTGAAAATTTTTTCAATTCATGTTTCAAAATAGCTCAATCCTTATTATTTCTTGATTCAAAATAACCCAGTCCTTGTAATTCTTTGACATAGTGAATTATAAGTATTTATTTTTAATTAATCAAAGTTTAGGGACTAACTTGATGATTGAAATAATATTTATAGATTAAAAGTTGTATTTCGTTAAAATAAAATCCTGCTAACTTTGTAAATGGTTAAAAAAAATTATAGAAATTTTAGGACATAACGGTCAGGATGGCCGAGTGGTCTAAGGCGCCAGACTCAAGTTCTGGTCTTCGAAAGAGGGCGTGGGTTCAAATCCCACTTCTGACATAATCCTTTTTTCGTTCTTTTATTATTTTACTTGAGATGAGCATTTATTAGCAATTTTCATATAGGAGGGAACGAGAGCAGGTCCTGATTAGCATTCCATTTATTTTTCACTCGAGCATCTCGGATTCTTAAAAAATACAGTTACGTACATTCTCCCAAGCTCTTCAAAGAAAGAAAAATATGAAGACAGATCACCTCTGAATTTCCCAACCAGAAGCCTGAGCAACTTGAAGCACATTTATAGATTGCCTTCATACCCATCAAAGTAATCATTGATCATTGTCGTCAATCAAGCCTCCAACCCAGATGCCATAGTTCTTCTAACACAAGATCTATTGAATGAATAACTCTAACGCTGCTATAGGAGTTCTAAGTAGGGACCATATAATGGCAAGTACTGTTTCAAGGGGGTGGAGTTATGCAAGTACTGCTGGCTAAAGTTTCTCATTTGAGCTGTATGCTTGCCAAAGAAAGCCATTATTATTGTTTCACATCAGACTTCCTTAACGATTGAGTTGAACTATGCGGGGCCTTTTCACTTAATGCCATGGCCTACGAACTATTCGATGCCTCTCATTTCATACACTATATATAAACATATATATATATATATATATTAACTCTCTTTCTTTCTCCCTAACCGCTCGACCGGGAAAGTCAATAGCAGATTGGTTAGTTGTTCATGCTTCAAAGGAAGCGGGCCCTAATGGACTAGTTCTTCAACCGCGCCATCTTCCTTCTATATATTTTTTATTGTTGGTCTTTCTTATGCTTGGTTTTTCCTCTTCTATTTAGACATCTCACACTCTTCTTTGTTTTTTGCCACCATTTACGAAAGCTTGCATTTTGCTTTGCCTTTCGGCAACTGAATTAATACAATCATCCTTCCTGGTTAAAAAAAAAAAGAAAGGGAATCTTGCCCTCCTGGAAGATCTTCTAAATCTAATTTCTTCATTTTCCTGTATGAGATGCCGGAACGCGCGCGCATATATCCAAACATTGAAGTTAATAGAAACATGCATTAATTTTGATGTACAATTTTACAGTGTATATATATTATGTAGCACAAATATATATTATCTGGAAAACAATAAAACGACAACATTATATTATCTCGTTTTGAACTTGCGCGAAGGCCAAAAAGTATACTAATCAAGCCAAGTATATGTATTGAAAGGAGAAGACAGCATACTTTGGGAAAATGAAGAAGAAGAGACAAGGGAAAGTCGAGAATATATATAGCATCCAACTGACAAGTGACAACATAGCTGGTGGAGGTGTCCAATATAATAAAGCTACGTATAAAGATGAATCCGTTGTTGTTAGTTGTATACATATTTTCATGCTTGGAAGCTCATACGTGAATCGGTACAATGATATGTTATATCATAACTGGATGGGATAAATAATAAGAAAATTTGTGCTCGTTATTTAATAATACAAAAACAAAGCGATCCATCTCTAAGCACATTATTTTGGTTTTTTAATTTATTGACTTTAATTTTTTATGAACGTCAATTATTTATCGTTCAAGTTTTGATCTCTGGGATCCTGAATTTTATTTTGAGGAGTTCGATATATGATGCAAGGACATAAAAAACTCTAATTAACTCCAACAAAGCACCACGATATTTAATATATAAATAAATCAAGAAATCAGACTCTTTTATAATAATTCACACGATAACAAATGGGATAGCATAGATAATATATCACACCGAGGGATGAACCATAATCACTTTACTGTGCATCCTATATATTCATGAAAATATTGAATACAAACAGAAATAATGGGTACACAATTATCATTGGGACAATTCAAATTGGTTTGAGAGCAAGCTTAGTAAACACAAGGAGATAGGACATCATGAAGGTAGAGAGATATGGAGACTAGTTGTAGCCATGAGGTGGAGGAGGAGGTGATTTATAGTAGTAAGGTGGGGGAGAGGGTGATGGTGGCCGAGGTGGGGACTTGTAGAAGTATAGTCGAGGGAGAGAGGGAGAAGGGGGAGTAGGAGACTTGTACACATGGTGGTGGTGGTGATTTATAAACATAAGGAGGAGGTGGGGAAGGGGAAGGTGGAGGTGGAGACTTGTAGACATAAGGAGGAGGCAGTGATGGGGATGGTGGAGGTGGAGACTTGTACACATATGGAGGAGGAGGCAGTGATGGGGACGGTGGAGGTGGAGATGTATGGACATATAGTGGTAGTGTTGATTTATAAACATATGGCGGAGGGGGTGAGGGGGATGGTAGAGGTGGGGACTTGTAGACGTATGGAGGCGGTGGAGAAGGTGAAGGAGGAGGAGGAGACTTGTATGCATATGGGGGTGGTGGAGATTTGTACACATATGGTGGGGGCGGTGATGGAGATGGTGGAGGAGGAGACTTGTACACATATGGCGGTGGTTAGGGGTGAGCAAATCTTAACCGAAACCGAAGACCGAACCGAACCGAATAGATTTCAGTTTTTCGGTTTTTTATCGGTTTATGAAATATACATATTTCGGTTTTCGGTGCGATTTTGTAAAATTATTTCGGTTTTAACCGAATAACCGAAGTTATACTAAACGACGTCGTTTTATGTTTTTTTTTTGCTTTCAATATTTGCCTCACTCCCCAACTTGGCCCAAACCCAACGTCCCACAAGTCCCAACCCAATACCCAACTTTGAGCCAAAAAAAAAAACCCCAATTCCCTCACGGCCTCACTCGTCACTCACTACTTCACTCAAACTCTCACTCTCGTCTCTCAACTCTCAAGAGCTCAGAAACCCTAACGCTCGAGTGACCGAGTCTCTCAAATTTGGAAACCCTAGCCATGGCTCTCACCCTCTCATCTCTCACTTCGTCCTCAGTCCTCACTGCATTGGCTCTCTTCTAGTGTGTGTGTTTCTGGTTATTTAATCCTCTTGTTGAATTTATGTTGTAATATGTAAAACACAGCAGCTTTTGTATCAGTATGTTTAAAGAACTGGTATATCAGGTTATTTTTGTTTGAATCTGACACTAAAACTTATGCTTAAACCTGCAAAATGTTATATAGGAGATGTGGGATTTTTGCCTTTCATCGTTGAACTGACATGGACAATAGAACATGGGTCTGATTCTGAGGGGTTTTGCAATATTAAAAATTGAGAAGACAGGGGGATGATGGAAAGATGAGGTTGTTTTCTGTTGTGCATGAGTATTTCTGCTGGATGTTGTAGGAATTTTTTATTTATTGTTTAGTCTAAGATTTGGTAAGAGCACGTGATTAAAGATGATGATATTTTGATTGCAGAGGAGATCGGAGGGACTTGGCAAGTGGAGGTTCAGCACAACTATAGGGAGAGCAATAAGGTAGCTGATAGATTAGCAAATGATAGTTTATTACATAGCTATGATCTTGTGCAAGTTGTAGATGTAACTGATGTTGATTTACTGTCACTGTTATGTAAGGATAGCTTGGGGGTGACTTACCCAAGAGAAGTTTCTAGTTGAATAAAGTTTTGACAGGGGCTTTTCCCTGGCATTCTACCAAAAAAAAAAAAGATGATGATATTACTTGTTCTTGAATCTTTGTCGAGTGATGTTACAACACCTAGCAACATGGTGTTGCTATGCATCAAATAAATTGGGTTCATGCTTCTGTTTTTAAGCATTTTCATATATATATATATATAAGAATTTCAATCAATGTGGATAATTTTCAATATATTTTTTACAAAATGATTAATCTAACTTTCTTTTTATTTTTATAAATCATTTATCTAGTTTCTACATTTAGAATGGGAGAGGGGTTTATTATTATAAACTTTATATTTCGAGTATATGAAGTGATGCTAATGATTAAACTTTTGGAAAATCTAATTAAAATTTGATGATAGTAACTTTAATTTAGGCTTGTAAATTACTCATGACTTTAGAGATTTGTCAAGTTTCTGATGTGAGTTTTATGGTTCTATGATTTTGTCACTTGTTCTGTTTTTTCAATTTTTTTTTGTGAATCATGTCTGTTCTGTTCCTAATTGAATGGGATGTGGATGTCTTCTGCAGGTTGGCTGACCGAACTATTGGTCAAGCAACAACTGGGAATATTGCTGTCAAACATTGCTTTCTTTCAAACTTGCCAACTTCTAATGCAATAGATTATTTCCTTATATGAATATGATAGTTTACAATATGACTTGAATTGCAATAAGATCTTTTCCTTTTCAGATTTTTTGTTTTCGGTTTGTTTCTTAATTGTTAAAACTTTAGGCGTTTTGTGTTGGCAAAAAAGCTTAAAATGTGGATAGGCTTGAATGAAAAAGGCTTTTATTTCTAGATTTTTCGGATTGGACAGGCTTACACCAAAAAAGCCCAAAATGTGGCCCAATCACCGAAAAACCGAAATATTTCGGTTATTTGGTGTTCGGTTTTTTAGTGATTTCGGTTTTGGTTCGGTTGTGAAAATAGGCATATGTCGGTTTTTTCGATTTTAAACGAACACCAAACCGAAAAACCGTTTGCACACCCCTAGCGGTGGTGTGAAGGAGACAGAGGTGGTGGAGATTTATAAACATATGGTAGAAGAGGTGAGAGGGATGGTGGGGGTGGGGATTTGTAGACGTATGGTGGCGGTGGCAAAGGCGATGGGGGTGGAGGGGACTTATAGACATATGGAGGATATTTATAAATGTGATGAGAGGGAGGTGGTGGAGGTTTGTAATAGTAGGAGGGTGGATGGTCTACATAGTAAGAACCATATTCAGCACTACTACTAACACTAAGAGCAACCAGGCATAATGCCACTGCTAGTGTGAGTTGAGGCCACCACCTCAGCCCCATTGACCTTCCCGTATTCTTCTCTCTCCTACTCGATCGATCTCTCTCTGTTTGCTTTTCCCAACATCGATTCTAACCCCTTTATATAGTTGCAGTTCTTCACCATGGCTTCCAAAATTTATTAGTTTAATGTATTAATTGACACAGCCTGGCATCAATGCTTCAAAGTATGAACTAACTCGTTTACAAAGATGAAAGCAGCTGCCTTATTGCTTTTAGTATTTTAAATTGAGATCGTGGTGATCTGACTATTGTGTTAATCCTTTCCACTATGTGGGCTTTGGATATAGTCAACGGAGGGAGTTGGTGAGGACAAACATGGCGGGATAAAAGAGAATTTCAATCTAGATACTATAATATAATATTGTTTTTTTATGCGTATAATATAATATCGTTTAAGCGCGTCGGAGAATGCATGTTTTGATATTTTCTTCATTATTTATTCATTTTGTTAAAGATGTAAGCTAATTATATTATTATCTATCAGGAAAGTTGTGAGACAGCAATGCTTCTAGCTAATGCAAAATTTTCTCTGCTTTAATTTAATTTCTTTCAAATGGCATATATTTCCGTATTTTAATTTAATGAACCAAACATTTCATCCAATTTTATGTAGATCATACCCTAACTCTGATGATTGGTGGGTGAAAAAAACTGGTTCATTAGCTTATTATATGATGAAGTCGCCTGTCATTTGTCCTAATTAACGAGCACAAATAATGCTGTAATTGAAGAAAAACTTAAGACAATAATAAAATTACGATTTTTGACTTGATAGAATCATCCCAACTTTGTGTCCAAGCAGTATGGTAGGAGTGCAAATGCTGAAGTCTGTTCTTAAAGATGCATGATTCCGGGAAGGAAAGCTGCAAGTTTTATAGACACGACACAGAGACAGGCATGCAATCACATTGTGTGGTTTCATTACTCGCTTAATTGAAAGTGTTTCGTGTTTTAGCGACAAGATCTAATTAAAAGATGTTTAGAGTTTCTATGCCTTCATCCAACTAGTTTTTCTGTTCACTTTTTTATTTTATTTAATTACAGTTTTCAAAGTTCCCTGTTTCAATTTTTATTCCTGTGCAGATCTTTCTCATTTCTGTAAATAAGGGTAGTATAGTAATTTTGTATATGCTTAATAGCACGGGCTGTGTGCTATATATTAGGGCCCTGATTATCCTTTTCAGTTCAGTCAGAGTACATATGTTAATGACTCTTGTATATGAGTTTCCAGATTAGATGAATAAAGCAATGCCTTTGGGTCAGGTTTGATAGCCTATTGGGCTTGTCCAAGACTTCACATGGTATCAGAGCCGTGAGATTCGACCCGCCCGGTGCTGACCCAAGACTTGGTCTTGATTCCCCGTTCGCCACCTCAGATCTTGCTTCTCCATTCTTCTTCGATGCCCTAAGATGAGTGGCGACAAGAACTCTCTCACCGCTGCAACCCTTCCCTTCACTCATCCCCTCTATCTTCACCCATCGGACATGACGACCACCTCGCTCGTTCCTCATGTTCTTACTGGGATGGAGAATTATACGGTGTGGAGCCGTGGGATGCGAATCGCGCTTAAAGGCCGTCAGAAGTTGGGGTTCATCGATGGCAGTTGTGTGAAAGATTCTTTCGAAGCAGCCTTGCACGTTCAGTGGGAACGTTGCAACGCGGTGGTGCTTTCCTGGCTGATTGGTTCAATCTCGAAGGAGTTAGCCAACGGGATTGTTTTCTTCGACAACGCACATCTGGTGTGGACCGATCTCCGTGAGCGATTCGACAAGAGGAATGGGTCCAGAGTCTTTGCGATACACCGTGACCTTAGTTCCCTTCGACAAGGTGATTCCTCCGTCTCTGTCTATTTTTCCCGACTAAGAGACCTCTGGGAGGAACAATCGGCGTTGCTCTCCCTTCCACCCTGTACGTGTGCTGCGTCAAAGGCCCATAATGATATGATCCAAGAACAACGCCTTCTTCAGTTCTTGTTGGGTCTTGATGATTCCTACGCCCAAGCCCGAAGCCAGATCCTGTTAATGGCTCCGCTGCCCTCTGTCAATGACGCGTACGGTATGATCATCCAAGATGAGACACAGCGTTCCATTACTACTTCTGCGAAATTCTCCTCTACCTCTGAAGGAATTGCTATGGCAGTGAGGGGGAGAGGTCGCGGAAGGGGGAGAGGTCGTGGGGAAAATGCTCCAGAATGCTCTCATTGCCACAAGAAAGGGCATGTGAGAGACAGTTGCTACCAACTTATCGGATATCCCCCCAATTTCAAGGGAAGACAAAATAGAGAGGCTAATCCGGCAGTTAAAGATTCTCCTCAGTGTTCTGATGAAGCATTGGCAGGAACAACTAACGTGGCAGCTCCCACATTCACGCAAGTCCAGTATGAGCGATTGTTGGAATTACTGAAGCGTGATGAGGAGACGACAGTGCACGCTTTATCCGGTACAGGTTTGACTATTCCTAACTCTTCTATAGCATGCAATAGTTGGATTATAGACTCTGGAGCCACCACACACATGGTAGGAAATTTAGCCTTATTGCATGATTATAGGATATACAATGGTCCTATTAAAACCATTAAGATACCCAATGGAAAGTATGTTACTGTCACTCATATAGGTAGTGCTAGAATTGCTGATAACATAATTGTGCATAATGTTCTGTATGCCCCTCAACTGCAGTTTAATCTGATAGCTGTCTCTAAATTCACCAAAGAACATGATTGTATGGCTTCGTTCCTCCCCCATCTTTGTTTAATGCAGGGCCTACAGGATGGGAAGACGAAGCTGATTGGTAAAGAAATTGGAGGACTTTATATGTTGAAAATTGAAAAGAGATGTAATAGTGCCAATACAGTTCATATTTTTGAGAACAATAATGATATAGAGAAATTGTCTAGTCTTGACTTGTGGCACCAAAGATTAGGCCATGCCCCACTTTCTGTAATGAAACATCTGGATGTTATAAACAGCAAAGAACTACATATGAATAAAGATTGCTCAGTTTGTGTTCAATCCAAACAAACTAAGTTTCCTTTTAATCGTAGTTATATTAAAACCAAAAGATGTTTTGAGCTGATTCATGTTGATGTATGGGGACCATACAGAACCCCAACACATCAAGGTTATCGGTTCTTCTTGACTATTGTAGATGATTTTTCTCGATCTACTTGGATATTTCTCATGAGCTCTAAATCCAACACCATTACTTGTATGAAGAATTTCTGTGCATATATATTCACTCAATTTTCTGTTTCAATCAAACGTGTTCGTAGTGATAATGGAACTGAATTCACAAATAATGAATTGAAATCTTATTTTCAAGAAAAAGGAATTGTACATGAGATGACATGTCCCTATACCCCTGAGCAAAATGGGGTTGTTGAAAGGAAACATAGGACTATTATACAAATAACTAGGAGCTTAATTATCCAATCTGCTGTTCCTGTAGATTTCTGGGGGGAATGTGTAAAGATGGCATGTTATTTAGTCAATAGGATTCCCTCTAAGGTCCTGGGATATAAAACCCCATTTGAAGTGGTATATAGATCTAAACCTGATTTATCTAACTTAAAGACATTTGGTTGTGCTGCTTTTGCAACAGATTTGGTAACCCAAGATAAATTGGAGCCTAGGGCAATACCTTGTGTATTCCTTGGATATCCAGAGAATAAGAAAGGTTATCTATTGCTTAATACTACGGATAATAGTCTGTTTGTGAGTAGGCATGTGAGTTTTATGGAAGACAAATATCCATTTAAGAATAAAGCTAACCAGAATTCTTTAGATGTCTCTAGAGACTTAAAAAGCATGTTTTGGTTTGATCTTGAGGACCCTATTTCTGCTATTAATGATCAAAATCTGAACAGTGGACAATCAATTAGTGCAATGAATAAGAATGCCTTGTCTAATTCTCCAGAAAATGTAAACGATAAACAGGTTTCTGAGCATGATGGGCCACGGCCTGTTAGAAATAGAAAGCCTCCTTTGTGGTCTACAGATTATGTTTGTTCTACTTTAACTGCAGGAAATCAGCACAAGCAGAAGGGTAAGTGTAAATATCCTATTGATAACTATATTTCCTATGACAACGTTTCTTCTCATCACATGTCTTTCCTTTGCAATATTGATTCTGTAACAGAACCAGTTAATTATGATGAGGCAGTTCTGAACCCAGAATGGGTAAAGGCCATGAAGGCTGAAATAAATGCACTTGAGAGCAATCACACCTGGGAGATTGTTCCACTCCCTAAAGGGAAAAGGCCTATAGGGTGTAAATGGGTGTACAAGATTAAGTATAACTCAGATGGTAAAATAGATAAGTATAAAGCTAGATTAGTAGCCAAGGGATATAGTCAAAGGGAAGGCATTGATTATTATGAAACTTTTTCACCTGTTGTTAAGATGCTTACTATTCGTTTTGTTCTTAAGTTAGCTGTTGTTAACAAATGGAAATTGCACCAAATGGATGTGCACAATGCTTTTCTACAGGGTGATTTAAATGAGGAAGTATACATGCATATACCTCCAGGTTTTGATAGTAAGGGGGAGGGAATGGTATGTAGGTTAAGAAAATCCCTCTATGGCTTGAAACAAGCCTCAAGACAGTGGAATCGCAAGCTGTCTGAAACTCTAAAACAAGGAGGTTTCACACAAAGCAAAAATGATTATTCTTTGTTTATTAGAGAATTTGATGATGGTATAGTGTATATACTTGTTTATGTAGATGATTTATTAATCACAGGAAGTTCTGAGAAAGGTATATCTCAAACAAAAGACTTGCTGCATAATAGTTTTAAAATCAAGGATTTAGGACAAATCAAATACTTTCTTGGAATTGAAATGGCTAGGTCACATAAGGGAATTATTCTATGTCAAAGGAAATATATACTTGACTTGTTATCTGAAACAGGAATGGGTGGTTGTAAACCACACACTGTGCCAATGGCGCAGAATGTGAAACTAATGGCATACCAAGAAGGAAAGGATAAGAAAGAAGATTTATACAGATATCCAGATCGGTATAGAAAATTAGTAGGTAAGCTCATATATTTGACCTTGACTAGGCCTGATATCTCATTTTCTGTGCAGACCCTTAGCCAATTCATGCAACAACCAATGAAAGTGCATTATGCAGCAGCTATGAATGTCATTCGGTATCTAAAGGGTAGTCCTGGATTTGGTATATTAATAAGTGCAGAAGGTGACTTAGCACTTGAGTGCTATTGTGATGCTGACTGGGCAAGTTGTAGGACCACCAGGAGATCAGTAACTGGCTATTTACTAAAGTTTGGAGGATCACTTGTCATGTGGAAGACAAAGAAGCAAAGCACAATATCAAAGTCGTCAGCAGAGGCAGAATATAGGGCCCTTAGCATGGCAACATCAGAAATTGTTTGGGCACTTGGGGTACTAAAGGATTTGCATGTTCAGCATGAAGATCCCGTGAGGGTTTTCTGCGATAATAAGGCGGCAATACATATTGCTGCAAATCCTGTGTATCACGAGCGTACCAAACACATAGAAATAGATTGCCATTTCGTGAGGGAAAAATGGGAAAGCCAGCTGATAGACCTGCATCATGTTAGATCAAAGGAACAACAAGCAGATCTCTTGACAAAGGCAGTGAGTGGAGATGTCCAAAGAAAGCTGCTTTACAAGTTAGGGACTGTTGATTTGTTTAGTCCACAAACTTGAGGGGGAGTGTAAATAAGGGTAGTATAGTAATTTTGTATATGCTTAATAGCACGGGCTGTGTGCTATATATTAGGGCCCTGATTATCCTTTTCAGGGCCCTAATATATAGCACACAGCCCGTGCTATTAAGCATATACAAAATTACTATACTACCCTTATTTACAATTTCAATTGCAAATTCTGAATTCCATTTTCAATTTTTTTCCAATAAACTCTTCTTTCATAAATGATTTCAGCAACATATTATCCCCATATATATAAACTTTGCATTAGAACATGTTCTTCTTCTGTATGATTGACATGAAAAAAGACAAAAACTCGATCGTATTGTTTGGACATTATATTAGACATACTTCAGTTGCTCATCTAACACGTTGCTACCTTAAAATATTGTTGTTTAGAATTATATTATAGTCGGTGTCGGCTTTTGCTGACTTTTTTGTACGCGGTGCACAAAATACTCGTGTAAAAAATCACCACCGATGGAAAGCTATTCCTTTCCATGCTTTCTAATTGAAATAATGATATATATATATAGGCAAATTAACACCAGCTGATCGATAAACAAATTAAAATCCAACAATTTAAAAGTTTCACTGTCTGGAAGAGTTTACTCTTGTTCCCTTCAGGTGGAATCGATGAAGGTCTGGATCAATCATGAATTGGTGCAAAAGTCCTTCTTTGGCAAAAGGATTAAAAGTAGCTTACGTGACTATAAATAATTTATTTATTGAACCAATAAACCGGGTTCAACGAACTATTGCTTTCAAATATTTGACCATATATGTAGCTAGGTGGGTGAGATGTGAATGTATTTATTAAACTTGCTCATAATAGTTAGTAGTATAAGAAACTCAAGGCCGCAGCCTCTCGCAGGGTCTACGCACACACATGCATATATTCACCAAAAACCAAACACACTTGAGAGAATAAAATAGTGTCTGAAACATCATCTGAAAGTTTGGCGTTCATCTTCATAGTCTTAATATTTCTCTGTTCATTGATAAGGATGGCAAGTTGTCCATTTTCCTTAGTCTTCCACGTGCCAGAAAATCTGAACAACTTGCATATGGAGTCTCGTCGATTCCAAAATACTATATTTTTTAAGAAATTTATGTAGTCTACTTTATATATATTCTCTCATGGAGTTAACTACAGTATGAGGTGTTCTTTTTTCCTGACATGATCTCGGGCTGAGTTTCTCTCATTTTCAGATTTTCTTTTTTCTCATTGTCTTCTCATAATATCATATTCACATTGGGTTAAAAAAACAAATGGTTCAAATTTAATCTTGGGAAAATGAAAAATAAATAGGGAAAAATGCTCATAAATACTTTATTGGAAATTTATTTGTTAAATGGGGGACCTTGTGTTCAAACAATCTTCTCTGTATGTAAAAGATATTCCTTTGTGTTCAAACAATATTCTCTGTGTTCAACATATCTTCCCTATATGCAAAAGATCTTCTCTTGTGTGCAAACAATTTTCTCCGTGTGCAAAAGATCTTCCCTTAAATGCTTTCAGGTCCCATTTAGCAAATTTTTTGAATGAAGTCTTTATGGGCAATTTTCCCAAATAAATATCACTTCAACTTGGAAAACCCAAAATTTTTTTGTGAAATAGGGAAAGGGCAGAAAGGTAATATGGTAGGAATCTTGAATTTTGAAGTTTGAATGTTTTTACCAAAATGCCCCTTATTTAGATTATAATCTTAATTCATCTCTCTTCTCCTTAGACTCGACGGCCACCCCCTCTAACTTGACCTAACCTCCCCCTTTGGCGTCCACCTTCATCACCCACCTCCACCGCTTACTGCCTTCCCCTTAGGCTTCCCCTTCTATCCCATCTTCTCCTTTCCTCAATGGTTACTTACCACTAGATCTCAGCTTTGATCTCATCTTCTGCATTCCATAGACATCCATCTTCTTCTAGTTCTTCTCTCATTCTTGTTGATTCCTGACTCGTTCGTCGATATTAAGTCAGTTCTACCAACTCGTCGAGTGCTACTCAAGGAATCTGCGGCGAATCTCAAGAGCGAAAGCGGGAAGGTGCCTATAGGTCTAAGAGGAAAGACGAAGAGGATTCTAGTGACCGGTGGAGCTGGCTTCGTCAGAAGCCACCTGGTGGATTGTCTAATCAAGCAAGGTGATAACGTCATTGTCATTGATAATTTCTTCATAAGACGAAAAGAGAACTCAAATCTGGGTAATTTTTTAGATTGTGCAACTCCAAATCTCTCAACCCTTCTCCTCCTCCTTCAAAAGACTGTTAAATCCTAGTTATTTTTTTGGATTGAAAAAAAAGCATCTTGTTTGTGTTTTTTGAGTGTGGTTGGGTGTTGCGTTGATATGATCATTTATGGTTTGTGACTGGGTTTTTGTTTGTGTTTTTCAGCATTGGTGGTAGACATCAAGGAAGGGAGAAGATGAGGTAGAAGGGGATGCCGGAGGGGGAGGTAGTGAGCGGTGGAGGCGGGTGGCAAAGGCAGGACATCGGAGGTGAATGCTAGGTCAAGTCGAAGAGGGGCTCAAGTTGTTAATCTCTATACTTAAGTTGCTATTTACTATTCTTAAGTTGTCATTGTCTATATTAAAGTTATCAATGACATATGATAGGAGTATAGATATTTTATCCATATTAGGTGTCGTTAACAGTGACAACTTAAGAATATGTTAAGTTGGAGAGGGGCTCAAGTTGTCAATCTCTATACTTAAGTTGCTATTTATTATTTTTAACAACGTATGATAGGAGTATAGATATTTTATCCATATTAGGTGTTGTTGACAGTGACAACTTAAAAATAACAATTAGCAACTTAAGTATACACATTGACATTTGGGGATGAAGCTCAAGTTGTCAACCTCTATACCTTAATTAGTTGCTAATACCTATTATAAAGTTATCATTGTCTATACTCAAGTAGTCAATAATGCCTGATAGGTTCTTACCCTTTTTTAAATTTGAGGGGCATTTTGGCAAAGACATTAAAACTTCAAAATCCCATATACATCTTTGATGACCTATATGTTCTATGTTAATTTATTAGACATTTTGGGGTTTTGGTGACTCAAATGGTATTTTATAAGATTATTACTATAAACATTATATGCTTTTCCCTCCATCAATCTTTTATAAGATTATTACTATAAACATAAATAAGTAAGTACAAACTCTTAAAATCCAAGTTGTACAGTTCATAACTGCAATAAAAAAAATAAATTTTAATTTTAGAAAATATAACAACAACAACAACAATAAATCTAGGCCATCAATTTCATGATCAAAGGGTGAAGATGAGATTATGAGAAGATTATAAGAAAATGAAAGAGGAATCCTCTTCCTGTGAGTCCATAATACTCTTGGGTACGCACCACATTTTTTAAATATTTTTTTACAACGCACAATTCTCAATTAATTATGTACAAATATATGTTATACATATTTTTTTGGCAGAGATATTTCCTCAATTTAATCTTGAGATAGTTTAATTGCGGAATGATAAGTATATTGTAATTAAGCTTTGATACGTATAAATATAATGATGTTATATATATGTGTGTGATTTTTTTCAATTGAAATTTGAAACATGAAAAGCATATAATGTTTCAATAATATTACTACAAAATATATAGTATAAAAGTATAATGGGGCTCCTTTGTGCAACCTTTCTAGCTGGAAGTATGAGGAAAAAATCAACGCACTATTAAATAATGAGCCAATTTTGTTTTCCCAAAAGTAAAGAGCCAATTTTGGCTTGGCCTACTTAACTTGTAAATAAATAGTCTGGCTTTTCTATTCTTTATTTTTTTAATAAGAATTTCTATTCTTTATTACCATCTCTACTTCTAAGCTCTAATCTTACATTATAAATAAATTAGGCTGGCTGTTTTTTTTATAATTATGAAGTTCTAAAACAAAAACCCTAATCTATTGCTTTTTCACGTGGAGAAAATTACCAGAAACGAACTTCAAAGGTTGATATTTTGTCAAACAGTATACAAATATTATTATTAGTAAAGATCATGAATGGAAGCCAAATGAAATACTTTATTAACATTGTCTTGTATCAATACACAGGTTGTTGATGTAATTTCGGACAACCGATTTTAATTATATCAAAACTTTCAGTTTCATCCACTTTATATATAACGAATTTACAATAAAATTTACACTAATACATACGATATAATTAGCCAATATGTATAGTTATGTGCAAACTTTTTCTTCCAAAAAAATACATATGTATTTTATTTTCATTAGAAAAAAATTACATTAAATATGTAAACCTATGTATATAATTTTTTTAATCAAAATATATTTAGATGATATATTATTAAACCACACCATCCGCCCCCAACAATACCAAAACCACTTGAACACAAGTTACCTTGTGTTCATTTGGAGAGACCAGGACAAAAAATCTGAAAACAAGCTAAAGCCCATGGACTACATGAAATTTTTCTTTTACTGTACTCAATGCGGTGATAAGATAATTAATATTAGCCTTAAACATAGAATATGTAAACTTTAATTTGTTGCGCAATATACATTTGGCCACGGGGAATAGATATTATGACAGATTAACAATGTAGTGGTGCTATAACATTTTTCTTTATTCATTTAAAATAACGGGTTGATTACTCTTCATTGAAATTTTAATTTCAAGACCCAACTTCATAGCGAAAGGACCATAATAGAAAAAGCCAACAATATTAACCTATAACGACAGATTAAAACGTTTGATATAAAAATTCATGAAGCCACAGCTCTAAATTTCATTACGAAACAATGCAAAATATAAAAGGGGTCACATTGTAATTAAAGACAGCCGCCAACCAAATCGTAAACAATATTATTCATCGTGAACATCATACAAATAAGTAGAAACAACAAATCTAATACCTTTATTGAGACAATTCAAACTGACATATAATCAGAGAAAGATTAATAAACTTTTGGAGGCGACAGCGACTCGAAGACAATAGAATGAGGTGGACAATTATTAATGTAGGGAGAGTATGGAGAATGCCCAAGCGGTGGTGAAGACTAGTGGACATATGGACGAGGTGGTGCCTTACAAAGATAAGGGAGGCGGTGGAGGATGTGAAGGGGCAGGGGAATGATATGGTGGAGGGGGAGACTTGTGGACATAAGGGGGAGGTGGAGGATGTGACGGGGGAGGAGATTGAGCTGGAGGAGGGGGTGACTTATGGACATAAGGGGGTGGTGGCGGATGTGAGGGGGGAGGAGAATAAGCTGGAGGAGGGGGTGACTTGTGGACATAAGGGGGTGGTGGGGGATGTGAAGGGGGAGGAGAATGAAATGGCGGTGGGGGATAAGAAGGGGGAGGTGAATGAGCTGGTGGAGGGGGATGTGAAGGGGGAGGAGAATGAGCTGGAGGAGAGGGAGACTTGTGGACATAAGGGGGTGGTGGGGGATGTGAAGGGGGAGGAGAATGAGATGGCGGAGGGGGTGACTTGTGGACATAAGGGGGTGGTGGTGGATCTGAAGGGGGAGGAGAATGATATGGTGGAGGGGGAGACTTGTGGACATAAGGGGGTGGTGGGGGATGTGAAGGGGGAGGAGAATGAGATGGTGGAGGGGGTGACTTGTGGACATAAGGGGGTGGTGGCGGATGTGAAGGGGGAGGAGAATGATATGGTGGAGGGGGAGACTTGTGGACATAAGGGGGTGGTGGTGGATGTGAAGGGGGAGGAGAATGAAATGGCGGTGGAGGATAAGAAGGGGGAGGTGAATGAGCTGGTGGAGGGGGATGTGAAGGGGGAGGAGAATGAGATGGCGGAGGGGGTGACTTGTGGACATAAGGGGGTGGCGGCGGATGTGAGGGGGGAGGAGAATGATATGGTGGAGGGGGAGACTTGTGGACATAAGGGGGTGGTGGGGGATGTGAAGGGGGAGGAGAATGAGCTGGAGGAGGGGGTGACTTGTGGACATAAGGGGGTGGTGGCGGATGTGAAGGGGGAGGAGAATGAGATGGTGGAGGGGGAGACTTGTGGACATAAGGGGGTGGTGGCGGATGTGAAGGAGGGTGAGGGTGAGGGTGCGGGTGGGGCTTCCGGTGCGGGTGGTGCTGGTGGTGGGGGTGCGGGGGTGTGTTTGGTTTGGGATGAGAGGGTGGATGTTGGTCATGCTTTGGGGGATGAGGGTTGTGGTAGTGGGGTGGTGGTGGAGGATATGAATTGGAGGATTTGTCTTGAGCACTAACACTGATAGCAGCTAAGCATATGGAGGCTGCCAATATGAGTAGAGGCCACTGCCTCGGCCCCTTCCAGGTTCCCATGTCTGATTAGATTTATCAATTTAATGCATTGACAGCCTGGAATCTTCATCAATTAATGCAATAATTTATTTATGGTTTCTTTATTTTTCTTGGGAAGCAGAAACATAGCATACTTGAACTCTTGAGATCCAAGTCTCGCATTCATTTGATAATTCCCGCAATATGTGCTAAGATCTACGTCAAAGGAGAGAGTTGCAAAGGAATGGCTGGATGAGAATCTGATGGATATGTTATATTATTGCAGAAGCGTGTCTGAGCAGTTAGATTTGCTTTTTTCTTTTGTGTTAGAGAAACCACAGGTGACCATGAGAAAAAATCTTAGAAGGGTGATGTACAGATGTACAACGTCAAGTTATACGCAAGTTTTTCTTTGTTTTTTTTAATGGCATGTAGTTTTTGAATAGCAACACTAAATATCAAGCGAATAAACTACTTCTTCAGCTTACCAGACGTCTCTGTCAATACAAATGATTGAGAAAACTACAAAAGGCCTACATATACGAACATTCAGCTTTATTGAGGTATCCATATTACCCATTGAAAGACCATTCCACTGCATTCAGGTAAACTTCTAAGATTAAACCCCACTAGTCTTAAACTTCGTGCTCAAAATTGTCTCTTGCATTATAATTCACTGTTCTTATGATATTAGCGTCAATTCATCTATTGCAATATCTTTCCACATGCATATATAATATAGTATATGCTCCCTCCAGTTCTTGATATAAGACCTGGTTAATTTTTTTGAAGAGATTAAGGAAACTAAATAAGTTACTTAATTATACATTATATGTTGTGTGTTGTTATATTATATATATCAGTTTATAAGTTAAGCAAACTAGTTTAAAAAAAAAATTATCAGTATAAACACTTTAAAGTAACTTATTTAACTTTCTTAATTTATCTAAAAAAGTTAATTGGGTCTTATGTTTAGGATCAGATGTAGTACTCTCTCTGGTCCTAAATATAAGATAAAGTTGAATTTTTTTGGAGAGATTAAGGAAATTAAATAAATTACTTTAGAATATTTATATTTATATTTTTTTCTCAAAACTAATTAGTTTGACTAATAAACTAATATATAATCCAAGGATATACAACATATGATATAATTAAGTAACTTCTTTAAATTCCTTAATCTCTCCAAAAAAAAAGTCAACTTTATTTTATATTTAGAACCGGAGGCAGGCCAGGGAGTACTAGATTAAATGTTTAATTCCTGTATGGGAGTTGGTGCCCCATGCACACTTCAAGCTTGTGGAGCTTACCGTTATATTAATGTTCTAACATGTTACCCTCACTGACCTCCCTTCAATTAGATCCCGGCCCCCTAAACACAAAAGCTAAAAATTGAAGTCTTACTTCCACATGTATGTGGTCTACTTTCTCGGCTACATCTGGGATCGCTTCATAAGATAATTGACAAGGAAGTACCATTGGTGCAGACAACAGATCGCAGTATTTAATACCAGATCAAGGCAAGAGATCTACAGATCAATATTCTGTGAACAAAAAGAGTCATTTAGTGGTTTTTTTTTGGGACAATCACAATGAAGTCCCACACAAGAGAGAAAATGAAAAAATAGTCCCTGAGGTTGTTAATGACAAGTCGAGGAGTGTCCATTAACAAGTCGAGGAGCTTACACTGACAACTTTAGGGACCACTTCTTCATTTTTTTCTCTTGTGTGGGACTTCATTGTAATTGCCCCTTTTTTTTTGGGGGGTCGGCATGCATTTAGTGCTTTTGTTATAGCAGCTTCTTTATTGCAGAAGCTTCTGTCATCCTATTATTCAGTCAGAAAGCAAAACAAAATTACTAGGTTTCAGTATATGATAAGAAAATCAAAATGGATTTTGTAATGTTTATTGCATTAGAAGCATGCATCCCTGCAGTTTTAAAATTCCACGTCAGAACTCCCATCAATGTGTTGATATTTATTTCTTACAAAGAAAGCCTGCAATTGCTTATAGATATATGAGCTCACATGAAGGGTTCGTCTTATCTATGAAAGTCTTCATATTATCACACATATATAAATTGAAACATATTTTTTGTCTAGGAGGCGTCTTTAAGGGTCAGGTGGCTGACTTTCATTTTATAATACTAGCTCTAGTTGTTAACAAAGTTATTAAATCCGAACTAGACACTAAATCAGTCGAGATATTGAGTCAAGGGTCAGTGGATTAGATTGGAGTAAAATTGGAACTAACTCGAGGCTGAACCAACATGAAAGTGAAGATTTCAATATTATTAACACAAAATTTGGAAGAAAATTAAAAAAAATCAAATTAATTTATTTTAAAAAATAGTGAACCGGTTTAGTGGTTCACCCGGACTGGTTAGCTAGCCAGGTCGCCGCTTTTTGGGTTGAATCGGCTAGTCCAATTCAAGTTTAATAACCCTGATTCTTAATATAAGAGTCAGTTGATTTTTTCAAGATAGATTAAGAAAGCTAAATAAGTTACTTTAAAATATTTATATTATATTTTTTGTTTTTCTCTAAATCAATTTGTTTGAATTATAAATTGATATATATAGTCTAATGATAGACAACATATGTTATAATTAAGTAACTTATTTAACTTCCTTAATCTCTTATAAAAAAATCAACTCACTCTTATATTAAGAACAAGAAGAGTATAACCTAGAGTTAAAAATGGTTAGATAATCTTTAGGTGAGAGTTGTGTCTTTGCAGATTCTCTCAGAAAGGAAAAATTGCATGGAGAGGAAAGGACGAAAGTTCAAAGATTTGGAGAAAAGACAGCCCACACAGCATCAGATGATAATGCTCAGTTGAAATGGAAGCCGAAAACTAAAAGAACTGAAAGGGGATTAAAGTGGCATTTTTGCTTTCAACCTGTCGGTGAGTTTTGTAGCAGACAACTTAATGACTTGTGATTAACCTTTCTTCGGGAATCTCTTCATACACACATTTCCAGAATGAATCGCCTTCTCCACCATTACAAAACAGTAATGCATTATTTAATTAAACTTTTCAAAACTTGGCCTCAAAGTCAGCTGCATTCCACGCCATGCACTCCTCTAGAGTCTAGTCCGGCCTATTAGGGGGGGGGGGGGAGTATTTTTATTTTCCTTAGGTAATAAATTACCTCATTAAATATAGAGTAAAATACTCTAACCTCCCTTACGTTTTGCCTTAATTACACTGACCTCCCCTCTATTTTAAAAATATACTCTTAAGTCCAAACCGTTAACTCCGTTAAGGATTTTTATTTTTTAATTAAAATTTATATTAAAATAAAATTTATTTACTAATTTATCTTTCATCGTTACTAATTCCTAATTTTAACTAAAATTGTTTAAGTAATTTAAGAGTTTCTTTTTCTTTTTCTTAACTTATTTTTTACTTTTGAAAATAGTTATATGTTAAATTTTTTTCATATTAAGATAAATACTTAATTAATTTAATTAATGTAGACATAGAAAACTTAATTAAAATATGATTCATCCTATTAATAGATGCATACTAAAATAAACATATTTATAAATGTTTGTGCAAAAAATGTATTTAAAAAATTAAAATTTAAAATTAATATAAATCATATACTGGATCAAATTTACATTATTAATAACATATTGTGAATAAAACATATTTCTTTCTTTTTCTTTTTGCCTTTCATTTGAATGGCATATTTTTCAGTCATTTAAAAGAATACTAAATAAATAAGTTTCAATAAATATGATACAAATTTAAAAATTTTATAATATAATAAAAATTAAAAAATTTTATAATATATTGGAAATTTTGAACATACATGTATTAGAACTATTTTTTTATATAAAAATTAATTTATTTTTAGGCAAATATAAATGTGTATTCATTTGTTGAAAAAGGGGTATTTTAGTCAAAGTAAATGTTTAATAGTCAAATTTAACGGTCAACTAACGGTTGGGTGGATGGAAATGGAATATTAAATACGTAAGGGATGTCTCTGTAACTTGCATTTTAATTTCAAGGGAGGTCTATATGTATTTTCAAAATAGAGGGGAGGTTTGTGTAATTTAGGTAAAACAGAGGGGTGGTCAATGTATTTTACTCTTAAATATATTATACGAATACACTAGTACAATTTTATTCTTAACTTATTGTTGTAGAATGATATTTGCTTGGACTTCTCATTAAAATATATAGTATTGAATAAGAATAAAGTTAAATGATTCAATTTTAAATAAAATTAATGAGATTTAATTTTTTTTTTTCGGAGAAATATATTATAAATATCTTATAAATAGAATTAGAGTATTTTTTTTATTCTTTTCTTATATATAACGCCAATAAACTAGATAAACTAATTCGTATATTCATATATAATATAAAAAATTTTAATAAATTGTAATGTTTATAAACAATAAAGGGTGAAAGTGCAAAAATACTTACGAACTTTTTCCAAAAGTGCATCTACTATCATAAATTTTTTTTATGCAAAAATAACCATAAACTTTTAAAAATAAAGCAAAAGTGACATTTCCGTTAAATTAAAGAGACGATGGTTATCTTTTATGGTGGGCCCTACATTATTAAAAAATAAAAGTACCTACATTTTTTAAATTTCCTTCACTACCCTCACCCTTTATCCCTTCTCTCTCCCCCAAACCCTACCTTCTCATTCGACGGTGGTGACTTCCTCTTTGTTCTCGGCAACGACAACAACATCATCCACAACTAATGACAATAGCGACCTCTTGGGCCAAATTAGTAGGCGACGAGATTGACGCCATCTCTCATGGACTAGATCGACACCATCTCATGACCTCGCGCCCTCACCACCTTCGTCCACTGCTACTGCCGCCGTCGGCACCAACTATTCAACCTTACCCCCTCCCGTCTTATTCCTATCAAACCATCTACGCTCCCCTCCTCCATCGCATCCTCCCCCTACGATCCTCCTCATCAATCCTAGCTTTCTTTCAATGCCTACCCGAAACTATTCTTATATTTGCGATTTCCCTCATCGTTTCTTATTTCCTCTTTCCCTTTAGCTTTCAACCTCATAGCACAAACTTGAAAGCTCCATATTTTTGTTCAATGTAATTATTTGGCTTGCTTCATTCTTCATTTTTTGTAGCTTCTTGATTCGATTTTGTAGCTTTTTTGTGAATAATTATGTTAATTGTCAGTTTTTGACTTCCGGCTCTTTTCTATTTGCAGATTTTAGGGATTTGATTCTGACGGGTTATTAATTTGCGGCAATCTTCATCCCTGAGTTTCCCATTTGTTTTTTATCTTTTCTCCAATTTTTTCAATGATGGAGATATGTGATTGTGTAGATCAACTCCACTTTATGCCTCTTGATGCCCAACATCTTGATGTAGAGTAGTTTGGCTTTGTAGTTTTCTTTGGATTGATTGTTGATGATGAGATCAGTAAAGTAGAATAACGAACAGAGGATGAGATGGAGAGTTTGGGAGGGGGAAGCCGGCTTCCTGGGAGGGGGTATTTTGGTACTTTTACAATGTAACAGATGGAGGTTAAGCTATTTTAACAGAGGTGTCACTTTTGTCCTCTTTTTAAAAGTTTTTAGCATTGAAAGAAAAACTGGACCGGGCCGGCCGGTCAGACCGGAAAACCGGCGAACCGGTCCCTAGGCCGGTCTGGTCAGCTATATGTGAGGGGAGGGGGATCAACCCGGTCTTGACCGAGTCGACCCGGTCGGTTTGCATGTGACTCAACCAAACCGCCGAGTCAGGAGGTTTGACCGAGTCACTTAAAAAAACCTAATTTTGTCCCAAAACATCGCCATTTTGGGACATTGCAAAAAAAAAAAAAATTGTAGCGACACAGAGACAGAACTGAAGCAGAGCCGCGCGAGACAAAACAAAACACAGAACCAAGGATTCGCCGATTTAGAATCATATCCCCTTCCCTCTCGAGTCCCGACCCTGTGCCCTAGCTCCAATCTACGGTGGCTGCTTGAACAGCGAGTGACGATGGCGAGCGGCGAGGAGCAAGCAGCGACGGTGAGCTCCGGAGACGGCGACTAAAGGTATTTTAATTTTTGAAGATTTTCGTTTTTTGATTTAAGATTTTCAAATGTTTCATAGAAGTTGGAAAACATGAGGTTTTTTGTTGGGGAATAGATGAATGAAGCTTGCATTTGGTTGATTTTTTGTTGGGCAATAGATGAATTAAGCTTGCTTGTTTTTTTGCATTTGGTTGAGTCTCATCGATTCTAATGTTAGAAGTGAAAACTTACAAAAAAATTGTTGTTTGAACCAAGTTGTCATCAAATATTGTATTGCATATCTGGCAAGTCTCCATATCTAAAAACTCAATGGACTATGATTACTTACCAAAGGAGGAACGCTTACTCCACTTCAGAATCAAAATGATATAGGTTCTGGCAACTCTTCCCTATTTAAATCTTTTCTTGTTGCATTGCATATCTAGATTTAATAGTTCCCTACATATGATAGCTCCCGTTCTATACCTTTTGCTTCATGTATAATATGTCTTGAAAAGTTTTTGTGCATAGTCTAGTTTGTTCTTGCTAGTCTTGGTTCTTTTTATCTGCTACCTTGAGTTGCATCTAATTTGGTGTAGTTAGGTTGCATCTAATTTGGTGTTGAACTTGGAAATATAGTCTATTGGTGATAAGAATTGAACTTGGAAATATAGTCTATTGAAAAGAAAAACATGGTTCTGCTTTACATGAAGAGTATATGTTTGAAAGTGAACTTGTTTGTCAAGTGACTTCTTTTTAATTTGAATGGATGGAACTTCTGTTGAATGTAAATTTCATGTTTGATGGAATATTGAGAGTTGAATGTAAATGGAAAACCGATATAATAGCATTGTGTAGAATTATGGATCTGCTTTGCTAATAACCAATGTTGTTAATATTTGGTTATGAATTCCATGAATAATAGCATTGTTGCAACGATGGATATATCAAGTTCAGAAAATGAGAATGTCACTCCCACTCCCAAAACCGAGCCTCACACTTCTAATACCGAGCCTCATACTTCCAATTCGAACACGAATCTTACTCCTACTCCTAGTACCATAATTCGTGGTAAAACTGATCCAGTATGGGCACATGTTGCCTTCAAAAAAGAGGGGACACAGAATGTATACACATGTCTCTTTTGTGGTAATAGCTATAGAGGAGGAGGCATAAATAGGATGAAGCAACATCTTGCTGGTGTGTCTGGACAAATTGCTTCTTGCAAAAAGGTTACTTCTGATGTGCGTTATAGGATTGCAGAGTCTTTGAAAGAAGGTTCCAAGAAAAAGTCAATTGAAGTTGAAGATATAAGAGAAGAGGAAGTTGAGGTAGAGGAGGTTGATAGTGGAGCTAAGAAGAGGAAAGCTGGGACAATGGATAAATATTTCGCTCCTAGGACAACTTCTGGAGCTCAGCCAACCATCAAGAATGCCTTAGCATCAAAAGAAGCACAACACAATGTGAAAATGCTTCTTGCTGAATGGGCTATAATCAACTGCATTCCATTTAGAGCATTGGAGTGCCCTTTATTTCAAAGAGCTGTGGATGGAATGTGCTCTATAAGGCCTGGGTTTAAAGCCCCTAGTGCTTATGATTTCAAAACCAACTTGTTGAGAGAATGGAAAAAGGAATGCCAGTTGCTCATTGAAAGTCATAGGGCTAAATGGAAGAATAATGGTTGTACACTTATGGCAGATGGGTGGACTGATGTGAGACAACAGACTTTGATAAGCTTCTTAGTTTATTCTACCCACGGAATGGTGTTTGTTAAGTCTGTTGATGCATCAGACCTAGTCAAAGATGCTAAAACTCTGTTCTCATTGTTTTCTGAGGTGATTGAGTGGGTTGGTTTGAAGAATATTGTCCATGTGGTCACTGACAATGCTGCCAACTATGTGGCATGTGGAAAGTTAATCAAGGAGAAATATAAAAATATTTATTGGACTCCTTGTGCTGCTCATTGTTTAAATCTTGTTTTGAAAAATATTTCAAGTATGCCTCATGTGTCGGACATTGCAACAAAGGCATAAAAGATAACAGTATTTGCTTACAATCATATAGTATTCTTGTCTTGGTTGAGGAAAAGGCCAGGTTGGAAAGAAATTGTGCATCCTGGTGCTACAAGGTTTGCCACTACCTTTATTACATTGCATAGCATATATATGCGCAAGCATGACTTGTAAGCCCTTGTCGTTGATAAACACTTTGTGGACCATAAGCTATCTAGGACTACTCTAAGAAAAAATTTTAGTGCGATCATATTAGATAACCGGTTTTGGAATGAATGCTTTCAAATTATGAAGATTGTAACTCCTCTAATAAAATTGTTGAGAATTGTTGACTCAGATGAGAAGCCTTCACTTCCATATGTTTATGAAGGCATGTAAAGGGCAAAAAGTGGAATTAAGGAGATGTTCAAGAGGAATAAAGATCACTACAAGCCTTACACAAGTATCATTCAAGCGAGATGGGATAAACATTTGAAGACCAATCTCCATGCAGCTGCCTATTTATTGAACTCGGCATTCGTATATGGTCCAAACTTTGTTCACAAGGGAGGGTTAGTGCAAGCTCTGATTGACGTTGTGGAGACTAACTCAGATAAAAATGTTGATTGCTACAAGATAATGAAGGAAGTGACATTATATCTTGATGGCAACGAATCTTTCAGCAGAGAGACATGTAAAAAGGGAGCTGAAAAACTTGATCCTTGTAAGTAACTAAGTATTCATCTTTATTATTTTAATGTTTAATCAACAACATATTAATTGATTGCAACTAATATTATGTACATTGTAGATGAATGGTGAATGTACTATGGCTGTTCAGTTCCAGAATTGCAACGTGTTGCAACACGTATTCTTAGGCAAACATATGCTTCTTCTGGTTGCGAGAGAAACTGGAGCTTATTTGAGCGCATCCATACAAAAAGGAGAAATAGATTGCAGAATCAAAGGCTGAATGATTTGGTTTACACTAACTATAACTTGCGATTAAAGCATAGGTAACTTTAGATATTATGAGAAATACTTTTAATTAACATGGATCAAGTTTTAAATTTTGACTGAAATCATTTGTCATTGGGAAATTGAAGGAGTGCATTGAAAAAAAAAACAAGACAAATTATGATCCTATTGACTTTGAGTCGATTGATGAGGTGGATTTTTAGATGACTGAAGAAGATCCCATTCCAGATTTCAATGATGAAGATGCAGAAAATCTTGAAAGTGCTCTTAATAATAAAGAAGTTGCACTTTCATCAGCTCTGGATATGATCAATGAAAGTTTATATAATTATATGTCCTATTAATATCCTGTTACTATTTATTATCCATCCATATTATTATTTGTTATACATAACCATTGATATTAATTATTGTTGTGCATATGCATAGGTGATGAAGATAGGGACATTCCTGATCCCCGGGCTTTGAATGATGATATCACTACTTCTTTGTATTTCCCCAATCCAGCACCTATTGACTCATCTCCAATAGATCAGCTTGATGAGTTGTAGATTTTGTTGAATGATGATTTACTCATTTGGCTATGGTTGATGAATGATGTTATTAGCTATCTTTTTGACTATTTTGATGTTACTGGCTATGTTTGATGAATGATTATTGATATTGTTATGTTTTGATTATGTTTTGATGTTAGTTATGGGTTTGCTTTGAAGAATTAATTAGGTATTTTAGCTATTTTGGTGTTAGTGATAACTTATGAGTTATGAATGTTCTTTATTTTGTTATTGTCAATTAAATTGTAATATTTTAATATGACCGATTCAATCACCAGTTCGCTCACCGGTCTAACCCCGGTTGACCCAGTGACCCTTGAACCTGTGCCGCGACCAGTTTATTGACCGGTTTGGTTTTTCGTTCCTTGGTTTTTAGTTACATTAATTTTGCACCAAAAAGAAGTTTATGATGGTGTGTACACTTTTAAAAAAAGCTTATGGGTATTTTTGCACTTTAACCCAACAATAAATAATGCATTTCGTTTTTTTAATATGAAGGGTTTCTCTTTTCTAAGCTTATAACGCAAAGGGTTTACATATCTTTTAACAAATGTGCTTTCCATGATTCAAACTTGTGTTCTCTTTTTTATGAAATCACTTATCACGTCAACTAACAAATTGATGATCCCAATTAAATTAAACTCTATAATATGTGACTCCCTTCGGTCTCTTTATGAAGTTAATGCGATCCCAATGCTCTATATAAATTGATACATTTGCAGTATGGCAAAGTTGCAATCATTTCATTAAAATAATTAAGTGCTCAATAATTATCGCATGTGTTCATTGATATTGGATTATGGCATCTATTAATACTTATATTCATTATTGTCAAACTCACGAGATATTTCTTCAAATTTATCATTTTTACGTTTTTATTTTACACAGTCGTGTTGAATCGTTGGTATACTCGTGTTAGTTGTAAACTCAGTTAAATACATGAGTTTACACTCCAAGTTTACTGTTTTTATATTTCTGACTTATAAAATCATGTCAACTCACTCTTAATTTTGTGTAAACTTTTTTGATTTGATCATGCTCAGTAGCTTTAATATATGAATCATCAACTTTATACTAGAAATCTTGCAATACCTAGTTACTAACCCGTTCACCTCAAAAACGAGTTGAATAATCATCCCACCAAAATTGTCCATGCGTTAATATAAGGGTTTGAATATAAGGAATAAGGCAAATTGATTTTAAAATTAACATTAAATCAGGAATTATAATTATATTAATGTGGTCCAAGCATACTCAGGAGCAGAATCTTCCATGATTATAGTTAGGGATTTCCATAACCAAGTTACTAGTGCAATAAATTATATTCAAAAGTATATTAATGTGATCAATCACATTTGGGTTAAATGGTTTACTTCATATTTGGTTGAAAGGACCGATAATCACACAATCAAAATTGTCCATCCACAAGAATGAAGTAGATTGATTTTGAAATTAGACATTCAATCAGTAATCAAAATTATATTAAAAATTAGGACCATACTTACATCAAATTCCTTACATCCATTACATCAAGTTCTTTAATCGCACATAATCATGTGTCCTATTTCTTTTATTTGGGTTTATAGTAAAATGATAATAATCCAAAAATTGGATACATGATCACATGTGATTAGAAAACTTAACGAAATGAATATAAGAAACTTAACATAAGTATTTTCCTAAAAATTATATAATTGTGAACCTAGCATGCCCCAGTAACTTCACCTTCCATGATTGTAGGGATCTCAATAAATTATATTAATAATTAGGTTATTAGTCCAAGCATAACCTAGAGCTTCATCTTCCATGATTATAGGGATATTCATGACTAGATTATTGGTGCAATAAATTATATTAAAAATTCACATTTGAAATCTTGTATTAGCTGATTAATAATCCGTCCAACCAAAAACAAAACACGTGCTAGACTTTTACATAGACTTCGAATTTTAAGATAGATAATAAAATAAATTTAGAATGAAATTACATATTAATTCATGAATCATAAGCCATTATCATGTAATTACACATTTGGAAGCTATAAAAACAATGTATATTTACATACGGAATATTATTCTTGCAGAACCCAATAGCATCAACAAAGGCAATCGCAAACACTGCTCATGAATTGCTCAAAGACATTAGTGATAGGGTACTTACGAATTGGACAATGGTAAAAAAGGCCCTACCATTTAAGCTCTAAAAGTCGGTATGATTTTAGCCGACAAACAAGTAAGTTAAGCATTTTAGTTTCCACACTCACTGAAGGAAATCTATGTGCGGTTCTTAATTCAACTTGCTTGATGCAAATAGGGTAATTGAATAGAGGCTTCTATTATTCAGAGGGGATAGATCAAACAATATATTAATGATTTAGAAGAAGGTAAGGTTACCAATTTGAGAACTTTGAAGTCTTGGACAACAATGATGGTTACAAAACATGTGCACATTGTTGGAAGATCATGTTTCATTCAAATACATCTTTTCAAAAACATGACTTCCCGATCTCTCTACACACATTTAACCTGGTCTCAATCAATGACATCGCCAATAGAGAAGCCAAAAACAAAGATTTGAATGGTTAGCCTACTGTCCTAGCGTGGTTCATTTGTATTCAGACCGTTTTATTCTAACCGGGACATCAATTTCATCCAGATGTGATAGGCTTTCTACAAGCATTTGGGAGCTTGATTGATCTGAGAAGAGACTCCAACACAAAGAAGAAATTAGCTTTCATAACTTGCTGATCATAAGTAACATACTTTACACATTTAACATTAACCATTAAAATGACTAACATCTGTTGCCAACTCAATTCATTGTCATCATTATATTATCATTCATGAGCAGTGAAGTTCGTCAATCCAAAAGAAGAATTTTTAGGGGTGGGGAAGAAATGAAATTTTCTGAGAATAAATGGGCAAAAAATATAACAAAACATTTATTAAAAAACAAACACCTTACAATGAACCTTATATATATATATGAAGTGATGTCATTTGAATTTGAATAATTAGAATATCACCCCCCACCCACACACATGCACGTCCCATGCATCATATAGGGAGTGAAGAATCTAGGAAAAATAATATTTATTGAAGAGGATCAAAAGAATTGTAATTATTCAGAATGACAAAATATTAAATTATAAATTTAAAAATGCTAATCTGCCTCTAATTAAGCCTCCTATATTTTTCCCTACATTTGAAATTAAAAGAGGCTACAACTAATTTTAGAACTTAAATGATATTGTTTTTTACTAAAAAAATTCACATGACTATATTATTTTAGTGTTCACGCAATATGTTTATTACCGTCTCTAACATATTTTT
This sequence comes from Inga leiocalycina, assembly GCA_963242795.1. Classification (NCBI taxonomy): domain Eukaryota; kingdom Viridiplantae; phylum Streptophyta; class Magnoliopsida; order Fabales; family Fabaceae; genus Inga; species Inga leiocalycina. Next base: position 63,570,134 of record OY725329.1, read on the forward strand.
ATTAATCGTACTACCAGCATATATGTCTCAACAATTCCTTTTCAACCATATTAATTTTGTTTTTGTTTCTATGCGTTCAAATCAAAGAGGTAGCAGTTCGACGGGAAAAAAAAATGGAAGAGGTAGTATCATGACATATTGCCATCACAATTATTAACACCTCTAAGAATAGCACTCCCGTGCAATGCACAGGAGATATATCTAGTTTTATGGAAATTTTGTTGTTAAATATGATATATTATAAACATTGATGAATTTAATTATTTAGATTTAAATTAAAATTTTTCATCATTTTTATATTTTAATTATTTAATTATACACTATTAAAACATATTTATTAACAACAATAAATTCTTACAAGTTTATTATTCAAGTTAAAGATACAAGTTTACGTTACTGTCATGAATTTGCTTAAATTTAAATTCATGAGTTTTGACAAACTTACTTACAATAGGAACCCATAGTCTGGTTTGATTTGTTATATCTAAATTCAAGAAATAAAATTGTCCCAGAAGGTAACTATTCATTAGTTGAATTATCTGTGTTATTAAATTATTAAATAAGAGATATAATGAGAGTATTTTTGGCATGTGAGATCAATATTTGGAAGCATGTTTGTTTGAGCTTAAATTTGCTTATAAGTTGTCTTTTACATAAATCGAGACACAACTCCTCTCACATACTTACTTCGTATACCGTAAATCACTATTAAAAAGTAACTTATAAGTAATCGAATCACTCAAACAAACATACAGCTGTGCGCAAGTCTTGAATGGAAGTTGCTTCTTGAGTCAGATAGTGTCTTGCATAATGAGATCATTCGTATCTTTAATTGCGCACGGCTTCTCGCCGTTGCGGATTCCCATCCATTGCCTCTCCATACTTAAAGTGACATCGTTTTGCATGTGAATTGAAATCTCCTTGAATGCTCAATAATCCAGTCATCCACTTCTCTCCTACTGGTTAAAAAAAGCGTCATTCGCTTCCCTCTTAGACTCAAATATGTGAACAAAGAAAGGGTTGAAAAACAATATTAAAAAATGTTTATTCTATTAAAAATATATAATGAATTCCATGTTTTTTTATGGTTTACATGAGATTAACGAGTCATACCACTTACTTTTCAGTAAGATACTCATCTGGTCTTATTTACAAGGTAGTTCTAATAAATCTCAACGAAACTAAGAAAAACCTTAAATCTCATTAAATATGCCTTAAAATTTAACAATTTTTCAATTTTATTCATATTTAATGTAAATTATACCCTATTAAAAATACTTTGTCTATTAAAGAAGACGTGATGAGTTCTATTTATAAGTCCTACATTAAATTTTTTATATGGTTTATTTTGCCAACATAAGTTTTTTTTTATATGGTTATACAATTTTATACTTATTTTTATATGGTTTATTTTGCCAACATAAGGTTTTTTCATGAGGTTATACAATTTTATATTTAATCTATTATTATACTACCTCTGGTCTTAAATATAAGACTCAATTGACTTTTTTTATGAGATTAAGGAATCTAATTAAATTACTTTAAGATATTTATATTTATTATTTTTTCTCCAAACTAATTTATTTGACTTATAAACTGATATATAATCTAATGACACACGACAAACAATATATTAAGTAGCTTATTTAACTTCCTTAATATCTCAAAAAAAAAAAAGTCAACTGAGCCTTATATTTAGAACCGGAGGAAGTATATACTTTGTTCTTATAATGTATATTGAACAAAGATAAAATTTAAGGTTTTTCTTAATTTTGTTGAAACATGGAATATTAAAAATACCTTATAAATAAGATTGTATGAATATCATATTGAAAAGTGGTGTGACTCCTCAATCTCCATGTAAACTATAAAAAACATGAAATTTATTAAATATTTTTAATATATTTTTACAACCATTTGTGTTCATATGTTTGAGTCTAAGAGGGAAGTGGATGACCTTTCTTTTTAACCAGCATGAGAGAAGCGGATGACTGGATTATTGAGCATTGAAGGAGATTTCAATTCACACGCATAACGACGTTGCTTTAAGCATGAGAGAGGCAATGGACGAAAATTCGCAATGGAGAGAAGTCAAGAGCATCTTTACATGAATCCTTCTCTTAAAGGATGATACATTTTAGTGTGCACAGTCCTTCTCTAGTTCTGCATTAATTTTGATCTTTCAGCTTGATCCCCTGAGCATAAACCAACTTGTGATCATCCTTCCTAAATTAAATGACTTTTTACACAATGTTGAACTTATTTGTGTGTTAAGCAATGACAACCTTATACAAGCCTACCACATACGATGATTGAGGGTTTTTCCCCCTTTTCATTATCATTATGTTCATTCAATCCATCCCCTTTAGAATAAACTACGATCAATTAGCCTTTAAGGAAGCTTCAGACCTCATTTGAGCACACAACAGAAACAGGTTAATGAAGGTTTCCGATAAAATAGCCGACAATTGTGGCAACATCTCGAGTTGCCATATGCAGGTTAAATGAAGGCACACTAAAAAAATATGAAAACAAATCCACCCTCTCCAAACACAACTATGATGCATGTTCATGGAAATTTTTTTTTTTCTCCCTCCTCCTCTAAGTTAACCCACGTTACAGCTCTCATGTGAAGTAGACTCGAGAAACCCCACCAGATAATACCTGACTAGAAAAGAAAGAAACCAAATAATTTTGTATCTATCTAGATACCCAAACTCAATGAGGAAACACGAATGGGTGCAGGCCTCTTGTATTCACTGGCCGGTGATCATTTGCGTTTTGACACATCAGCAAAAACCTCCGTGTAACATATAGGGCAAGCCTTGAGTAGAAAAGGAGCAAAAACAAGCAACAAGATAAAGGGTCAGCTATTTCAGCAGACAGAAATTGAGCACAGCCAGAATGAAGTAAGTTCTTGACAAGTATGAACTCCTTGTCTTACCTTGTTGATGCTAAGCCATTGTGTTGCACACCCAGCATGATAGACATGTTTGCAAGGTAAGGAGATCCGTTTTTCCCCTCTCCTATATTCCATCTGGCAAATCACACATCTAAACCAGAAGACAAATCAGATCAACAAATTAAATTTAATAGAGCAAAGACAAGATCTAGATATTTGAGCTGATCCTCTGCCACATATATAATAGACGTGAGAAGGAACAATAGAACTTCTCTAAATCATACCATAAGCATATATATCCCAAGGGTTTCAAGTGTCATGCTTGGTCTTTTCGTTGCTAACATCAGTGAGATGTGTGTGTGTGACTACCTAGGCGGTTTTTCCATTTGATGTTGGTCAAAAAGAAAAAAACACATTGACAAGACATGCATACTTTTTAGTAAATTGCTGTGGGAGTGGCTATTGTATGGCCGAGGCCCCACCTTCATTAAGAGTGGGGTTCATTCCCCTCATTGGTGAGAGAAGTGTGCATGTATGAGTATAGATGAATAGAACATTCCACCATTTAGGTACCACTCATGTTTTTGGTGGTTTTGCTATTTGGTGTTGGTTTCAAATTTCCATTTTGTATTGGTCCAAAAAAAAATTATAATAACTAAGGAAGATAAGCATAAAATAGGGAAAGAGAGATGATCCCGACACAAAAGAACCAACGACTGTATCATCATAAAAAGTTACCAATCCTACCTATCTAGTTAAACGTACAAAGTTTTTTGTTCTCATTTATAGCTTATGTTAAAGAAAAGTTACACCTTCGCCAATCAAAAGACTACTTTAGACCAGATTAGGACTGTGATCAATGGTAAAAATTGTTCATGTATTACCTAAAAATCTTCTGAACCTAGAAGAATTTTTCTTTTGGTGAATGTAAATGCAGAACTTATATTACAGCAAACAGAACAGTACAGAATTTAATCAGTAGAACAAGCAGATCTTTCATCATCCAACATCTCGCTCCAGTTAGATGTGAGGTTATCAAAGATGCAAAAGTTGCTATCCACATTTCTAGCTAATTAGAGGAATTTATACTGCAGATTTTCTTTCTACCCCACCCTATTCTTTAATTTGTAATAATTTCCACACACGCTATGGGAACCAAGTATTTCAGCAAAACTAACAAGATGTAAATGTAGTGACTAAAGACAAACTCTTAAAAACAATTAGCATGCAGCACAGTATAAATGAGCTTAAAAACAATTAGCATGCAGCACAGTATAAATGAGCTTCAAAGATTAGAAGCAAAAAATTGGTAGATCCAGGAAGAAAAGATTGATACAAAAAGCTCGAAATGAAATTAGACAAAAATGAACCCAAAACAAAAAAGGCACTAGAGAAGGAAAATCCTAATATTACCTCTCATCCCGTGATTTCTTGCGTAAAAAAAACCCACACTTGTACTTTGAAACTGGAAGCAAAGAGATCTGTTCTTGTGAGAGACCACGGCTTTGAGTTCCAACAGCCTCACCTAACTCAAGTAATTCCTGAAAGATAATATTTTTCGACATGGGAGAAGAAAGTTAAAGAATTAAACAATGTCTAAAGAGTCAAAAGTCCTGTTAGGAAACTTTCTAATGCAAATGTTTCCTTATTAACCGTTCTACTTAATGTAATCAAGAGATAACCGTTAGATGAAGCGTCATGGATTTTACAGTTGCAATTTAGCTAGTAAGGAGATATAATAAGAATATCAGGTTATTTGTGAAGTGATTTGGCCAAACAATGTTGTCCTCAAGAGTAATTATCTCCATGTGTCACAATGATAAACACAAGAGGGTAAGGTTTTCTATTGCAGTGAGGCATTACATAACAACCAAAGTAATAGTAATTAAGTAGCCACAAAAGTAGGCTCATATAATTAAATTGTTTATCTTGCAAGACTAACTACGTGTATTTCAGGAACAATGACTTTATACAAGAAAATCAGGCATATAACAGCTCTAATTTGAGAAAGAGAAATATAAAGACTCATGACACAATAATTTTGAGCCACCCATTCCAACCTCATAGGACATGTTGTCAGGATCGATATTGTCTTGCCAAGTGACCTGCAAAGTGTTGAAAAATGGCTCAGATCATCTTGTATTTTGCTTCTCGTTGACGGATGAGCTATGGGTAACTGGAACAAACTACTTAAATATTCAATGCAATTTATAATTTTATGCACCAAGACTTTCAGATGAAATACCTGAAAGTCATGGGAATTATGATGTCTTCTTGGGCCTGGAATGAAAGAAAATAAGTTATTAATTTAAACCAAAAGCACTTAGACTCTATGTAGAGTCAAATTTAAGTGGCAAATAGCAAGGTAATAAGAAAATCTATTGCCATTTCTCTACAAAAGAGGGAAAAACTCAAAAAGGTTAAGGGTCCTACAAGGTTGGGTTGTCTACTTTAAAGAAATGACCAGTATAGTGTAGCAGAAAGATCAGCCAATTTATTAGACAGAAGTTTCAATCATACAAAAATGCTGCAAAACATAAAAGCAGAAAGAGTAGATTAATTGAAGTAAGTTCACTTCCTCTATGAATAAAAGCTCTGTAGTTCAGCTAGTAGGTTCAAGTAGATGCTTCCATGTGCAGGAAGCTGTACTCTTAAAAATACTAATGTGGATCAATATCGGTGAACGACGGTTGTTTCTCCAAGGGCATCTTTCAACACATTGTGATTATCATGCAGGAACGAAGACAAAAGAAATTTGCTTACCCCAGAGTACAGCAGTGTGAGTATAAACTGCAAGTGCCATGCACTTTCAGAGGAATGCATATGTGGTCAAAACACAGTGGATGAACAAAACTAGATTACATTCGGTCACCCCAAACATGACAATAATTGTAATTACAACATGCTAAACAGGTCATTTTGTTGTTTTAATAATTCTGCTAGTGCATTGGCCTTCTGCATATCAAGAAAATCATCTCCAGATGAAAATTAAGAACTTACATTCAACAGAATTGTCTCGAGCAGTGGTGTTTACACCTTCACCCCATTCTGTACTTGCTGCTGCAACATGTTCATTAAATATTACTGTGTTCTCTAAAGGCCTTCTGTGCTCATCCATCCGTGGCTCATGATTATTCACCTCATACCCATCACTGTAACGATAGTATGAAGCATTCTCAAGCTCAGATGGGCCAAACTTGTATAGGCTTATAGTTGATGGGTACAAGCTCTCCTGAGAATATTAAAGTAGACTTTTAGCATTTCAGGTTGCATTCATTCACAACAGAAGAACATTAATAAAAATTTCAAATATACATAAGTATGCAGAGGACTGTCCTATTATGTATAAAAAAAGAAAAGTAGTCGCTTTAATATGGTAAATTTGGCAAGTGATGCAGTATATATCAAACTAAGCAAAGTCTTCCCAACGAATCCACATAGACAAAATGAGAAAGAAAATAGTACAATAGTTTCCATAAACCAGAACAGATAATTTCTCACGTAGAATCTAGGTTACGTCTTTGTAGGCACCTGAGCATGTGAAGCACCAGAAAAAATGAAATTGACGTGTTCGTAGGTTAGACCTTCAAAATATTCAATAAAACTTCCTGCTGTATTGTATGGGTAGCTGATATTGTTGTAGTGGACCTCCATGTGTGTGTTCCAACTCATTTTGAATTCTTTCGGTCAGACAATTGCTCTTCTGCATGAAATTTACACTCTAAGTGCCAGCATATACGAGTTAGTGCAAAGGCAATGGGGCGCACAAGCAAAAATACATAAAGGCTTCTGTTCAAACATATATTTGCATCAAATATGGGAGCCTGATCCACAGATTTATGAACAAATTTCTTGCAATTCACTTACACAACATTTAGTGCATAGCGTATACAATGAGGAGCCAAAGCTGTTTTGATGGTTAAAGGCTTACACCTTCCAGACTGCATATTTTCTTAAATCATAGTGGTATTCAGTGCATAGCGTATATAATGAGAAACCAAAGCTGTTTCTGCAATCTCAAGCATCATATCCCATAATCAAGCATGCGTAATTAATCATTCGACATCAAGAATTTCCAAATCAAGTAAGGAAAACACTGGTATCATTGCGTATTTTAGACCCAAATTCATCCCAATCAATTCAACAAATCCATACGAAACGTGTTCAGTATTGCTGTTCAGAAAATACAGTACGATATCAAATTAAAGTACAAATATTTAATCTTTCAAGACGAAATAAATTTTAAACGAGGTATAGAAAAAATCAAGCGACATTTTTACATGTGTGACTCATCAATCGAGATTTCGCTATTCAGTGCAGTGCACCTTTACATTTTCCAAAGAAACAAACTAGGACACAGAAAACCACAAGAGTACCTTATTAGGCCCTATCACTCTCGAACGTCAAGGATTGCCCCAAATGGATTATCCGGGCAGAAAAATTTCGGAGCTTCCACGATTCTATTGCAAGGTAACAGCGAGGATAGTTCTGAGAGTGAATGGATCGTGATCAGGAAAGTAGGAAAGGCCAACAATGATGAGCATCTAAAAATTCGGATGAGAAGCAGAGCAGGAAAGCTCGATTTGATACCAAAGGTATATGGGTTGGTATTAAAGCGCCGACAACAATCACTCTGGCAGATACCTTCTCTCCCACACACAACAGCGCATGAGAATGAGAATGAGAGCGGCTTTCTTAAAGAATGGCTGTGTTTTGTAGCTCCTCTCTCTCTCTCTCTCTCTCTCTCTGTGGCTTTTCTCAGTGGTTTCAGGAACACGCCAACTTCGTTAGATAGACCATGATCAGCTGCATCGCACCTCTTCTTCAACTGTTAGTTCTCCGACTACCACCAAAGAGAGAGGCAGAGAGAGACCAAAAAAGAAAAGTTTTCTCTTTTATGAAAATTATGTGTGATACCTCTGGGGAATATTGAGGCAGGAGCAAAACTACTTTTGCGTAATTATTTGATTTCTAGTAAATTCTGAACAAATGCTACAAAAGAAATAAAAATTGAAGTTGGCGGTTGTGTTTCTATTATTAAGAGGGTGGCAAGTAGACCCCATCAATAAGTTTACCCAACAATATGTGCACGCACAGAGATTAAATGGGGTTCTTAACGTTAGTGCTGACAGAGAGAGAGAGAGAGTGGATTCTCATTGGAGACTATCTTAGTGGTTGGCCAGTGTTGAAGAAATTGAATTCTGAGAGATAAATGTGGTTAAAAGGTGGTGACCAAACAAAACCATCCCAACCAATTTGTTATGAGCCAAGCTTCCTTTCGAGATTCAACCAATTCTTTTTTCAAACACACAAAAAAACTGTTTTTAATCTAGCAATCCCAATAGCTCTTATTCTTGTAACCATCATAAAATAAAGGTGGAGGGCAGAAATCATACCGGACGAGTAAACCCTCCGAAGCTGCTAGTCGAATCACCTATTCTCACAAAGCGAGGGAGGCACCCTTTTTTATGGGATCAGGATGAGAAGGTGTGATTTGTCCTATTTATTGTAGGATGATTCTTTTATTTTGCCCTTTAAATAACAATCATTAAATTAAATGCCGATTAATTACATATTTAGTAGGTTTTATGTTTCTCAATCCTCTCACGATATTTAATGTTGATTTATTTCTTTTTTTTCTCCTTAGCCTTAAGTCCAACAAGAAGAATAATCTTTTTTGTCCACAATATAGGACACCTTAACTATATTATAGGAAATAAGAAATGACAGTTAAGTCATTTAATATGTCTCAAAATGTCACTTTTACCCTTTTTAAGAAATGTGTTTAATTGCATTGGGAATGTTATTTTATAGAAATGGGGATATAATGAATGTGGTAAAGTTAAAAAATTGGTATTAATTACAAGAGCAAAGCACAGAAAAGAGCATTAATTAAACAGATAGCAACTTATATTTTAAACCATTTTTTTTTATAGAAGTGACTTATTTTGTATACCCGAGGTAGTACTTGTTTCCCTTCCTCAAAAATGGAAAAAGCATTCTGAATGTGTGAAGGCATAACCACAAAAATATAGCCTAGCAGCCCAATCATTCCTGCAGCTTCAAATTCATGTGTGTTGAATAATGCAAATATGTGATACGATTTAGATAAGCTCATGGCATCTACGTGGAAGAAAGCACATTCTGAATCAGATGTAGTGAGAGAAGAAGAGAGGAAAGGCTGTGAAGCGTGGCATGTGAAAGAGAGAGATGAATAACATATATAATTAATTGAGGAGGCACGAGAATGAAACAAAAAGCATGGCGTGCAAGCTAAGTGAAGGCCTCAGACGCATCATTATATTCTCTTCTCATTCTTTTTGTCTGCAACTCCACTCAGACAAAACACACAAAGTTGGCCATTACTACTTCCACACATGATTCTTGCTTCCACGACAACTCACTCTTTTCGCGTCTTTCTACCAAAACCCAAAAACCAAATTATAAAGAGAGCTCACGGACGAAAATAAAGTGTCACACTTGAAAAAGCTTACCAAGCGAGGTTGCCACCTGTGGGATAATCGGGATTGCTTAATAGCCGTTATTCTTTATCAAAGAAGCAATGATTAAATCTCAAGTTCTGTAACTTGAAACACCTAATTAAATATTGGCCTAATCATAAATCACCATCTCAATCTCGCCCTCCACGGGGATGTATATATAAATTGATGTGCATCAAATAAATATCGGCCTGCACGGGAATCATTATTGAGAATTTGAGCCCATGTGCATGAATGTATGATGGTTCTTGCTGAGACAGCATTTTCAGGGTTCTTTAAAACTAAAAACAAACATTACCGCCATATACACCGAACAGTAATCTTAATATGCTGGATCAAAGAAATCAATGCATAATTCGTACTCTTTTAAATTATGGCCAATTCAAATGTATATTTTTTATTAAAAAAATCAGCTAAATTTACGGTCAATTTCCCTCAATCTACATCATTACACATTATAATAACCACATCAGTAACATATTATTACCACATTAACAACACATCATTTATAAGAGGTTGATCAAAGTTGACAATAACTACAAAAACCAAAACTTGTGTCTATTAAAAAAAAAAAATTTGATTGCCGCCACGGTAGAAAGATGCTCTCACCAAAAATGGACTCCGAAATCCTTGTTTTAATCGTACAAGGCACAAAGCAAACAACTTTTCATGAGTTTGAAGAGTCCTCTAGCATAGAACGAAATTGTGGAGGCTATAAATCAATGAAAAGAATAGATCCTCCCAAATCCTAAGTCAAGCATTGGTGACAGACACATTTTCCCTCCCCCGGTCCTATGCTCCTTTGTTGTTGTTGTTGTGTGTTTGCATTGGTGGCAGACAAGATCATCAAGAGACGTGTCTCAAGTTCTCTAAAGCGCTGACCAAGGTTCAGATAAGACATGAATCTAAACGGGCAGCAATCCTAACATCCCTAGTTTTCATGATATCACTTGTCCCAAAATTGCTTCTTTTGCCGCATCAGAGCAGATAACAGACCCAGGTCCACCTTCTCCGCATAACTTCCACACAATTTTACCGTTTATTTGTATCTCTAAGAGCTAAACTACAAACCTGAAGTGAACTCATCAAGACACAGTTACAGAGCAAGGCCACTAGACTCTGCTTCAAGATATTTACATATCCTCTCCATAACCTCTCTTCCCTTGGCACTATTCTGAAGGAACTTCTCAGCACATCGCTGCTCCACCTTTTCAGCCATGGATGCCAAAGCTGACAAGGGTTTAATACGGATGCGAGTCTCCTGTTGGCAAATTGTCCACCCATTGGGATTGTCAGGATGAGGATCGTATCGTATCTTCTCCTCCACTTCTACAAACTTCTGGAGGCTGATGTTGCGTGTGGTTAACTGCATCGACCGTGACCGTGCATCAACAACTGTTGATTCAACACAGTGGCAAATGTCCTGACCAACAATTTTGCGGACAAACCATGGTCCAGGACAATGGATAGTGATGGCTCGAGTGGTGTAAAGCTTCCCAGATGGGAGGTCAAGCAAGCGGTTCAATGTGTCCACTTCTAAAATATGGGATAATATACGCTTGTTCTCTGGGTCAGCAAACTTGCGCCAAGATGCACTAGTTACTCGTTCCCATGGGTGCCTGTAAGTGTGTTCCTGTGTGTATGCTTTCACCATAACTCTCCTTCACCATCAAAATCCAACAGCAAATTAGTGAGCTCGTGAAATTTCGATTCAGCTCATCCATTCCAGGAATGAGGATCATTGCTTAAACCACACAAACAAATTTTAAATGGTCCCTAACATTTATAGACACCAAATAAAGCAGTAACGTAATTGAAATGCATGATATAATTGAAGGAAATATTTAGTTCAGAAGCAACTATCAAGAAGACTTCCATGCCCTAAATAAAAATAATTCAACTAACTAAAGCTAAAATCTAAGAGAAACTTAACAGATGATGATGTACTTCATCCAATACAACCTACACAGAGTTCACTAAAGACTAAATTCCATTAATTCAAGCTGTTTACGAGTACGTTAGCATCCTGAGAGCTTGGTTTGCATGTTCAAGAAACAAACATTAAGTTGTCTACCCAGAAACTATGAAGGAAGGTAGCAAAAATAATAATAATATAACAAAGTGGTAATTTGATAGATAACCAAGTATCGAGAGAAATAAACTTTAAGTAGAAAGGTCGGAGCTGGGAACAGAAATGATAGGGATTTTTGCAAAAGATTTTCAACACGATTAGATAAAAATGGATAAAAGGAATTTGAGCGGGGAACAGGGGACAAGGGAGATAAGACGAAAAATGCTAATGGAGAAGGAAAAGAGTGAGGGAGAAGAAGGCAATACCTTGGCACAAAATCAACGGAGGCGGGAAGATCCCAGAGGGGAGGGCGAGAGGGGTACTGAGAAAACAAAGATCCAATCCGACTAGGCGACTGCTGCGGTAAGAAAGGAGTTAGGGAAGAAGATTGTCGGAAGAGCAAGAAGGCCATGTATGTTTGTTTGGGTCTGGGCCCATTAACAACATTGGGCTAAAACCGTTGAAAGATTAGGCCTTTTCTCACCGAAGATCCGAATATAAGTCCTGGCCTTGCTTCTCCTCTCTCTACTCGCTTTTTTTTTTTTGCCAAGGATATCATTAATTAATAGGTATCAAGTTTACATACATACAAAACATAAACCTGACCTTCTCCTACTTCTGATATATCCTTCAATATAAGAGTTAATAAAGTCAATGGAGGTCTGAACACCCAATCTATTGGGTATGACTCATCCAATGAAGCTTTAACAACCCAATTTCTTTACTTTACTTACATATATTTGAATTACGTTTTTAACCACAAACCATGTCAAACAAAATTATATAGACATACAAATTTTGCTTTTACTAGAACAAATTTTCTTCACTCTAACACCCAATGCTTTCTCATCAACCCATCCTTTCTGTCAAGATATTATTATATCTTATACTAATATTTGATATTTTTTTCGTGTTGATATATTATATATCCTTTAATTTATTGTTTGTTGATAGTTGGTGTATCTTAGAAGTATAATAGTTTATTAGAATTATTTAGATTATGTTAGATTAAAATTTTAGGATTAGTCTTTTCTTTTTTGGGCCATAAAATTCTAGGATTAGTTTAGGTTATGGCTTGCCTGTATAAATGCTCTTACTTATACTCTCATTGATTGAATGATTCAATGATATCAAGAAGGCTCTTGTTTCTTCCTTATTCTATCAATATTCGTGTGTGTAATAAAGTTTACAATAACTTGGAATCTTGTATCATACATGTAAGTTGCGAATGATGTATATTACTGGCAAAAAAAAAAAAGTTGAGAATGATATAATACACTTTGAACTTGGTATAAACATATAGATCAACCGGTTTAAATTCTGGAAAGTTCCCAAGATTCATATAGCATCACTGGCCAAATATATATATATAGGATCATGCTAACTAGCTAGCTTGTTCATTTACATAAATCACCAACCAAATTATACAGAGCAGCCTCCAACAAATACTCAGTTATTGACTTCTGCTTTTTTATTGTACAAGATGACAAGACAACACTTTGATTTTTAAAACTTTATCATCATTTTTCAGGATCCTTTTACTTTTTATTTTTCCGGGTCATTTAAAAACTAAATCCAAAAGAACAAAATATCTTAATATTTACGCTATTACATGACTCTCAACAAAAAAGAATGCAAGTTGTGACAACAAACTCAACAATAAGGCTTGAAATGCGAGAAAGTTAAGAACTATGATACATCATATATATGTGTGCGTGTGACACAGCTAGGCGTCGCATTACATTTCTTGACAAACGACATATATGTGTTTCAAGCATTGAATCCATCAAACACATGTTTTCATTCCACGACAGGTTTGCCTCAACGTTTATTTGTCTTCATTGTTAAACCATTGACCGAAAATTCATTTCTGTGGCTGGCTACCTTCTTTAAGCAATAAACACGTCCAAGTGATGAGGTTTTGAAATGGACTTGCAGTCTTGCATGCAGTACGCACCAACACATTCCATGCATATTCCAGCTTTTGAAATTTCCCCTTTTTATTTCCACTGTTCTAAAAAAAGAACATAGCTTAAACTACACCAATTCAGACTTCGCATGCTATATTCATATTCTTCTGTATATACTGATGAAATCCTTTTATATATACATGAAAACTACCTACAACATAGATTAATATACACACATACACATATATTTTGATAATTTCATATAAAATCCCAGTGATCCTCACTCTCACTTCGTGTATATATTACTCCCTCCGGTCCTAAATATAGGACAAAGTTTGTAGTGCAATTTTGCACTACAAACTTTGTCCTATATTTAGGACCGGAGGTAGTATTTCTTTAGTTAATTCTATTTGTGCACGTGATGATTGGAATTTAAAATGATAAAAGACGTTACATGACAGTTAATTAGGGTCGAAAGGCTATACGTGCCAGAAAGAATAAATAATGTGGGCTCATCGAAATATATGATTATTGAGGAACGTATGCTATGAAGTCTAAATTTAAATTTAAAACGAGTAGAAGAATAAAATTAAAACAAATAGATATAACCGAGGTCAATCGTTAGAGCAAGATTATTATATATATCCACGAGGAAAAATAATTCACTACAACCTAAAAACGAACAACATAATTAACATTTGATATTTAATTTGATCTTGATAAGCTCACAGGCATGTATCTCAAGAGTATAGATTTGATCTCCGAGGTCAATCAATAATATAATGCTGGGTCTCTCCTATAATATATTCTGACAACATTTCTTGTTTACTCAATTCTCGCGATGAATTTCAATATATATCTAACAAGAGCACGTGAAGAGGCTCGGCAACAACAGAAATTTAACCAAGATTATAGTGATTTTAACCGTTTTAAAATGTGAGCCGTCTGCATACAAAATTTGGGTAACCATTCAATCATACCCATATATTGCAAGACTGACCCATCCCATATCGCAAATATTGCATGTCGTATATAAGTCAGTGCTTCTTCTCCACCAAAGAGGCCTAAATCGAAGTGAAACACAACTTCTTACACAGATAGCACGCCAGAATGAGCAACATTGCTTCCTCCCCAGTCGTCATTGTCATCAAAATAAACTCCAATTTTTCATACCTTTTTTTTTCTGGCTGCGAGAATGATAAGAAACAAAAGAAAAGGTGAAAAAAAAAAGACAAAAGAAGAAAACTGTCTGATAGTTAGGTTGGAGCCCTCCTCCTCCTCCTCCTCCTCCGCTTTCCTCATGAATCAGTCATTCCACATTGTAAAGAGAGCAGCATTGGATCCCTGCATGGACTCAGATGGCCAGCCGCCACCGTAACCACCGGATGGCAAGTTGTAGTTTTCAACCTTGACCAGCGCCAGCTCCTCCGCAGATCCACCTGACGTCGTATTAGGAGCCATCCCCATAAACCCTCCTCCACCACCACTGTAACTCCCACTAGACCCTCCTCCATCATTGTCCATCACAGAAGAAGAACAAGAACCCATGTTCATCAAACCCTGAAGCAGAGCCGGGTGGTTCTGAAGATAGCTATTATACAGCTGAGCATTATTACTCGGCGATTGGTGAAAGTTATAGTTAGACGAAGAAGCAGTTTGGTGGTGCAACTGGAGCTGAGTTTGGATATAACTGGGATGATGAAGTGACGAGTACTGAGATATCTCCGCCTGGTTTTGTAGGCTTAACAATGGCTGCGTCTGATCCAACTGCATCAGAGGGTAGGCTTGTAGTTGAAGCCGGCTCGAGCCGCTACTGCCGCCACTGCCGCTGCCATATTGGAAGGTCGACCCGAGAGCTATCATTTCCTCTCTCTTTCTTGAACATTCCAGAGCTTGAGCTTCCTTCAGTCGTTTAGCAGCTCCTCCTCCGATTGGAAGAGTGTTGCTCTCAAGTATGGCTTTCACGTCGTAGCGGCTCATGTCGAAGTTTGTCACTGCGTTTAGTCCTCTGAACTTGATCGCCGCTATGTCGTATGCTTCTGCAGCCTCTTCCTCAGTACCTGCAATTAATTATTAATTCACATCACTCAATTTAATTTAGTTCTTGTTTTCCAATGTTTATTATTTGCATGCAACTTTCGTAAATGGCTTACTGAAAGTTCCCAAGTAAAGATCTTTGTTTCCCGCAACTCTACCGATCCTTGCCTGCCATCTACCATGTTGATGGTGCCTGCAATAAAATATGTTACACATGTTACTACGAACTACAAAGTGACAAAGCAAAAAGAAGGAAACCCCAAAAAAAATAAGCAAAAGATATATAGGAAGAAATGACACAGAATGCTCGAACGCACAATCACAAGCATTATCGTACCTTGTGACTCCTCGATACATTGATGCACCCCTAGAGAACCCACTGCTCTTCCTGCAATATAGAACCAGCACAAAATGAATACAGTTAGCAACGTCGAACAACGACATTCATATGGGTACCACGACGGAAGAAAAAAATTATTGCAAAGCATATTATTAAGTGATTAGTGATTAATATAATTAATTAGTGCATGCTAATTGCTGGCCTTCACCTTCGTATGGCGGCCACAAATTCTTGTCTTGTCATGTTCTTCATCTCCTCCAATTCCTTCTCATAGTTACTGATCTGCAACATCGACAAAAAGCCTCTCATAAACTAACTTGATCGAGTATATATGTTGGTACCGCTCTACAAAGTAATGGCCAGGGACATTGGTAACTTACTGGAAAGTTGGTAGTTGTGGATGTTCCCCAGTACTTTAGTGCCGCTAAATCGTAGGCCCTAGCTGCTTTCTCTTCTTTGTCATATCCACCTGACAAAAAGGGGCAACACTTATATAACAAGGTAAATAAAAAAGGTTGGAAATAATTGGCAAGGGAGAGACGCTTACCCAAATAGACTGTAAGAACTCGGCCGAAAGAGAAGCAAGACAACCAAAGAGAAGAAAAAGACTAATCAAAATGGTATCTTAAAATGGAAATAGTTAGCTATAAATTTCAAATTAATGTGAAGGAATTAAAGAAAGCAAGAAAATAAACGCTAGAAGCTTTTGTATATCTTACCTTGTCGTCCCTTTCGTGATTGTCCTTCCCTTCTACAACTATTGTCCCAAAGATGAGCTTCATACCTTCCAGTCCATCTATGTCTGAATAAAGTTTTTGTATATAGTTACACCCACCATTGCAACAAAAGTATTTCAGCAAGTTCATTTAAATTTATAGCTTATTTGTTCTGTGCAGCAATGAATTGATTGAAGGACACAAACAAGAAGCTACCTACCTGGTTACACCGCGATAGATTGAAGTTCTCTGACCGAATGTATCTAAAGTTCTTCGAGGGGCAGCAGTTTCGACAGCAGTATTGGTACTATTGTCACCGCTAGTTTCACAGGTAGAATCCTTACCACCACTACCCATGGATAATGTCAAAGACTGGAGGTTAGTGTTAGCATTGTTGTTTTCTTGATACTCGAAGTTGGCAGATGTGGCCACCACTGAGGTTTGCATCGGCGGTACCAGACTGGTGTTTGTGAATAGGTAACCCGAATCATTCGAGTGATGAATTTCATTAAAGGCTGCAAGATCTGACTGATTCTCAGACTTGCCCACTCCTAGAAAATCTGCTACCTTCGGCACTTCGTTCACGTTGCTCCCCCCGTGTGTATGTGTATTCATCAGATTCCAATCTGCTCATTCGATTAATATATATATGGAAAAAATCCAACTTAAATAAAAAAAAAAACAGATATATAGGTCGACTTCCACACTGACTACAGTGCGCCCTAATAGTTGAAACAGCAAGTTATTATGTTACCTCTTAATTATCTATTCAACTCAAAAGAAGAGAGAGAGGGAGAGAATGGTACCGTGATTTTGGAATGGGTTTTCGATGGAATCATTGACTAAGCCAAGAGAAAACTGATGGGACTGAGTGGCTTGGAGTTGTGGTGGCAAGGAAGACTGAGTAGGGGAAAGAGGGAAAGAAAGCCAGTTGTTTGAGTTCATTGAGCCCATGGCTTCAGCAAAAATCAAGAATAATCACCTGCATCTAAAAGAACTTGCAATATTGAGATCAGAAATATGGAAGTAATAATAGCAAAGGAATATGATAAGAGAGTGGAGAGATGAAAGTTAATAAGATTACCCAGGGGTGGTGGAGGGAGAAGGATTTAAAGCAAGTGAAAGCGAAGAGGGGTTATTAGTTTCTTCTGTGTTTGAAACTTTTCAAGTTTGAAGGTTAAGATAAAGGAGGAGATAGAGGGAGGGGCTGAAAAGAAAAGAAAACATTAAGAAGGGAGGCACATAATATTTAAAGGGCACCCCTCTCTCCTATGCTACCTCTATCTATCTTATCTCTTAAAATAATTAAAATGGTCAGCTACTGTGCCAACCTTTTTTCAGTGGTCATTTTTGGACTCGGGACGCTTTTCCCACCACCAGTTCCCGAGATTCAAAAACAAAGTTATAATCTGCCTACAATGATTATTAAATAATATTTACGTTGGAGGATATTTATAAAAGAAGGAGGACACGAGTGTCACTCAAACTCCTTCAGTCTTTGTACAGAGACAAACCCACCATTCCAACTGGAAAAATCCAATCTTCCCCTCTCTCTCTCTCTCGCCCCACTTGGGTGTATTGGAACTCACGTCCTCGTTCCGTGAAATAAATGACTCCCGAAGGCCCAGCATTCCCACACTCTGCGAATCATCTCCCACTCTTAGAATCCAATCTATACGTAAAGTTATATTACCGACTCTTCTCTCTCTCCCTCTCGCCCTCTCCTTCAACCACACACACCACTAGTATATAGTATATAGCATAGTATAGCATATTTATTCCAGCTGCAACATTAAATTACTAATTCCTATTTTGATTAAAAAAAAACTTCCTTTTTGTCTGTTTTATATCATTATATCTAGTTATATTTTAACTTTTGCTACGTGTCACAATTATATCATTTCCAATCACCATGAAATCTATCTATCAATCAATATATCTATCTATCATCGTCAAATAAAGTTCATATAGACTACATTAAGTTCAGATAATTAATTAAGAAGACAAAAAGAAATCATCTTTAAGAAATAAACAAATAGTGATAAAAATCTAAGACTGATGAACAATAAAAAAGAAAGAATAAAATTCCGATCCAGTCCATGCATTGATAGCGAAGATGGGGAAATAGGGTTTTTACCAAAGAAACCCCCCCAAGTTGTGGATCCCCGAGTGATGCATGTGTTAAAGATGATTGTGTACGGACATGCAGTATTTTATGAGAAAATAATGACATATTAAATAATAAAAGTACTGAAAGAAGGAGTAAGAATTACTCTTGTTCAAAATAAGACCAACCCCTCTTGATATAACAATGTTAATTTATTAACGTGATTACATTATATGGCAATTAATAAATATAATATATAATTCTAAGGATTTCCTTTGGTTATGGCCCCAAGTAGAAATCTGTTGACCGACTAATCGGTTTTTGCACCCGTCAAAAGGATGCCCGTGGAAATTAATAGGTTAAAAATTTAAAAAAGAGAGTCAGGTTTATGCCCAATTCCTATCCACACTCGAACCTTGTATTGCTCGGTGGTTCGTTCTGGTTCATCCTGATGTTAGGCCAAAATCTGGGATTCGCAAGCATAAGATCTTTTTAACCATTCTCTATGCAGAGTCCCTCCTAGCATTTTTGACCCACTGTATCTTCACATATATCCAAATGAAATGATTACAGAACATGGCAGCAGGAAACTCTTTTACGGAATGTGTAATCTTTTTTTTTTTTAATGTGCGTTACACCCTTACACTAACAGTGCAGAAAGTTAAACTTCTGAAGTATTAGTATTAAGCACGCACACACATCTCGGGTTATTGAATTAAATTGCAACTATTAGACATAGTTGTTTCTCTCATTAATTTAATAATAATATATACTGGCCCAAAGTTAATCGCCACCACATTTGAAAGTTTCCTTTTCGCTCAACAATTAAATGACACCTAAATAACCACAAAGGTACACATACAAATGGCTCAATCAAAACCTATCTCTAGCTTAATATAACCATGTCCCCTGGTGTGTTAACTAGCCGCATAATTTCCTATTTCTTAACCAGAGGGCATCATCAATATTTCGCTTTTTCACTAAGCTTGGTTATAAATATATATATATATATATATAAAAGGTTTTAAAAGTTGAATAGTTTGTTACTTTCTTCTTGTATATATGTATATGGAGGTGCGACAGTTAAATTTTATTATGTCAGCAAATATTTCTCATATGAATAGAAACATATATCCTTTACTGTAGTAATGCCAGATTGTTTAAAACAAGAAAACCAAATCTAAGGGCCCTCCCAATGATTGAGAATTTCAGACTTGACTTTATGTTATACACACAATGCTTTAGTAGACAGCAGAAAGAACTGGTCTACCAAATGTGTATATTTATATATATGGTGTGTGTGTGCGTTACATAGTTGCTGTCAGCAAGTGACCTGTACACTAAACTTATTTATATATTATTCTTTTAATTTAGACAGAAGATAATATATGTAAACTGTATAAATTACTAGTATACAGACTGTTTCCTATTATAGCTAGTTGCCAAATAATCCATATATTACGTGAAGCAAAAGTGGATATAAATATATAATATCCACATTAAGGATATGTGATCTAGTGCCTGCAAGAATGGATCACATTTCTGTCATGCATGCTTGTCACCTTTATTTATTTATTTTTTTAAAAAAATGTAACTTGAGAGGATAGAGTGAGAGAGAAGATCGTGAAAGCGCCGCTATGTGTATATATGTATGTGGGAGTGTGGGTGAAGAAGAGAATGAAGGATTCCTAGCTTGTCAATATTTCCTGGGTATACAGTTTCAGAAGAGGGGCCAGTGAATCCATGTTTCTATGATTTATAAACTGATATAGCTGGCTGAGCAGTTCATACCTCAGAGTAGTGGAAAGCCATCACCAACGTTGGAACCAAAGCACCAAGAATCTAAACTGACTAACTATCGTATATATTTGGACTGCACCATAACATTAATTAATGATGATAATATATAAGAGTGGGGGTTAATTAAAAAAATGGATAGTACCTGCCATTATTGATGACGCACACTGTTGCAGCCAAATTCTTGCACTTAAAGAAAAGGCTATTTTGACCAAAGTGCACCACAATAAGGGAGCAAAACCCCACGTCTCTCGCTGTCTTCGATTCCAAACTTGCTTTATATATTTTTTTTCCCGCTCATTAGTTTATTCAGTTTTATGTGGAATGAAAACCTTCACAAACACAGTGAAAGTCTCTGAATCAAAACCCCTGAAACGCAGGGGCGCATGGCTACTGATCATAAAGAAATTAAAAAGGGGAGAGAGAGAGAGAGAAGAGTGGGGGGAAGCAAAAGGCCAAAACCCTTTTGTTGTGTTATAGAGTTGGAGGAAGAAGGGAAAATGGCATGTGAAAAGAAGGAAGAAAATTTAAAAAAGAAGTGAGGACTTAAAAGCAGAATTGAAAAGAACAGGAAGAATCTATTTCTCTCTCTAAAACTCGCGTCTTTGGAAAATGTGGAAGTGAGGCAGAGAGAAGAGGAAGAGGAGTGGGCGATGGCCTTATTCGGTCAACCAGACGAATGAGGTGGTCAGTCACGCCGTTTCAGAGGAATGTGACTGACACGTGTCGGTTGTCGTCTCATGCTCTTTGGGTTTTGCTTTTAAAGTTGGTGCCACAGGGGCCAATTATCCGGTGTGCATGCCTGCGCTACAAAACACTTCTCTCCCCAAAAGAGCTTTGACCGCCCTGTGACCCCCGCAATTACCTCACTGCCCCTCCTTATCTCACTCATTTGCGCATTAATTCAAGATGTTCATTCATTTCGTATTAATCGTCGTAATAATATGAGTGGGATGCAAGGGTAAATAGAGGGAAAGAGGGAGGGCAGAGAGGGAAGGAGGTTCGAATCCAGAGAAATGGAAAGAGGTGGGAGGAAACGCCGGGAAAGTGCTCGTGTCGCCTCGAAATGAGGCACAGGGAAGAAAAAGGGCAATGCGTGTTCATCTTATCAACTTCATTTGAACCCTAACCCTAACCCTAATTTTGGTTAGCCTACCATTAGGCTTGTTCCTTCCTTAGCTTCGTCCTCAGGGTCAGCTTATTCGTTCAATCTTACCTATATCACTCAAAAACAAACAAACAAACAATCCTCTTTTTGTGGGCTCTTATCTCGTGCATGTGTTCCTTCGTAGTGGGATTTGGAATGCATAGAAGTTTGAGTTTTTTAGCATTTCGCAATTGGGCTTCCTCTCGCTTGGAGTGCGCACTCTTACAATTCCCCTCCTCTCCTTCTCCCCTCTCTCTTTTTGATAACCATATTTCTTCCTGTCTTCATTATACTTAATTCTTTTACCATTCTATTTACCTCTATGTACGTTGTATATCTTTTTTTCCTCTTTTACTTAACTAAAATAAAACTACTCCTTCCGATCCTTTTTTATCACACTGGGAGGAGATTCCCCCCAAAATTTTATAAGACGTGGATATTGGATCATATATATATGAAATATTTATTATGTCTTTTTCATATTGCATGGTATTTAGTACTATTTATTTCTGTTATTAAACTTGGCTCCTCGGTTCCTATGATATGTTTAGTAAGAGTAATGAAGTTGGAAACTTTGCTAATTCTTAGATACAGTTAATGAGTTTTAATAAGCCTCACCCAGTGGATACATTCCATTGCACTTGCACAGAGCCTAAAAATGGAATCATATGCTTATAAGTGACGTGGCTTGTTCTTGAGTTTTTATATTATATTTATAAATTATTCTAAAATAAATAAAAGGTAATCAATGGTCAAAACTCCAGACTAACATGTCATAATATTACAGAAGTGAAGTTTTTATTGTATTACTGAGTTGGAAGATACATTCACTGAGTGGAACGGAGGCAAATTTTGACTTAGGCTGGTTCGATTGTGGTGGATATGCCGGGTGGTGGCCAAATGGTGAAAACCCTCCAAAATATCTTTGCTGCTATTGTTATTTGAATAAAAATATCAACACATAAAAAATACCATCACTACATTTCAATACCGTTCGGATCAAAAAGATAATAGGACTGCGTGGTTGATCTAGCAACACATGAGGCCAGAGAGAAATAGAAAGGTGAAAGGCCCCGTTATAAAATTCGACCCTTCTCAATGTTGTCTCATTTGTCTCTAGAGGGAAAAAAAAAAGGAAAGCATGATTCTGCGAAGCCCAGTTAAGCCCAGAAGCATTAGAGAAGAGGATAACTATGGGCCTGTATCAACAACAAAAAGACCAGAACGACCCGATGAAAAGAAATGTTCCCCAATCATAAATACATGCCGAATTTAAAATACAAGGGAACATCGAGTTAACGTGTTTATCTAGTAATTCTTTTCGTAGATAAATACCCATATTTCTTCTTCATCACATGAACTAGATTGGGAAGGCGAACCGTTTCTTACAAAAAAAATTTGAGTCCCTTGGACTCAAAGAAACATGTATTCGTTATTAGATTCTGAGCACAAACATGTTATATCTCAACTTCCCCGCCTTTACTTTCACTCCATCATTCCAACACAAAACATATATACCCTTCTTATTAATCATGTACACATTATTGTCAAATCAGCATCTTAATATGAAAGTACCACTACCCTCAGCTAGCTAGTAACTTTTGATTATAGCAAAAGCAAAATGACATTTTACTTATACTGCCATAATATTCATACGTTTTACATCATTGTGATATAACCAAAGTATCTGCAATCTCCTCACCCACTTGGTAATGATGCTATACTTGAATTTCGTTTCTTGTGATCAATAACCACAATAATAACGATGATAATGAAGAGCCCAGCACCCCCAAAAGCCTTAAAAGTTTAAAAAAGAAAGCTGAATTACCGGAACGAAAAAGCAAACTTGTTACTTTTTGTGGTAGAGCTATAATGTAGTGGTTTATCTTCTACCACCCATCATGAAGTCTCTTGAAAACGTATGTGCTAGGGGTCCAGGTGGATGCAACCATTACCCTCCCCAAAAGCAAACTCTGCATATATGCTATGATGTTAAAATAACTGAATTCCATTTCATTCTTCTTTCTTTTTTTCCCTCTCTTTCTTTTCGGAGAAAAAGTAAAGGCCCACTAAATGATCCTATTCAGTATATGCATCCGAACCTAATAATTAGGGTTTGTGAGAGAAGCCTGGCTAGCTAGGGGGTTGAAAGAAAATCAAAAGCCTTCGTTGGAGTAAAGGTTAATGATAATACTTCGTGCGCAACTGCTATATATTTGAAAATAACAGGTAGTAATAATATAACCTATGATATCAATCGGGTGTGTTCGTGTGGGGTCTTTGAAACTGAAATTTTAAGCACCATATTCAACAAGCAATATTTATATAGACACCCAAATACACACACCCACACCCACACATGTAGAACAATATAAATACTTAATTCCCGACTTTAAATAACCAGTGCCAGAGTGTTGGCCTACCCAAGATATAAATCAACCTCTTCAATTCATCCTCCATGAATATGTTACATTACGTTTCTTGCCTCTCGCTAAAAACGTACTTGTGTTTGTGTGCGCACATACTTATGCATGAATGTTAAATGCCCGAGGAAAAGCCACCCAACAAAATATGGATAATTTTGGGTAATTAGAATATATAGCAATGCAACCTTTATATGTATTTCACTCAAACCAGATTTTAAATTGGTGAAGATTGGAATAGCATTGGGAAGATGGCCGACAAGGGCATCAAGAAAAGTATAAAGTGGTCTCTTTTTCTTTAAAGTACAAATAGGTTGCAAACTTTGACATGGGTGGAGGAATATAATTAGCAAAGTTTCAATATATCTTACGCAGAAGGCGCTTAGGTGGAAGGCTCATATTTTCTCCTACCAAATGATGACCGACCAGAACACAAAGGGTGAAACTTCAAAGGTAATGAGAAGGCTTTTTCTTAAAATTGTAGAAGTGGGGTTCCCATGTTTCCAAGTCCACCATATAACCCCAAAACAAATTAATAAACAAGCATCTAACCCCTCAACTTGTATTTAATTTTACACACACGCGACCATTTAGGATATGTGCATCCTTTTTCCAAAGGCCAACAAGTCCCTTCCCTCTGTCGCCTATGATACTCTGCCTGTCTCTGGTACCAATATTATTCACAACCCCTGAAATACTTTCTATTTGTTTTCTCAATCAATCGCTAATTAACTAAGCCTCACTCACAAATATTACACAAATGTAGTGGCCGATGTTTATTTATATTATTTACAGTAGAGCCATGCTTTTGCGTGCTTGCCTACTGCACATGGCAGCTTGGCTTTCTCTGAATAGAACAAAGAAGAAACTATATTTTTTTGGCCATGTGTCCTCGATCACACTTTTAAAAAAGCTTGTTAAGCGATCTCGTGAGAGATTTACCATATATTCATATTAATTTTACTTCAAAAGCAATTCATGCACAGCACAGAAGCCGATTACAATAATGGATGTGACGCGATATTCTCAGCCAGCCATTTAGGAAATTGTTATTTTATCAGCATAGGAGCAGAGATTTCTTGATAATTATATTTTTTTTTGCTCGTAAATAATCATAATTATATTCAAAATATCTAAAAGTAGTATGTATTTTATGTATCATGATTTTAATTTATGGTAATGGGATAGATGCAAGTAATTAACGAAGGAATTACCTATTGTGAATTGTAGCTAGGTAGGAGGAAAAGATAGGTGATTGATTATAAGTTGGCGTTTTATAGGCTGAGAAATTAAAGTGGGGAGGATGCTGTAGGAGCCCTACCCTACCAAATCAAATAATGGTTTCATTTCATGGCTATAATATATAAGCGTGTGTATAGTAATTAATGGGGCACCAGCTGTTAATTGCATCCTAAATCACATGATTTTTTTTATCAGATATAATGACATTTTCATTACAATTCAATAATAGAATAAAAAAGGCCCACAAACGAAAGGTTCAAAATATAAACCCTAACCACAATAATAATATTAATCTTAATAGTAACCAAACTAATGGGGTAGTTACCGACAAGATCACCAGAAAAACACACCGTCTCTTCACCAAAATCTGTAAAAAGAAAATCACCGTCACCAACAATGACACTATTATAAGGGGCGATGATTCGAAGAAATCAATCTCAAAAGATTCACCCCTCTTATAGGCAAAAAAAAAACCACCAATACTGATTTTTGAACTACATGATTAACTCTCTACATCATCAAAGATTCGGAAAGATCACTCGGCATTACAATAATAGATTGATCAATCCTCCAAGATTCACACGTGAGTGCCACTTCTAACAACAAAACCTGCATTAGTCTTCTTATTCATTCATTATTCCTACTTTATTTTCGCAAGATTTTTTTTATATATAAATGATGAGAGATTGTATTGTATCATATAGTTAAGCAGCCCAAAAAAAAAAACAAGAAGAAATCAAGAGAGAGAACAATGTCAAAAAGAGTTTGATCAATTTTTAGAGATTGAATCAAGTTATACATGATGGAACAAAATTGGTAGGATATACTGTATATATTAGATGATCAATGATTACTGTAGAAAATTGCAGCTCTATGTTACATTGATCTGTTGTTAACGAGAGTAGACAATAACAAGGGGGGATTTTATCAAAAAAAAAAAACAACAACAACAAGGGGGGAAAAGCACACATACACACAGAGAGGTAAGGGAGCGGAGCAGCATAGGAAGGACCCACCACATGTTTCTGAGTTGTTGCTATCTAATCAAACACTTGAAATGCTTCATGTGATGCTCCATATGAGTGTTTGTGTGTGTCCATGGACCATCCACCCTCTTCATTATTCCTCTTTTATTTTTTTCCTGATTATTCCCAGCTTTATCTTGCTTTTCTCTCCTCTATTTTTGTCTTTTATTCCTTATGCCTTTATCTTACAAAATCCCACAGATTATATCTCCACTACAATTATTTTCAAAATATAAAAAATAGGGAAAACTGTTCAAAAACACCTTATTGAAAACTTATTTGCTAAATATGACCTTCAGATGCAAACAATCTTTTTTATATGCCAAAGATCTTCCCTTATGTACAACAATCTTTTCCTGTGTGCGATTTATTTTTCCTATGTGACATTTCCTTGTGTTCGAACAATCTTCCCTTATATGTAAAAGATCTTCACTTAGGTCCCATTTGATAAATAAATTTTCAATAAGGTCTTTATAAACAAATTTCCCTAAAAAATACCGTTCTAGCAGCTTGTTATTGTTGTATTTTTTGTATGGTACATATAATACAATAATGTCAAAAGAGGCAGCCGTGTGTTCCTTTCTACGTTCAGTTAACAAAAGGATTTGATCATCATCCACAGTAGGATCACGAAACATGTAACCAAATGACCACATATTTTTCCACATTATATATATTTTCGAATTCAGGATTTTTCTTTAGGCAACACTTTTATCCTAAAAGTCAGAATTAATTTTCAAGGGGAAGATTAAGCTCTGAAATGTCAATTCTCGTGGTAAAGGAAGCATAATGATTGTGTCACCACTTTGTGTCCCCCAACAACAAGAGCTCAAGTTCTATTTAACCTACTCACAGACTTGTATAACTTGTTATTTATATTCCCTCAATATCTTTTATGTTGGCGTAAAGCCCAAAGCTTTTCCCATCAACCCACCACCCTTGATTAACGTATACCGTCTACCAGATCGATCATCACCACGGCCACCACCACCTTCACTAATCACCCTTTTTAACAAATCCACAACTTCATTAGCATCCATCGCTCAACTGTCTTCTCTGCAATTTGAATTTTTTTATACATTTTTGTAGTTTTACGGATTTTAAGATTTCACATAGGTAGGTAGTGTTTGGTTGATTGAGACATTAATGCCGAAAGAGGCTTCTTATATTCCATTCAGTCTTTTTTATAATATTGTGAAATTTGAATTATCCTATTCTTTTTTATGCGATCCTATATGTGCTTGTATGGGTATTTAATGTATTTTTACTTTTTTTGCCCTTGAATAATTCAATCCCCTCTTCTCATCTTTATTTTATACTACATTTTCTTTAATCACGACTCTTTTTCTCTGCCTTTCATGCCTCATATAATTAAGGGCACACTAAAAAAATGTTCATTTTTTTTATATATTTATTAATTTTAATTAATTTTAACTGTTTTTTTAAATCATATGATTCAATTATCAGATTCTTATAAAAAAGATCAAAGGAAGAATAGAAGAGAGAAGACATAGGGGGTCGAAAAAGCTAGGAACGAAGTTTATGTCCAAAATTTACGTTGGCTAATTAATAAGGTGAATAATGCTGGCTTGGATGGAAGCTTGAAACGAAGATTGGTGAGTACCACTCTGGTCCTTTATATTAGTCCCTTTTACCACTAATATAAAGGGACTAATATAAAGGATCAGAGTGGTAGGCATAGATCATAGATGTGAGTATTATTGAAGGGCTGGGTCGTTTGGAGGGTGAGGGACAAAGGAGAGGATAGGGGAAGTAGGGAGGGAGGCAGAATAAGGAGCAAACGGGCACGTCTCATAAATGTCTTTATCCATAAGCCTCACATTTGAAAATAATGACATTCATTATTTGTACCTAAGAGGTGGCTACTCCTACTTGTTCAGAAACCATTTGGATATATATGTGTGACCAAACCAGAAGGTGTCAGCTTCCAGGCCCCGGTCTCCTCTCTATGGTCAGGTCATGCCAGCCTAAGCCCCCCATTCATATATAATTTTAAGAAATAAATAAATAAATATCATTTAAAATTTAAAATCTTATATTAATAATTTTTTGAAAATCTGAATTATTAATTATTATTTTTTATTTTTTTTATCAATCTCATTATTCTTATTATCAACAAAATTAATTTGATATTTTGAAGTTCAAATGATATATTTTTATCCCTTTTCTTATATTTTTCTTCTAAAAATAAAAGAAAATTTATAAATAATTTCTAAATTATATCCCTTATGATTTTTGTCTTACTTGTACGTGTCGCACGTGCTCACTTCATAATCACTCCAACGCACAACATATTCATCCATCCAAATCCATCTCTTGCTCCGACTTCATTCATTCTCTACCCGTGCATCTATGTCAAACTCCCTCCTTTATTATTCATTCTTCCCTCTTTCTTTCTTTTTTTTTTTTTTTTACAAAAAAGAAAAACATTCAATATAACTATCATTCTCTCTAAATCTTAATTTTATTTGTCCCTATTCTATAAACCTTCGATTACTTCTAAAATTTAACTACTCTTTGTAATTTCACAACATGCCTTTATATTATTGGGTAATTAAATTATTGACCTCCGATTCTATGAAACATGATATGTAATATTAAACTCATAATTCAATTTCAAATTCTCATTCATAGAACGACCCGTGACAAAATCAATAGCCTAAGTTAAGAAAGAATGACTAAGGGAGGAATAAAGTAAAAATTCCCATGAGAAGATCACAATTACTTTATCTCTAATAACTGAATGAATGATATTTTGAATCTTGTAGGGAAATGACTGTCTCTATTAACCATTCTCTCAACTTCCTCTTTATGTAATTTTTCCACCATTTGATTGATTTTTATTGGTGGAGATTTTATACTATATTAAAAATATTATTGTAATATTAAATATTAAATTATAATAATATTTTTATAGAATAAATCTCAATCATTAAAATTTAATTTAATGATGAAAAAATTAAGTGGAAATAGGGGTTAATAGAAACATTCTTTTCTTGTAGATGGCTTCAGGGTATTTTCAGATTTGAAAAAAAAAAATTAATATAGTGAATTAGAAACGATTTCAAGCTTACATATACATGGCCAGTTCAAAGGAAAAAAAAAATGGAGAGAGGCAAGGCCCGTCAGGGTGATAAAGGTAAAAGAAAGAGAGGGAAAAAGGGAAAGGAGGAGGGAAAAAAATGGGGACGACCGTCACTAACAGTAACAGAAAGGGGGCAAAAAAAAAAAAGCAATGAAATGGGGAGAAAACGAAAACGAAAGTCCTATAAAAGCCAAATCTAAAAACCATCTGTGGAAGCTCATAGCGCCGGTCCTTCGTCAGTCGACCACACACATGGAATCTTTAACTCCACCCTCGCCGGAGCTCCACCTCAACAACCTCAGGGCGCTCAAAGTCCTCGGTAAGGGTGGCATGGGCACCGTCTTCCTCGTCCACGACACCTCAACCGATCCCTCCGCCCGCTCCCCCTTCGCTCTCAAGATCCTCGACAAATCCTCCATTAATTCCCACCACACCACCCTCGATGCCGATCGCCGTGCCCGCTGGGAAATCGAGGTCCTCTCTCGTTTGTTCCACCCCTTCCTCCCTTCCCTGCTGGGAACCGTCGAGTCCGACCAGCTTCTCGGTTGGGCCATTCCTTATTGCCCTGGTGGTGATCTTCACCTCCTCCTTCACCGCCAAGTTGATCGGGTTTTCTCCCCCGCCGTCATTCGCTTCTATTTGGCAGAGATCCTCTGCGCCCTCGACCATCTTCACAGCATTGGAGTCGCCTACCGCGATTTGAAGCCCGAGAACGTCCTCATTCAGCAGTCCGGCCACGTCACTCTCACCGACTTCGATCTCTCTCATAAGCTCAACCCCAAATCCATCAGAACCGTCATTTCGTCAGCGCAAGCTCAAGACAATTTCCCCGAAATCCGCCGGAAAAACCGCCGGAACTTGACGCGATGGTTCCCCGCCGCACCGGAGAGTAAGAAGGGGCTGAAGAAGGCGAAGTCGGCCCGAGTCAGCCCGGTGAGTCGACGGAAGCTGAGTTTCTCAAGTGGTGAGAAGTCTAACTCGTTTGTGGGAACGGAAGAGTACGTATCGCCGGAGGTAGTGCGCGGCGACGGTCACGAGTTTGCCGTTGATTGGTGGGCCCTGGGAATATTAGCTTACGAGATGTTATATGGTACAACGCCGTTCAAGGGGAGTAACCGGAAGGAAACTTTTCGGAACGTTCTGTTGAAAACACCGGAATTCATAGGAAAGCGATCGGTACTAACGGATTTGATTGAGCAGTTGCTGGAGAAGGATCCCACAAAGCGGTTGGGCTACGTGCGAGGCGCGTGCGAGATTAGGGAGCACGAATTCTTCAGAGCGGTACAGTGGGACCTACTGACGGAGGTAGTGAGGCCGCCGTTCATTCCGCCTAGAGAGGACAGCGTCGGCTTGACGGCCAGCGGTATGGACATAACTGATTACTTCCGCAGCCTGAAATCGCCGCCGTCGTTCCCTGCATCGCCGTCTTCTGAGTATCAGAGGAATATCTCATACGGAGAATTTTGAGGCAGGCGCGGAGGAATTAGTTAGTTATTCTTTTTTGGCATTCTAGTAATATATTTCTGTACATAGAATTACAATAGTACGCCATTAAAGAAACAACGAAAAAAGAAGGGGTTGTAGAAGTTAAATAATGGAGGGGTGAGGGGTTGTATCAAAGGGTTGATTATACTTTGAAGTCATTTTGATGTGCTTCAAATGTTTAATGTATAAAGAGTGAGATATTTGTTTCGATTTGGGTAAACGATCTGAAAATTTTGCTGGGTTTCGGAGCTAACAGAGCGATCGATCATCAGGTAAGAAGAGTTTGGCTGGAGTAAGCCACAGTTAATGTAACAGTTTCAAATTTGAAGGCGTATAGTGAGGGAAAGTGGTTGAATATTTGTTAAAGTTCGTACATACAGTTATGGTATCAACAAGAAAATAAAAGAAAAAAACCCATTGCATCAGGGATTTTGTGGCAATTTTATCAAAACACTGCAAACAGTAAAAAGATTTATCAAAATGGTATATATTGGAAAGTATTTATCAAAATGCTACGTCAAAAATTGTTCTTCTCTTTCTAATTTTCAAAGAAGTCTTTCAATCGAAGAATGAATTTAGAGTCTAATAGCTTTTTTTTTTTTAAATAAAAAATTGAAATCGTTCACCCAAAAAACAGCATCAGTGTTGCATAACTTTTACTTTAGTAAAAACTACTAGTAAATACCCAATTCATTAATTTTTCATGTTTTTTTCCTCTTTCCTTCTTAGTTTTAGAGAAAATTACAATTGGTATCCATCCCCTCAATAAAATGTTTTTCAATTTTTCTTCTTATTTCCTACAAAAAATTAAAAAGTATGAGTACATTTTATAGAAAGATTATTACTCTTTATCATAGTAATTAAACTTAAAGGAAATACATAAAATAAATTAAATAAATATAATATTTATAGAAAATTGTCTGATATATCCAAAATCCAAACTTATTTAATGATAAAATATGTATTTGTCAATTTCTTACTTCAAAACCTAAATAACATATTAAAAGAAAAAGATATCCTACTCAGAGTCTTAAATATAGAGCTAAATGAGGAGCTTACTTTGATTCTTAAATATAATATGTAATGTTTTGAAGATAGAAATTGACAATTGCACATTTTATGATTATATAAGCTTAGATTTTGGATACATTAGATCATATCTATAAATATTATGTTTATTTAATTTATTTTATGTATTTCCTTTAAATTTAATAACCATGACAAAGAGTAATAATCTTTCTATAAAATCTATTCATATTTTTTGACATTGTGTAGGAAATAAAAAGAAAAATTGAAAAAAAAATTAGGGGATGGGTTACCAATTTTCTCTAAAACTAGGAAGGAAAGACGAAAAGAACAGGAGAAATTAATGAATTTGGCATTTACTAATAATTTTCACGGAAATAAAAGTTGTGCATCAATAAAATCGTTCTTTGGGAACGATTTCAATTTTTTATTTTTTAAAATAAAGCTGTCAGATAACTCATTCTTCATCAATTGAATGACTTATTTAAAAATTTTAAATTATATTGTTCTTCAGCAAAACGATTTCTGATATAACATTTTGATAAATACTTATAACATTTTGGTGAATCTTTTTACTGTTTGTAGTGTTTTGATAAAATTGCCGAATTTTGACCAATGAAGACTTGTTCCGTGAATGGTGATTTAATAATCCGGGCTTTTACACGGAAACACACCCACGCACTTAACAGAGAGTATATAGGATCGATGATGAGGTGGGACAGTTTGGTTTATATACGGTCAACAAGGCCGAAGCAGCTACTTGATTTTTGCACTTCCTTCATTGAAGTTTCTTTATTTCTTATACTTGATACATATAAGAGTAAATGTAACTAATAAATAAATAGAGATTTGTGAGAAATGATCAGAGTTCTTGGGGATTTTGGAATCACTTGGAGGGAAGGTGGTGGTGGTGATAGAGGCCATTTTGTAACTTGTACGTATATATATGCGTATATGTATATGTTGAATTCGTACGCAGAGCGGAGTCTGCATATGTTGAGTTTGGCCGACAATGCGTTGTGTGGTTCATGACTTATGTTTGCTTCTGCCCCCTTGATTTCTGTCATGAAAACAAATATGAGAATTAATGCATCAGCGTAGCTCTAACATTATTGTAACATTTTGCCCCTCAAACTATGTTACAAGATCAATAATTGACATTTGTATATAATTGGAAGACTGTTGTTTTATCACTTAATCCGGACTCATTAATCCATAGAACGGAGCAATAGCAAGAAGCAGCAGGTTCCAGTCATGAAGAATAATTTAATCAAGAGCACTTGGATAAGCTCCAGCTCCAATTCTAGTGTACATAAATAAACCACCAAATGAATCCTATTTCTTAATTGTGTATACAAAATACTCCCTGTGGGTTTTAATATAAGAGTCAATTAATTTTTTTTTTGAAAAGGTTAAAAAAATAAAATAAGCTATTTAATCATAATATACGTTAAGAACAATAAGTATAAATATTTTAATATAACTTAATTAACTCTTTTAGTCCCTCCAATTAAGGACAGGATATAATATTGGATAGCATTAGATAAAAGATACCATCGTTTATTTATTGTCTCACGGACATGAATGTGTAGTTGTCATTTGAACTTGAGTATAATTATTAGCTTAGGGGAATTCAGTCAAACCTTCATCACATAGATGAGCGAAGAGCATATAATAATAAGCGCTTAACATTTGAAGGCCAGACAAAAAATGCAGTATGGGTTTAGCATTGGATTTGTGAAAAGGGGTCAATGAATAAAGGAGAAAATAAAGCGAGGAAGTTGAATTCTAGTCAGAACTTGATGTGGTTGAAGGCCATACGTGCCGTGGGAGTGACACTTTTCATTAGAACCAACACCAATGAGTGAGTTTTGTGGGCTTGACCACGACCAATATTGACCATGACACACACCGGCCTCTGAATTCGTAACGAATCTTTCTTCACCGATGAAGCATCCAGCTACCGGGCCATGCTTCCAACGCTCCTGGCCTTTTCTATTTTACCAATGCCCACTGCAGTTCCATAAGACACACTGGCCTTTTCATGTACGTGTCGCCTTGTTTTTTCTTGATTATGAGTTATTGATATATTTGGGCATTGGTTCTAGTTGGTTCTGCGTTCTCTTATGAGATTCCCTTGCCACAATAGTATTGATCATGTCTAGCTTTTCCCCTCTTTTGGTCAAAAGTACTCATGTTTACCTCTGTCCCTTCACACACACACTCCAAAATATATTATATACTAGCTAGGCTTCACTTACTGACAATAACACGCTTGGAGACAGGATTGCGTTTTTGATTCCCAAGTCAAGAGAGAATAGCAATTACTGATACCTAGGAGAATGGAGACCATTTATTACCCTCATACGTGCTCTTGTTCTCCCTGTGACGGTCCAAGAAAAATAATCACTTGGGGGAACTTTATATTTGAATCAATATTTATATTTTATTGTACAAAAAAATATTTAATTTTTTTAAGAGATATGATTTTCAATATTTATTAAATAAAGTTACTTATTCAAACCTAATATATATAGAAGAAAAAACCATAACGGGGTGACTACCTAGTACCCTCAATAACAAACGCTCCTACCTATAAGATAACTGAGGAGGAAAAAAAGAGACCAGTGATCTAATATTGGAGTAGTCACGTAATTAACTACACAAACACTATTTATAAATTAAGTGGATCTTCTTCTTTTCAATAAATTGCGAGATCAGAAAAATCCATAGAATTTTTTCATCAAATATTTCATTTGAAAATATGCGGATAAGTAATTATATATATAAAAGGTGTAAATAAATTAATAATATATATTATAAAATAATCTATGACGAATGGATAAACGAACAAAAATTATAGATATCATGAATAAGATTATATATCTAAGCTAAAAGATTATGCGGAATCTATTTTTAAAACAATCTATCTTTGACTCATTATATTCAAGATTAAGGCGGCCGATTTCACAATCGGTTTGAATTTTTGAAGAATATCGCAAATTAATTGTGAAATTAATCAAACATATGATCCTATGAACTATATATTAATGAGTTGAGGTGGGGAGGACAGTTTGACGCGAGAAGAGAGTATGATGAGGAGGACGAAGAGTGTTCTAGTGTTTATAGTGGCGGTCGTTGCTTTTGCAATATGTGGGTATGCGGCGGCGAAGGACTGTACAGTCGTTCATGGCTCTCACACCGATCGATACTTGATGCAAATATCAGACAACGACTCTTGGAGAGACGAAT
This sequence comes from Inga leiocalycina, assembly GCA_963242795.1. Taxonomy (NCBI): domain Eukaryota; kingdom Viridiplantae; phylum Streptophyta; class Magnoliopsida; order Fabales; family Fabaceae; genus Inga; species Inga leiocalycina. The sequence continues at coordinate 63,605,220 of OY725329.1, forward strand.
TAACTGAAAACTACCACCAAACACACGTCACCCCTACAGATGAATCCGCCTGGGGCAACCTGCTTCCCAAGGCCAGAAAATCCTTGAAAGATGCTTCCCAATATGAGTGGGAAGCTGTTTATAGAAGAATCAAGAAGCAAAGTGACTTTTCGCCTCCCCAGGGTTTTCTCAAACAAGTATCTCTCCATGACGTCAGACTGCATGACGACTCGCTTCATGCTTCTGCTCAGGACACTAATCTCCGATATCTGTTGATGCTTGACGTTGACCGATTGATTTGGAGCTTCAGGAAAACTGCTGGTTTGCCCGCTCCTGGAGAGCCTTATGGAGGATGGGAGGCCCCTGATATTGAGCTTCGTGGTCATTTTGTTGGTCATTATTTGAGTGCTTCTGCCCAGATGTGGGCCAGCACTCACAACGAGGCTCTCAGAGATAACATGTTTGCCACTGTTGGCAATCTTTCTCTGTGTCAGAAGAAAATAAACACTGGATATCTCTCTGCGTTTCCGGCCGACTTCTTTGATCGTCTTGAGAGCGGCAAGTTTGTCTGGGCTCCTTATTACACCATTCACAAGGTATATATATATGTATATTCACTCACCTATACTAACACAAGCTTTTGAACCAATGTATATATATAGTTAAACTTTTGTAATCAAATTTGTGCAGATCATGGCGGGGCTGGTGGATCAGTACACATTGGCAGGGAATGATGAAGCTCTAAACATGGTGACGTGGATGGCCGATTACTTCTATAACCGCATCACAAGTTTTGTGGGGAACCACACTCTGCCCAGCTTCTATGATCTACTGAATGAGGAATTTGGTGGAATGAATGATCTCCTTTACAGGTTATCAAACATCACCGGGAATTCCAAGTATCAAACCCTGGCCCACTTGTTTGATAAGCCTTGCTTTATGGGCTTACTAGCTACCCAGGTTTCTTCTATGATTCTTTTAATTCTTGAGTTTTGCTGAAGTTTCGCCAGCTTTTAAATCTCATCGCCAATGCAATTTGTAGTCGGGTGATATAACGGATCTTCATTCAAATACTCATATCCCAATCGTTGTTGGAGCTCAAATGCGGTATGAAATTGTGGGCGACCCGCTTTATCAGGTAGATATATTTTTCCTTATATATGTATATATATCCATACATCCAAGGTTGTCAAACTCACGAGTTTAAGCAAACTCGTGATGGTGATGTAAATTCGTATCGTGAACTCGAATCGTAAACTCGTAAGAATTTAGTTTTACCATTAAATAGATATTATTAGTATATAATTAAATAATTAAAATATAAAAAGTTGACAACAATTTTATTTAAATATATTTTAAATCTAAATAATTGAAATTAAATCTATCAACATTCATAATTTATCGTATTTAATAAAGAAATTTCTATAAAATTCATATATAAAGCCGTTGAGTATAATCAAATTGAAAAAGTTAACATAAGTTTAAGGGTGCGTTAACACACTTTTGTAAGCTAAAAACGTAAAAACGGTAAACTTGATATATAAACTCGTGAATTTAACTGAGTTTACAACGATCATGAGTTTACCAATGACTCGACTCGATTTTATATGTTAGAAACGTAAAAACGGTAAACTCGGAGAGTCAACTCGTGAGTTTGACAACAATGCATACATCGACTCGAGCATTGAATTTACTTTAAATTTTTTTCCAAGGTCTCACATTTGTTCCTTTATTGATAGCAAATATCAACATACTTTATGGATCTCGTCAACTCTTCACATTCATATGCAACTGGGGGAACTTCCGTGTCGGAGCATTGGTATACATATTTGATGTCATTTATTTTCAGCTAGCTCTACTTTAGACTTGCTATCTATTACATAATCTATTGACAAAATTTAAATTTATGAAGGAGATTGCCCAATAGAATGGCCGAGGTTCTAGGCACTGAAAATGAAGAATCCTGCACATCTTACAACATGTTGAAGGTACGTATAAATATAATAAAACCCACATATTCATGCTTGATTTATAACATGTTGAAGGTACGCATATAATTAAGGGTAATTAATATAATATGCGTTGGAATGTTATCGATGTTTAGGTTGCTCGCAATCTGTATAGATGGACAAAAGATGTATCGTATGCGGACTATTACGAGCGGCAATTGACAAATGGAGTGTTAAGCATACAAAGAGGAACAGATGCTGGAGTTATGTTATATTTTCTGCCACAAGGCCGTGGCGTTTCCAAGTCCAGATCTGTTCATGGTTGGGGCACTCAGTTTGATTCCTTCTGGTGCTGCTATGGCACTGCAGCTGAATCTTTCTCTAAATTAGGAGATTCCATTTATTTTGAACAAGTTGCCAAATCTCCTTCTCTTTACGTCGCTCAATACATCTCTAGCTCTTTCCATTGGAATGCCGCCAACGTGGCACTCAACCAGACTGTTACTCCTTATTCTTCAGCGGATCCTTTCTTGCGCGTCACCTTCACTTTCTCTCCCCTTCAGGTGTTTTCTTTAATTCTCTTATCATTCTCAACACACCACTTAATCTGTTCATTTATTTGCTAAGCACCCTAACTTTTGTAGGGGCAAGCCCCGTCTTCTACATTGAACCTTCGTATCCCAGCATGGACGCACGTGAATGGCTCCAATGCCTTACTTAATGGCAAGCCTTTAAACCAGCGAGTTAATGGAGGTGAATACAGTTTGGTCCCACAAAATAATTATCCGTGGAAATTTAAGATTGATATATGATGTTTTCGTGGATATTACTGTAGGGTCATATTTGTCGGTGACAAGAAAGTGGAGTGCAGGTGACATTCTCACCCTTAGCTTGCCCATCACTCTAAGATCCGAACACGTGAAAGGTATAGATTGTGTACCGATCAATATACTGCCACTTTTTTTTTTTATTAAGGAGGTTAGATATTTATATTTATCTTTTTTTAAACTAAATAAATCTACTTGACTTATAAATTAATATATAATAAAATGGTATATGATATATGTTATGATTAGCATGATTTATTTAGTTTTTTTAATTTTTAAAAATAAAATCAACTGGGTCTCGGAGGTAATAATATTTATATAAAACTTGATCCTCCCAACGCTGATACATTCATGTATAAATTCAGACAATAGCCCACAATATAGTTCTGTTCGTGGGATTCTTTATGGTCCATTCCTGCTTGTGGGTCACACAATTCTGGATCAATGGGATCTCAAAGTTGGGCCGAATAAGGAACCAGTGGATTACATGACTCCAATCCCAGCAATTAACAACAGTCACCTGTTCACGTTCGCTCAAGACATGGGGAAATCATCATCAAGTTTCGTGATGACAAACCTGGACCTGGGTTCAAACGTGTCAATAACAATGGAGAAAATAGCAGAAGCAGGCACCATTAATGCAACCCATTCGACCTATAGACTTGTGTTGCTTGACAAAGGCCCATTTACAAGTCTGGCCCATGTCATGAACAAACGGGTCGGGATCGAACCAGTTCATCTTCCTGGGCAGCGCCTGATGCATCAAGGACCGGAAAACACCTTTGTGATTGGGTACTCCTCTAGTAATGGTGACGAATCTTCAGTGTTCAGAGTGGTTCCAGGATTGGACGGACGAAGTGGCAGTATATCCATAGAGTCCGTCAGCAACAAGGGTTGCTATTTGTACAGTGGCGTCGACTATAATGAAGGTCAAGAGGTGACACTGAAATGCAGCAACTCTGGCTTCAACCAGGGTGCTTCCTCTTTCGTAGCCAGGAAGGGCCTTAAGGAGTACCATCCCATTAGCTTTATTGCTAATGGCTTCAACAGGAATTATCTCATGGAGCCCATTCACTCTTTTAGAGATGAAGTTTACACCTCCTATCTCAATATTTATCCTTGATTACGATTCTAGTCATTGTTCATGAATAAATTGCACTTAGTCGTGTCAAGCTTTTTGTTATAGGATTTTATTTTAAGAAAATGTTTTCTAGAGTTGTTATAAAAAATTAGTTAATGGTTCCCTTTTTATTATTATTGATACGGCATTGGATATATTGGTCCTTTTATGACTCGTAATTACGAACTGCTGTTTGGATGCTATGCTGTTTATGGGTTGGCCCGTTTTTAGCTGTTTGCACTTTGCAGAGAACAAGTAATAAAGAACCGTGCAGTGCCTCATTCAGAGTTTTATGGCTCTATATGCCTCAACTATTATATTAACTGTGACTATCTCTCATTTCTTTATTTTTGAAGATGTCGAATATTTTCTGTTTCGATGAAAAAAAAACATGTAAAACCAAGTAAATGACAATATTTTGTTTGGAATTTGATCTTGTTGTATGATGCAATGGGGTCTGCTTGATTATGAGCGAAGAAAATAAATGTAGCGCTCTGGACACACTTTGCAAAAGAATAAAGCTAAGATCCCAAAATGAATTGGCCGAAAATAAAAAGCTGTATATCCCAAAATGGAGCTTTAAATTACAGAGCCCGGCTGTTAAACAGTATTTAAACTGACAGAGACAGAGGAAATAAGGAAAAAATTTGACAGACGTTTTAGGAATAATTACGAAATGTATCAAAAGCAAGAGGGATAAAAAAAAGTGAACTGCAAAGCATAAAATAAGTGATATTATATTGCTATCCATACTCAAGCAAAGGCAACAACAAACTTCAACATTCATGAAACAACAGTGACACAAAGCAAACGCACGTGGTAACAGAGTGAGACATGCATGAATCAACAAGGTTTAAGGGGGCTTCCACATAGACGTGGATTGTTGTGGAAGGAAGTCGCATGGAGGTGATTAAAAGGTGAACCCCTTGGAACGTGCCCACAAAGACGGTTGTGGCTCAAATCCAGGTGACCAATATACTTGGCCAACTTCATCGACTTGGGTATGCTACCCGTCAATTTGTTGTGGGATAAATCCAGATTTATAAAATACGTTTCTTCGTGAAATGCGTCAGCTATACGCCCCACTAGCTTGTTCCTGCTCAAATCTATATGGCTCATTCTTGAACTCAGCAAACTCGCCGGCACACCCCCTCTTAACTTATTGTACTTCAATTTCAGCGTATCCAGAACCGGCATTGTACCCAGCGCCTTCGGAATCCGACCCGATATTCGATTCAGAGACAGGTCCAAATCCGCCAGTCGATGTATTCTCGATATGGTCCAGGGGATGGGACCCGCGATCCGATTGTGGCTCAACAAAGCCCGGTTTAGCATTTGGAGCCGGTCCATGTCACGCGGAATGGGGCCCTCCAGCCCGTTGTTTCGGAGGTCAAGTTGCGTTAAACTGGAGAGATTCACCAGACTGCCTGGGATCCTCCCGGAGAGATGATTGTCAGCGAGGTTGAGTATGGTGAGCTGGCGGAGCCGCCCAATGTCGTGGGGGATGCTACCGGATAAGACGTTGCCGGAGAGATCGAGGATTTGGAGAAAAGGCAAGGAGGCAGGGAGGCAGCGAGGGATAGGGCCGGAGATGGCCTTCCAGTCGGAGATGGAGAGAGTGGAGAGTTGGGTGAGGTGGCAGATGGAAGGGGAGATGGAACCGGACATGTAGCCGGTGCGGTTGAGGTGCTTGAAGACCGGGTCGTCGAGGAGGCCGCGGAGAGTGATGTCGACGACGCGGCTAGTGGTGGGGTCGCAGTGGACGCCGTACCAGCCGTAGCAACAGTTGGTGCCCCTCCAGGAACGGAAGATTCCGACGTAGGGGTCATTCAAAGAAGCCTTGAAGGCCATGAGAGCAGCCCATTCAGAGGGAGGGCAGGACTCGACCACGAAGCTAACCGCCAGTGCAGTCACTATAAGAAGCAAAGAAACTGAAGTCATGGTTTTGTAATAAACCGTATAAATGTATAGGGTGGAGTGGGGTGCATGGAAGTAGTGGGAGTGAGGCCACTTAATTTATAAGCAGGTATGGAGCTGGTTGGAAGCTTGTGAGTGGTGCAGATTTAGGTAAGGATGCAGCGAGCAAGAAAAGAACCTGAAACTAAAGGAGCCGCATGGAATTTTGTGAATGGTCACTTTGAATGTGATGGTGGGGGCGGGCTGATGATCAAGGATATGGAAGTAGATGATGGGAGAAATATCTTTTGACATGTGTGAGATGGAAAAGCCAAGTAGAAGTGTAGCTTACTGCAACCAAAAGAAGTGATCAAGGATTGCACTTTTCTAGTGTTTTTGCAGTGCCTGCCATTAAAGGATATGCAGCAAAGTAAAGCCGTTTTACTTAAGCTTGTGGTGTCTGTGCCATTGACATGCACGTTGATGGTTATTTCACGTGCCTGTGTGATTCTCTATATTATTAATTAAGCCACCGAAGGCACTGCTTATTATTGATACTTGATGAAAGCATATTTGAGATCGACAGCGATTCTTTGATGCTACCATCAGTATAGTTGGCCGAATGCATTATATGAAGGAACGCAGGCAGCGTGAAACACGAAGACCCCAAAGTACAAGAGTCTTTTGATACTTGGCTTATGAGGCTACGTCCCTCAGCTGGCAACTCCCTCTCCTTTTCCTTTTCTTTTTCACTTTCGTGTTTTCGATCAAAGAATATAAATGAAGTTAAAACGGGCTTCGCGTCCTCTTGGATTGTTATTTGTGAGAGGGCCGATTAACTTTTGGGCTTTCGATTTGTAGGCCCAACTTTGTTGGTCTAAGTCGCCAATATTCATCTATACACGTTGAGGGGTTTCCTATTTTAGGCCTACATCCAGTCTCACTTCGGAACCATCCCATTAAACTGGACGTTATGTTTGTCCCCATTTTAAGGTATTTCTGATTTGTAGGGTGTTAGACAAGTTCCGAATGGGGAAAGATATGAGCGAGGAGGCATGAAATTTAAAAAAAAAAAAGGTAAGGAAAGAAGCAGAGACGGAAGACAGAAAGGCATGGCTGTGTTTGGGCGATAATGACAAAGCCTTGTTGACTTTGTTCACACCTCATTCTCATGCATCTATTATGTATCCGCCGCCCAACACAGTTTTCCATCCTCCAACAGTACTGGTGTGTTTCCCTGATGTTCAAAGTTCAAACTCTGTTTGCCCAAAACGGGAGCGTTCCAAGTCTATCAGGTGTGAAGGCACGACCACTCAAGCACCTCTTCTCTGAGTTTTCTCTTTTCACCTACCAAACCTGCTCACTGCCCTAACCATATTCACAATTCCACACGACCATCCAATAATGAATGGACCCTCGTATTTTCCATACCTAAACACCATTTTAATTTGGTCGTATTGATTGTCCCTTGTTAACATTTCATTTGGTCACGCAATTTGGGTCACCTCCTCTAAATTACAAGGAGGCGCTAACCGGACGCTGCTTCATTTCTTATCTATCAATTTCAGTGGGACCACCCTTTCATCACCCTCCCTTCGCTCTCTCATTAAAGTAATTATGCTGACCACGCAGTAGCTGCGGGCTCCATATGCATATTCAATTTCAAATCATTCAGTCATCTTAAAAGTTAGGATCTCTTCATTCATTATTTTTTGGGAAAATTGCATTGAGAGCTGCACAAAAAGAAAATAAAAAAAATATCCCTTAAAATCTCAAAATTATATTTAAGTCTTGTAGGATCTTTTTATAATAAATTTCAGTCATGAACTTATTCATGGCTACTCATAGACTGACCAATGGATACCCTGAACTTACTAATGAAAGCCTCTGAATTTATCAGTAGAATTAAAATTTATTGTAAAAAAGTCTTATAAAACTTCAATGCAATTTTGGGATTTTAAGAGATCACTCTTTCATATTTTCTCTTATCCACGCCTAAATATAATTTTCCTTATTCTTTCACCACGTCATTCTCGAGATAATCTCTTCGCCGTTGTATTTGACACTCCATCTCTGTGAGATGAGGCTTTCACGCACCATATACCATGACTTTTGACAATAGACAGACTCATTTTCCACGCTGTTGCTCAAAGGGAAACTCCTATATATCTGGCCACATTTCCCAAAAAAAAAAAAAATCTATACCATTAATTTCTTAATTAATAAGTGGTTTGTTGGGATATAATAATATGTTAAGTGATGACAAGGTCTCCAAACTAACTAAAAAGGCAAGATCAAACAAGTACGAAACCCAATCACTATTATTATTACTCCCTGTGGCTTTATTGAATTTTTTTGGAGAAATTAAAAAAATTAAATAAGTTACTTAATCATAACATATGTTATGTTTTATTCTGTTATATAGTTAATTTATACGTGAGACAAATTATTTTAAAGAAAAAAATATAAATATAAATACTTTAAAAAAATTTAATTAGTTCACTAATATTTCTTAAAAAGCCAACCAGATCCCGGAGGTAGTATTATTTTGGCAAATCATGTGACATTAAGAAAAAAACAAGCTGAGCTACTTTTCAACCGCTGCTCCGAAATTCTTATAGTGAAGGCTCACGTTAATTAATCAATACATATATAAATGAAGGCCCCAGAAGCGTACAAGAAACGAGGGACTTCAGATTTTGAAGCCATAATTAAGACTATTACAATGGAGTTTTTTTCTTCCAAATGATGGTAATGAAAAAACAGAGAGCTTGGCCGAAAAAAAACAAAGAACGAAAAACAGAGAGAGCGCTGGAGCATCAACTGAGAGAGACAAATGATGAAGTGGATAGCACTCGTACTACTTTTACGTGGTGAGTGCGTTGTGCAGAAGTACTCGTATAAGTGTAAAATATGGGATTCCACTGAAGCAGGACTCGTCTCATAGCGACGAGGACGATGCGATAATGTAATTGTAAAGAAATAAGGAAAATATGAGATGTTGACGGCACATGCTCACGATGGAATTGGTTGAGAAGATATAGGGTGTGTGGGCACATAGTATTTTATATTGTGTGCGCGTACTTTGCTTGGTTGGCCTCAACTACGTGCCTTTTCAACTCCAAAACATCGCCTTACGCCCCGCCACGTACCCCTCTTCTATTCAATCATATAAAAGAGGGAAATTACACTCAAGTTTCAAGAACAAAGGGAAATTAAAAAAATGGTTCTATGAAATTATTAATGTCTGCTCTTAAAGTTGTTAATTACCAATTGATGGAGTTATAGTATGACTGTTTTTTTATTTTGTAATTTTAAGGGACTTTTTTAAAATTTTACTTTTTTTTTTAAGATTTGAGTATAAAGTTCCCCGTAGAAAAATCCCCTTACGGGATTTGCTAATCTTCGTTATACTTAATTAACTCATTTTATATTTCTCTAATTTGCTGTCCGCTGATGTTGGATTGGAGTCATCATCCCCAAAAATGTGGGCCTTCCCCGCTGTTTTGCTTGCTTTTCACTTAATCAAGTCACATGCATTGCGCTGGCCGCTGGGTCCTCTTACCTATAATTTATGATATGAAATTTCCCTCAAGTCTAACAATATAATATTGGTGTGTTTGGGAGAGCTTATTTTGAGAAAATAAGCTCAATTTACGCAAGCCGAGAAAAAACTCCTCTCACATACTTACTTTGTATATCGTGAATCATGAATTATAAGCACTTATTGCCCAAAAATAAACTCTTCCAAACGAGCACTATATAAATCGTCCATCGGCTCCTAATTATAAGGAAAAATCCACTTACTTTATTATCCTTAATGAGCGATACTTTTTTTATCTTAATTATAAGATAAAATTAATTTTTTTAGAAAAATTAAGAAAACTAATTAAATTATTTTAGAGTATTTTTATTTTTATTTTTTCTTTCAAACTAATTAGTTTGACTAATAAACTAATATATAATCTAAGGATATATACTATATGATATGATTAAGTAATTTATTTAGTTTCCTTAATCTCTCCAAAAAAATATCAAAGTTATCTTATATTTATGACCGAATATAGTAGTAGTTGATATTCTTGATATATATTGTAGGAAAATGTGAAACTTTATAATTTTGACCTTCACCCAACTTAATGACCACAATACAATGTTGTCTACCAATTGAAGGCACGTCAATAACTTGACGCGGCCAGGGAGGGGCATGATTAACATAAAAATCAACAATAGCTTACTCATAAAATACCCTCCCAAGATCAAGATTTGAGTAAGATACCTATCTATTAATTGGTGTGATCTAATTAATTAATTCGTCTAGATGAGTTGTCCATTATTGGATGTTTGAATGTGCGGTCGACCGATTAAGAAAAACACAACTGTGATAGAATTCATTTTTAAATTTGAAGTTTTTAACACGTATGTACAGCATCAAATAATGGCATATTAAGGTCTCCCAGTCACTATCAAAGGACCACGAGTCCACGAGTAACATGCCACAATAATAGTTCGATAATTTTTATACATTTATTTCATAATTTATTTTTTTTTATAACATTTCATAATTTAGTTTTGGAGGAATATAATCAGAAGGGTGTTAAAGACTTGATAGACCATTGCACTTTTATGGCGAAAGAACATAGCAGACTACTCATGATCTTCCCTCTGGTCATGTTAAGCTAGATGTTGATGATTCTTCACTACAAATAGGAATGAGTGGCTGTGGTGGAGCTATCAAAGATGAGAATGACAATTGGATTTGTGGTTTCAGTTGTAGACTTACATCGGTTCTCCTTGTAATTGTTAAAGTACTAGGGATTTTGAACAGTTTGAGTCTATGTTGGGTTAGAGGATTTAGGAATATTGTTGTGTACACTGATTGTATAGCAACCATTGATTTTTGTATTAAGAGTTGTGAAGAAACTCACCCATATAGGGACATTATTGGGGACACTAGGTTACTTTTATACCAGGATTGGCAAGTTATTCTACTGTATAGATCTAGGGATTTTTTTGACTTCGGCAAATTATTTAGTTAAAATGTCATATGCCTTGGTTGAGTCATCTTGTATCCTTGCTCAATCTCCACCTGATCTTCTAAGAGTGGATTTTGACAAAAGAGTTTAAACTCCTGTTTTGCTTTCTAATTGAATAGGAATGATATCTAGTTTTTACTTTAAAAAAAAAACACGTTTCTACAATTTCTACGTATTCACATATGGACAGATTCTGGTGGGAGGTTTCAGCTGTTGCTCGTTTTTTTTTAAAAAAATAATGTGGCCATTTGAGATATTTAAGGCCAGCATAATCCACATCTTAACTGTCAATCGCGAACGTAATCAGAAAACAAAATGAAATGAAATAACAGGTCGCGAACAAAAACAAAGTAACAGTTCTATTGTGAATTTCAGAAGAGAATCTATTTTGTTCTTAAAGGTAGAGTTGAAAGCAGGCACCACAGTGTACCACATTATTCCTGAATTTTCTCTCCATGAGAAAAACAGTCACGTTCTATGATTGTATGCTAAAAACTATCCTAAATAAATAAATAGGTTTTTAGCGTTGATATGTCTATTTTCAAAATATATTATTTTATAAATTTCATTTATTTTCCATTCTAATTTTTTCGAACAAAATTTTTATTCTAAATTTAAGAATTCAAAATATTTGGTAACTACCCCTTTTATCTCTCTTTATTTTACTTTCCACATTCTAAATTTAAGATTTTAAAATATCTTGTAACCAATTTCTCGTCGTTTCTATTTTTATTATATGTTTATTTTGAAAATATTTTTTATATCTTTGTTTTATTTTCTACCTTTTAAATTTAAGATATTTTATTTTATTCTTCATCTTCTGAATTTAAGATTTTAAAATATTCTCTAACAAACTTCTCACGTCTCTCTTAAGATATATTTATTTTGAGACTATTTTATTTTATATCTTTATTTTATTTTTTATGTTTTGAGTTTAAGATTTTGAGATATTTTGTAACTAACTTCCCACCCTCTCCCTTTATCTCTTTTATATCGATAATATATATGATTTTGTTATAAATATTCTAATATTTGATGTGGATATCCATAACCTTTCAAGATGAGTCTTTTGGAATCCTACACTTAAAACCATATAACTTATGACATGAATGGCTTAGTGGGAGTTTTGTATTATTAATGTAAATAACCTACGAAGACTTTATATTATACCATTATGTAGATTTACTCTTTTATTGTAACTCTTGTAATGGAAGTTAAGAATTTGTGGCCTATAAATAGTAGGCATGTATCAAATGTTGTAAGCTTGAAATGAAATAAGAATCACTCCCTCCTTGCTTTCTATTTCTCTCTTGTATTTCTTCATTTCCTTCATCTCAATCTCTTATACTTTCTTGATTTTATAATACGTTATCAGCACGAACTCGCTCAGAAGGCCTATGGTCTAGTTTTCTATCTCTTCTATTCTCTAACTTTCTCATTTACATATTTTGTTTTATATTATTTATTCTCTATGTTATTTTATCTTTCTAGTCTACATTATCAATCTATTGTTCTATATTATTTTTATTATTTTTCTTTTACGCTATCTATTTTTATCCATCCTGTTGTTATCTTTTACATATATCTGGGATAATCTAAGCCATTACATGAAATTAAATATGCTTTTTTACCGATTGTTTTATACATCGGGTTCCATGGCTAAGATTTGAGATTATATTATCTTTCGCAAGTTTTCTTTCCTGTCACTTTTATTTATCGTTACATTTTATGTTATTATATTATGTTATTTCATTTTATTTATACTTATTTAACATTTATATTTTTTTTATTTTATTTACATTTTATGTTATATATCAGAGTACAAGAAAATGGACCGGCCGGTTCGACCGGTTGAACCGGGAACCGGTCCCCTGGTCCAATCCGGTTTGTCAGTAAACCGGTCAGAATCGGTTGACCCAGTTTCTTTCTTTTTTTAAAAAATTTTCTAAATTTTTATTTTGTGTTTTTTGAAGGCAAAATGGAAAGTTGAAGACTAAAATGAAGAGAAAAATAGATAAAGAAAGAACAAATCTAAAAAAATGAAGAAAATAATGAAAAAAATTATTTAAAAAGATATAATAATTATAGGAAATGAGATATCTTTGCATAAGTATAGGTATTATAACTAATATTAATAGATTTTAAACATTTTTTTTCTAAAAATCTTTATTTTTATCTATAGCGGTTTAAAAATATATTAATATATATTATCACTAATAAATTATAATATTTTAATATGACCGATTATGATCGGTTCAACTACCGATTAGACCCCGATTGACCTATTAACCCTTGAACCTGTGCTGTGACCGGTTCATTGCCCGGTTCGATTTTTCGTTCCTTGTTATATATTATTGTTTGTTTCTTTATTTTATGTCATTTATTTCATCTTGTTTTATTGTTATTTTATTTACATTTCATTTATTTATATTAATACGTTATTGTTATATCATTATGTCAATCTTTTATTTTCATTTGTTTATTATATTACATTAATATATAATAGTATTATATATGAGCATGTAATGTGGTCTATATAATCATAGACTTATCTATTATTTATATTTGATTATGAATTTGAATTTATTTAATTTATTTTCTAGTATTTTGATTTTATCAAGAGGCCAGAAGCCATAATATTCTTAATTTCGTAATCAGATGACCAGAAGTCACATCACTTTTGTAATAGCTCTTATGAGAAAGAACGTTATTGGTTTCATTAAATTGCAAGATTGACAAAAAAAATTTTAGCACTTTGATGATTTAATTGTTACAAATATCAAAGCCCTGAAGGCTAAATGTTCAAATATCAAACTAAACAAAAAAAAATAGCTTTGTAAGGTTTTTGCTATGGCCCTGAAGATCAATATTTGGAGAAATTGATGATGCTATTGAAAGTAAAGAACATATGTAAGAGTGAAAATAAACATGATCACATTGCATTTGTAGAATTGATAGTTGAAAGCTGAGAATACTATGTCCTAGCTATTGAACTACAATCGTGGAAATAATAACATTTCTAAGGTGATCAAAATTATGAGCAAATATCATACTATGACTAGAAGTCATATGGATAGGAAAAAAAATGGTATAGTATGACCAGAAGTCATATAGACTAATAGTCTAATATGTACTAATTTATTGAAAATAAAGATCAAAATGGCTATGAAGCCAAAAAGACCATGAAATATTGTGAAAAATATCAAAAATAGTTATGATGCTTAAAGCAATAAGTTACAGAGAAAGATGATCAGCTTGTATAGCCAAAAGAAATAATTGTAAGCCCTGAAGGCTATATGATTTTGATTATTTATTCATATAATCTTTAATTATACAATTAAGTTGTTTAATTACCTTCTTTATGTATAATTGTACAATTTATTTGTAATTTTAAGTATATTGTGTATGTGAATACTATTCATATACATCAATGGAGTTTACCATCTCTATTTTCTTCTTGGAACTTGTATTTCTCTGTTGCACCAAAGATTTCCCAACAAATATTCAACTCATATACCTCAACATCAAGGTACTTTCTTTCATTATTACTCATATTTTTCATTTTAGCTTTGTCTTCCATCCCTCTTCTCCTCTTGAGCACTATTATGTTGCCTTACAAATATATATGTGCAATTTTTCTTAATTCCAAACTTTTGTTATTGAAAGGCATACAAATACTCTTCAATTTGTATTTTATTTTAGTATTGATAATTTATTGCCTCCTTTCCCAATTCATTGTATTGACATTTCTTCTACTCCTTAGCATTCTTATATGATATGTGCAAGTTTCATACATTAATTATGATATAATATATAATATGACATATATTGAAATCAAATTGGTTTTACATGACATTTAAGGGGAAAAAATCCTATATCATATTTGAATTAAGAGAATGAGAACTTAATGAGAAAATTCATTATGAATAGTTTATGATTTGTTAGACAAAATCATTTCTGTAATGTGCATGAACTATATATATAGTGCAAGTTAAATTTATGGATGATCAAACCGCAAGGAATATTTGAAAGAAGATTATGTATATTATAAGTATTTATATTATAAAACATTTGTCTTTACATTTCTCTCAAATTAATTTTAGCCCCTAAACATCATAATTCATTGCAATAAGATCTTTATGTATTTTGATTATGGATCTCCTCATATTTTTCTTATATAGTGGTAAATTCTAAACATTTCATATTTTGAACATACATCAAAAGAGGCAAATTGAAGCATATTATTATTAATAAGTAGCAAAATTATATAAATATGCAAGAATATATGTTAGTTCCTGAAGAATATAAATGTAACAAAGTCGATATAATTCCTAAAACACTAATATAGTTTTTCTTAAATTCTATGGGTGAAAGAAGAATTGATCAAGGAAAGTTATAACCCATAGATTTACATTAGAGTTTTACTCTATTACAGGGTTTAAATGATAGCCCAATTGACTGAAATCCATGATTAGTTGTAAGTTATGAAGTACTTAAGTTTTGAAATGAAAGATGTATTATTAGTTTGCTATATACAAATTTATCTTTGAAATAGAGAAATAAAGAAAGTATATTTATATGACTCACACTTAAGGGGGAGATTGTTAGAATATAAGTGTAAGTTAATGTGGAAAAGTTTTACTCATATACTTCCTCACAAAACCTATTGATCTCCGAAAAATAGATGTCATATTGACATTTTATATCAATACTTATGGAAATTGAAAAGTTTGTTGTTGGTTAAGCAACATGTTACAATAAACTAGTAGTTTGCTGATCTAAATAAATTTATGTTGGCATGACTTGTTTGATTCATCCGAGTCATATATAAAAGATTACATTTGACATCCATTGAAGAATTAGAAGATTCTTTATAAATAGCCAACATGTTATATAATTCAAGAGTTATTATGTGCTGCTTGTTCTCAAAGAAATTTGATTATGAGAGTATCACAAGTTATGATTTGGAATGGATCTCTATATTTCTGGAAATAAATAAACTCATGTATGGGCCCATTCAAATATCATGTAAATCATATCAATGTTCAATAATTTTGATAGATGCATCTATAAGATGGTTACATGTGATATTACAATTAGTTTGCAACTTGAAGTTTGCAAGAATGTTTGAATAAATTACTATGTTAAGCTCAATTTTCAGATTATACGATTCATTCATTGAAGCCTCCATAGATAACTAGATTAATACTTATGAGAACAAAATTTATGTTTCAGTGTTGGTATATTTGATCTTACATATTGCAGCACTTATACTAGCCAACCAAATTCTCCCGATATAATTGGTTTTTTCTCAGGAGCCAAGTATATTCCATCTTAAAAGGTTTGAATGTGCATTCCCATTGATTCACCATAACACACATAGATGGATATTTAAAGGAAATTGAGATAAATGTTGGGTAAGAACCTTCTTCTTCTTGTTTGTCTCTAAATGAAACAAAAGGATGTTTCTAATGAAAATAAATGGATTTCGGAGACTTATACTGCATGATTAGTCGATTGTTATTTGACAAAATTTTCCTAACATGAGGGAGAGAAATTAAATAGCTGGAAAAGAAAAGAAAAAGAATGCATTATTACTATCAAATATAGATCCTCAAATATAACAATATGAACCAGAAGTTCATTTGGTTTGCATTCATGAAATATTACATAAAATCTATCAGATGCAATTACTGACCTAAATGGGAATTACTAAATCTCATATTTCAGCTATAAGTGATCTAATCATCATAAATGAAAGTGAGACATGCCCGAAGTATGAGAGAATAATCAATTCCAAAAGAAAAAATAAACAAGAATAATCAAGATAATTATATTAGGGGGGCAGACACTCTAGAAGAAGTCAATACATAATTACTTGCAGAACCCTCAAAAGAGGTTCATGTACCTGAAAGTAATAAAGAGATCTCAATGAACTATGTCACAACAAGAAAAATGGAACTGAAAAGATAAAGTTGTCGACAACAGTTTTAGTAATAATATCACGTGATCAAATGAGGATCTTATACATAAATATGTCGGTAGGTAAAAAAAAAGGTGATTGGCCAACTGAAAAATAGGATAAGACGCGATAAAAAATGTTCTTTCAATATATGAAATTTATGGACCTGCAGTCTAAAACATTTGAAATATAAAGTTATTTGTGATATATGATTATTCATGTGAAAATAAAGATTTTCACAAGGTTTAATGATGATTATGATGAGGTACAACATTTGGTGGTGGATACCATAATTGTTGCATATATTATTAGTCTGGTAGTATATGCAAATGAAATAATACGTCTATTAAAGATCATTATATAGCATATGCCTATGGATAATGAATATTATATGAGAATTCTTGAAGGGTCAAAATGTTGAAACCATGTCTAAGAAAAGTATTCAGTATATAAAATGTCACATAGATTAAAATGATCTGAGTATATATATAATTGATTGAAAGATATATTGAAAAATGAATAATTTTACATATCAAGTTATTGGAAACCTTAATGATTTCAAAATCATATATTTTTGCTATGATAATTGTTTGCAAAAATTTATTGAATTTAATGGTCTATAAGTATCACATATTTATGAATATTTACATCATGTTAATATTATTGTTATTATGTTCTTTCTAGTAAAATCAAGATGCTGCAGGTATACTATGGATGCTATGAAACTAAGATTTAGTGTAGTAGTTTTATGAAACTATTCTATAAGTACATTTTGTTTATAACAAATTGAACATGTGGATAGAAGATACATCATGATGATTTTCAGGATAATTTTCTTTTATTATTTCCACAATGCATAGAGGCAAGTGGAGAATATAATATTTAACATATCTAAAAGATATGGTAAATAAATTATGTTTCAGCATATGATTTAATGACAATGCATTATGCATAGTTTAGATAAAAAGGACATCAATTGCTTGAAAAAATAATTAATGACAGTTGCAATTGAGAAATCAGTATATTGTCTTGAAATATGACAATCTAATCAAAATGAGTGATGTTGCTATCAAGGGGTAAAGATCATGTTGTACTCTTTTCCTTAACCAAGGTTTTGTCCCACTGGGTTTTCCTGGTAAAGTTTTTAATAAGGTAACTTCAATATGTATTGTGTACTCTTTATCCTTTACTGGGTTTTTATCCCATTGGGTTTTTGAGGCACAATATTTGTTTATGAACATCCAAGGGGGAGTGTTATAAATATTCTAATATTTGGTGTGGATGTCCATAACCTTCCAAGATGAGTCTTTTGGAATCCTACACTTAAAGCCATATAACTTATGACATGAATGGCTTAGTGGAAGTTTTCTATTATTAATGTAAATAACTTACAAAGACTTTATATTATACCATTATATAGATTTACTCTTTTGTTGTAACTCTTATAATGGAAGTTAAGAATTTGTGGCCTATAAATAGTAGGCATGTATCAAATGTTGTAAGCTTGAAATGAAATAAGAATCACTCCCTCCTTGCTCTCTATTTCTCTCTTGTATTTCTTCATTTCCTTCATCTCAATCTCTTATACTTTCTTGAATTTATAATAGATTTAATTTTCTCTCTCCAAATTTCAAAATTACGAATCGTCAACCAAAAAAGGGAGGGAGTTTCAGGCTTCCTTATTTGTTAGAGATCGTGTAGTCTGCAGTTCCTGCTATTGCTTCCTTCACCGTCATCATCATCTCTTAATTTTCCACCTTTTAAATTTAAGATATTTTATTTTATTCTTCACCTTCTGAATTTAAGATTTTAACATATTCTCTAACAAACTTCTCACGTCTCTCTTAAGATATATTTATTTTGAGACTATTTTATTTTATATCTTTTTTTTTTTTTTGAGTTTAAGATTTAGAGATATTTTGTGACTAACTTCCCACTCTCTCCCTTTATCTCTATTATATCAATAACATATATGATTTAATTTTCTCTCTCCAAATTTTAAAATTACAAACTATCAACCAAAAGAGGGAGGGAGTTTCAGGCTTCCTTATTTGCTAGAGATCGTATAGTTTGCAGTTCCTGCTATTGCTTCCTTCACCGCTATCATCATTTCTCCAGCAAGATGCTTCTTCAGCAACATTCAAAAAGTCTTTCTCCCCTATATTTTCTTCTTCAATTCATTTTTATGCCTCTATTTTCTTTTAAGTCGTCTGCTTCTATTCATAGACTTCATTTATCTCCAATACTATAATAAATATTGTGCAAGGGTGAGGATAGCGAAGAATTCAAAATAGATGTGGTGGTCGAAAAAAGTGAGAGGTTCATTAGCGAGTTTAGATACTTCCCACATTTTCATTTCAGGTTCATCTTACTAGGAAAAAATTTGATTATTTTTATTTAATTTTAACAATGATTTTCAACTATATATCTTTCACATATAAGTTATGGGAAGGAGCAATTAAGCTCAATATTTAACTTAACTTATTGGCATTCTTTTACAAGTAGGTTGTTTTGAAACGTATGAGTTATAGGAAGTAACGATTGAGCTCAATATTTAATTACAACTTAATATTATATAATTTATAATATGAAAAATCTTTTTTACATACCTTGCATTGCGCAGGATCTATACTAGTTTGATGAAAAAAAAAACTTGGATTTCATGGCTAGTTAAATTTGAATACTTGGATTTTATTATATGAGGGCATCCGCATCACTAATTCACTATAACAAATTCATTTAATCTATCTTATTCTTAAAAACAGGGCTGAAAGTAGGCACCATAGCATGTCACGTTTGCCTTGCAATTCTCTCTAATTTAATTGCATAAATTTAAAATTTAAAAAATTTCTCCAGATAATAACTACTGTGATACCGTACCCACATTCTAGTTTGTGGAATTATCATATGATTTGATGTAAGCCCTCCTTCCTATTTGATTTAAGTCTCTTATTAAAAAAATTTAAATAAAAAAAATAGGTGGGTTACAATTGGTATATGTATGATGAGTATACTTGTGGGATGAAGGAGTATGCAATCACTAAAGGCTATTTTTGAATTTTAATTTAATCTAGAATTTAAATTTAAAATTTAAAATTTTAATTTAATTTCAATTTCTTTATGTTTTTAAACTATAACAATCGAACTTAATGAAATTTGTGTGTTTAACGGTTTTGTTATCTATCATATAATAATCACTTTTTATATAAGACAATCAAATAATAAAAGAATAATGTTAGTAACCATGATCAAAGCTCAATATTAAATTAATAGTACAATTTTTTTTAAAATATGAAATAGATAAATTTAATTCTTTCATCTGGTCATTTAGCTTTTTTATGTGTTTTTAATTCTCACTTTGATTCTGCCTTGTTAATGTTCTCAGGAATTTCTATTAAAATCGTTTAAATTCCTTTTTTAAATTTTCTTTCTTCTATTTATAATAAAGATATAGATTAAATATTGTTAAAAAAATTAAATCAATTTCATATGATGAAACTTCTCAGCCTGTTCCCAATTTATTTGAGTGCCACAATTTTATATGCCTTCCTATTAAAATTGCCTAATTTATTTGAATTGAGTGTTGAAGTCAGACAAAGAGGAACATCCAGAACTTTATGAAGCAGTGAGTAACTTCATGATGAATGGGCCATGTGGAGTACCAAACCCTATATCACCTTATAATGAATAATGGCAGGTGTATAAAGCATTTTCCCAAGTCTTTTAATTCAACCACAATCATTTATAAAGATGGTTTCCTGCTATATAAAAGATTGGATAATGGTAGAGAAGTTTTAAAAAATGGAACACCGTTAGATAATAGATTTGTCACACCATATAATCCATACTTGCTCTTGAAGTATTAAGCACATATAAACGTTGAGAGGGGCAGCCAAGGGGAGTCCATCAAGTATTTGTTTGAGTATGTTAGTAAGGGATATAATCGGGCCACCGCAGCTTTCTATGCAACATCTTCTTTATCAGACGGTAATGTCATTCATGATGAGATAAGATGTATCATGATGTAAGATATTTGTCAGCGTGTGAGGCTATGTGGAGGATTTTTGGTTTTGACATTAACTATAGAAAACTTTCTGTGGAAAGGCTTTCCTTTCATTTACCAGACCAGCAAATAGTAATATATGAAGATACACATGACTTGGCTATTGTGTTGAACCAAAATACCTACAAGTAAACAATGTTCCAAGCATGGATGGCTACAAACAAAAAATACAAGCAAGCTAAACAATTGACATACTCCGAATTCCCCACAAAAATTGCATTCAAGAGAGATACTTAGGAATGGGATTTACGAAAATTTGGATTCTCAATTGGGAGATTGTGTAACATCCTCCTGTTTTTTTAATACTTAAAGTTAATTATAGCTTAAGTTTTATTTAGTCAAAGAATTAGAATAAATTAATAATTTAAAAAAGAAGTACCAAGTTAAAAAAAAATTAATTATTGCTTTATAAAAATAAATAAATAAAAATATATAGAAAGGAAATACCTCTTGAAAGTAATTATTTTTAATATAGGAGTATGTGTGTGGATACTAACCTTAGTAATTGGAAGTAGAATAGAACAAAAAAAAAGGGGGGCATGCTGTCTGAGTCAAAAAAAAAAAATTATTATTTTAATGAAAAGCAAAATCCTAGGTCTTCCCTTATAAATACCTTTGTTCCCCTTCTCTTCCTAATCATTCCAGCGGCCGCACACTGTCACTAAGGTATATGTCTGTTATACTCACTTCTTCTTTTCGGTGTCTTACTTCAATGCAAGAGGTCTTGTCAAATTTTTTTTACTGTTCATCTTCCGTCCTTTTTTCCAGCGAGCCTCACAGTATTTATTTCTCATCCTTCTTCTCCAATGTTTTTATCCTACACGTCTAATAATGTCAGAGCCATTTTTGCTTCCTTCATTGCTTTATGGTGTGTGAAGTATATATTGTATATATTATCTTGCAAAACCCTATTCTTTGTTCATCTTTATTGAGAGTAGTGCGTTTAATTATTACTTTCACATTTTTTTAACACCTGTCCAAGCCTATATGTATAGCTCATTTCAAGTAGCTTCTTCTACCTTGGTTTTCTTGAACATAATGCCCTTTTGTGTTACTGTTGGTGGATTTTTTTTTATTTTTTTTATTTTACGTTTTATTAAGACCCCACATGTTAGTTTATTTATTCTTTCAAAACCCCACATGAGTTTTCCCTATTCTTATTTTTCTGTCAAGCCCCTTTTTTTTTAACTATGTATTATTATCATTATTTCCAAGGCAAGTTATACTAGTGATAGAAAAAAAAAAATCTACCTAATCCTGACCCCTTGTTTTTTTTTGTCTCTTCACGGATTTTCATGAGAAGTTGTCAACAAAGTAATATTTCATTGTTATTACCCTTCCTTTTTCATGAACATCTTACTTTGATAGTTTTAATATTTAAATATCTTTAGACCTTGCTCTGTATGCACTGTGTAAATCACTCGCCCTGTTTATCAAGTACACACATAAAATATATGTACGTACATACATATATATATATATATATATATATATATATATAAACAATGGATTCATATTTAAATATTTTTTTATTTGCCAAAAAAAAATTATTATTTCCAGGCAACATGTACCTTTATAGGGGGTTGTGAATAGCTTAACCTGTACAGTTAATGTGTGCGCATAATATTAGTTTAGAAGGTAATTTTAAGATTTTGGAGTAGTTCTAATTAATATATTAATAGGTGTTCATATGTGTGATTTTGTAGATTCTTATTAAGAGCTCTGGAGTAACTCTTGAGTGCTTATCTGTGAATTAGGGAGTAGAGGTAACTCTGAATATTCTTCCATATACTTATGAATAGTGTATGATTTTTGAATGACTATTTTCTTTAAAGAAAAATGGACTGAATTATATGTATATGTGTTTGTATTATAAATTCTCAAATAAGTAGTGTTACAAGTAAATTTCTATATAACTAATTATATTCATATAATTAATAATTTAATGATAATTAATGTATTATTGGATTATTATTTCATTTTTAGCATGTTTGAATGTGTGATTATATTTGATATGAATGGAAGCATGAATTATTGTACTTTATCTTTTAATGATATTTTATTTATCACTGTCATGGCGGTTGCATCTGTGATGGGTTGGAGTGAGGAGGAATTTGTATGTTGAGATCTTTTACCACGTGGTATGCCATCACTCGGTGCACAGTGGATGGTACTTGTCAGGGCCCCTTCTTCCATGTTTTCCTTTGGCCGGGATTTCATTGGAGCTGTAGGACATGTGACACCTCCTTAGTTGTATTCTTTTAAGGAAGGGAGCCATAGTCCAGACTTAAGCTCTACACCTTTGGCCGGGTGTATCTTAAGAACTGGTGAGCTTGGGACAATCCAGTCAAATGGATAGGTTTCTGTTGGACTATGTGTTAGCCTATGGCTCCAGTCAGCGGAATAAGGATGGACGGTGATATAAGGGAGGTTGCATCCTACATATTGCATATGGCATAGTTGTATGTTACATGTGGTGATGAAAATATAGATTGATTAAACTTGTTTTTGGTCTTGTATGAGAATTATGGTATATCCGAATATATATATGTAATCAGTTCCTTTTTTATCATATGTGATTTGCTTGTGTACGGTAGAAACTTTCAGTAGTTACTGAGACGTTGAATCTCATCCTATTATATTAACAATTTCAGGTGATTGTTCTAGTAAGGAGCAAGGGAAGGCACCTATGGAGTGAGCCTTGGAGGCTCTTTTGTGCTCCTAGAGCTCATGTTATGTCATTTTTATTGCCATGACCCTAAGACTTCCGCATTTTATTTTGTTTTGTTGAAATATTTTGAGGATTTGATTTAACATTGAGACTTGGGCTTTATTTAAACTGATTTGTATTTTAATGGTTTGGATGTTGAACATCCTTGTTGACGATATTTGAATTACTATGGTTAAGTATTTGGCTATATGATTGAGGTGTTACAGATTGTATTATGTTCCCCTAGGATCTGGTGAGGCCTTTTACTTGAGACTATTATTAACGTCGATCAGGGGCCCTGAATCTTTTCTGGATATACGAACAGTTGATGGTGTTATGCGCAACACTTTTTGAGTTGCTTGCTATGCTAAGGGTTTGCTTGAAGATGATAAGGAATATATAGATACAATTAGAGAGGCTAGCCAGTGGGCATCACCATATTACTTGCGGCGTCTTTTTGGAACCTTGCTATTTTGTGATTGCCTTGGTTGCCCTGAGGTAGTATGACAACAATCATGGCACTTAATGGCAGATGATATAGTCTATAGACAACGACAACTGATTGGTCATCCAAGTGAGTATTTATATTTAAGACATACATTGGTTTGCTACTTAAATTAATATGTACTTTTATGAAATCAATAACTTTTATCCATGATAATATTATGTTTTGATTATATTGAAAGTTGGGAAAAGATATTAATTCAATTATTAACAAGTAAATTATTATAATGTACTCCCTCCCATAAAAATTATACGATTTATAGTAAAAGCTAAGATTTTTTTTTAATACCTAAGTATCTATTATTCTAAAACCCACAACAGTCCAACTTGGATTTTTTCTTATTTGTTTCAGAGACATCAATTTTGTATTCCTTTCAGTTCGATAATATTCTATCAAATAAGTACCTACATGCATATGATTTTTATTAGAGAAATAGTTTCCATTAACCACGAGTGTTTGGTTACATGCGCAATGAATTGTTTATCTTAATTTTCTTATCATGCTTACACAATATCTCAGTACTTATGTCAATTATGTTTCCTCAGGTTTTAATCTGCTTGGGTCTGAATTACACAATCTTACTTTGATTGAGTTGGAACATGTTATAAAAAAAATGGGAGAAGATTGTGTAACTATCCAACAATGCCTTCTTTTGACGCTTCAACCTCTACTTTGGTTGGGAATAGATTTATACTAGGGGAGATGAATTTTGACAGGAATGCTCTATTTGAAGAGTTACATGAATTACTCTATAACCTTACACCAGAGCAAAAGGCCATTTTTGACAACATAACTATTGCTGTTAATGATTTTGCAAGAGGTTTCTTCTTTGTTTATGGATACGGTGGTAGTGGGAAAACATGTCTATGGAAAACATTATCAACTTCATTAAAGGTTGAAGGTAAAATCATACTTAATGTTGCCAGCAGTGGTATAGCATCCCTTATCTTGCCAAAGGGAAAAACAGCTCACTCTCAATTTGCTATTCCTCTTTCTATTAACGAAAATTCTATTTGCAATATTAAGCAGGGGACACATCTAACATAACTACTACTACAAACCTCTTTGATTATATAGGATGAAGCACCAATGGCTAATACATATTGCTTTAAAGCATTTGACAAGACATTGCCAGATATAACTGGTCGATATGTGAATGGTGTAGGAGATAAGCCGTTTGGTGGTAAAGTTGTAGTTCTTGGCGGAGATTTTACTACCAGTTGTTCCGAGGGGTACACATGAAGATATTGTGTTTGCAGCTATTAATGCCTCATATTTGTGGAAATATTGCAAAGTCTTTACATTGACACAGAACATGCGTTTATTGACAGCTGAATCTACGAGTACTACTACAGAGCTTGCTGAATTTGCAAAGTAGATTCTTGCGGTTGGTGATGGTAGTGTGCCAACAGAAGATGATACCGATGATTCACTATCTTGAGTGAATTTATGTTGCAACCTACCACAAATGCATTTGAATGCATTATACATTCAACTTATCCAGATTTGCTACTTCACTTACATGATAAGTTGTACTTCCGTGATAGAGCCATTTTGACATCTACATTATCTGTAGTAGATGAAGTCAATAATGCAATGCTTCAGATGCTTCCTGGTGAAGAAAGGATTTATTTAAGCGTTGATAGAGTATCTAAACAGGATGGTGCCCTTAGCTCTATTGCAGATATGCACTCATGTGAGTTATTGAATTCAATCTTTATGTCAGGTCTTCCAAATCATGAGCTTTGACTGAAGGTGGGTGCCCCCGTTATATTAATGAGGAACATTGATAAATCCACTGGACTATGCAATGGAACTCGATTGATTATCACAATATTAGAAAAACATATAATTGAAGCTAACATTATATCTAGAGACAATCTCTCAACCAATGTGCCCATCCCATGAATCACCATTACACCTTTATATTCAACTTTGCCATTCACCTTGTGCAGGTGACAATTTCCAATTATGCTTACATTTGCTATGACAATTAGTAAGAGCCAAGGTTAGAGCTTGCTTGATGTTAGATTATATTTACTATGTCCAGTCTTCACACATGGCCAATAATATGTCGTAGTTTCACATGTGAGACGAAAAAAGGGGTTGAAGATTCTTATTTTAGATGTAAAAGGGAAACCGACAAGTCAAACTTCTAATATAGTTTATAAAGAGGTTTTTTACAACTATTTATCCTAGATTATATAACTAGATGTTGTGTTTGAGTTTGTTATTTTATATACAAAATACTAAATTACTATCATGCTACATCTTTTAATCTCATGTTTGTGTGCCCGCGCCTTAGGCGGATCCTAAACCAGTATACTATAAAAATAAACACAATTAATCCAACCATAACCACGTCAAAACACCAAGAAAAGTAACAAATAGTTTGTTATTATTATTTTTT
Organism: Inga leiocalycina; assembly: GCA_963242795.1. Classification (NCBI taxonomy): domain Eukaryota; kingdom Viridiplantae; phylum Streptophyta; class Magnoliopsida; order Fabales; family Fabaceae; genus Inga; species Inga leiocalycina. Next base: position 63,631,677 of record OY725329.1, read on the forward strand.
TTCCCCAATAACAAATAGTTTGTTATTAAAGGGTAGAAAACGGGAAGTCAGCATATATACACTCTTTCTTTCGGTATGTCCCCTCCTTGGAAGGGAACTCCATGTAATTTTTTCTTGTCCAGGGACCACTAATTTTATGCAACTGCTATTATGGGCTATTTTCTAAGTTTCTTTCTTTTAGTTGATTATTATTTTTTCACTTCTATTGGAGGAGAGAATAATATTAAGTAGGCCAAGAATAATAGAAATGGAGGGGCATATGAATAAAATCAAAATCAATACTCTATCCGAAAATATCGTGGCAAGCATTTTCACCTCATTTTGCAGAGATGCAATTTATTAATATCTTTTATATATATATAGTTTATATGAGATTTTATGGATACATTGGTGGAAGATAACATAAAATTAAAGCTTCTCATTCACGCACGCATCCCCGTACGCCGAGAGTGGCCCCGCCAGAACAATGTAGATTCTCCTATTCAAATTCAAATTGAAAGTTTTAATTAATGCACACGTATGTTACAAACTCCAGCCCAATCCTTTTACCAATCATGTTAGTGTCCGTTTTGATTAGTTATTGATGAATAATTTTTATGATTTATAAGGTAAGTATGTAAGAGGAGTTTTATCTCAACTTACTAAAAAAAACTTCTGAAACTATGATTTTGATAGTTTTCAAACAATCACTAAACTTCAATGTCATGTTTCTATTAATTTATACTCTCTTTCAATAACATTATTAAATATGAGTATATCTAGAAAAAAAATATTTAATGCTCGCAGAAATTATCAAAATGTCTTATAGAAACGACTAAAATTTCATTTTAAAAAGCTACTTATAATATAGATAAAAGGGTGTGGTAAGCAAGGTATTAAAACCCGGACCGGGTATTGAACCGGTCGGGGTACTGGGTTAAGGGTCAGTGGGTCAAACCGGGACCAAACCGGAGCTAAACCGGGACCAAACCGGTGAGTAATTGAAAATTTTAGGCTTATAGTATGAAATTTTAAAGAAAAAAGTAAAAAAAAATTTTTTTTTAAAAATTGGGACCCGGACCGGACCGGGACCGGGAACCAGACCGGTTCGGCAGTTTCTGGTCCGGGTCCGGGAACCATGGTGGTAAGCATTATGCAAAAAGCCCTTAGGTCTACTGACACAAGATGTAGCTTCTGTGACATGAGGCGTGACATGAGGCCTGGGGTTTGATTTCCATTACTCCCTGGGTACTATCCTAGTCATCCAATTTTTTAAAAATATTTTTTTTTTGTTTTAATTATAAGATAAATTTATTTTTTTAAAATAAATTAAGGAAGCCAATTAAATTACTTTAGAGTGTTTATATTTTTAGTATTCTTGGATTATATATTAGTTTATTAGTCAAATTAATTAGTTTGGAGAAAAAAATATAAATATAAATACTTGAAAGTAATTTAATTGGTTTCCTTAATTTCTAAAAAAAAGTTAACTTTATCTTATAATTAGGACCGAAGGGAGTATATAGTAAGTATATACCCGCAACTAAAGTTTAACTGTATTTCAGAAAACAATATAAAAAAGGATTTAGGAGTAGATTTACTAACAAAGGTTTAAGGAATGAATGTCTGACATAATTATGTTTTTAAAGGGGTAAAAATACACATAAAGAATTAAAAGTGGAGTATCCAATACAAAACGGTTAAATTTGACCTAATGCCATTAAAAGATTTCTTCTCTTATAATTTAACGCTGTTAGGTCAAATTTAACGGTTTTGTGCTGGATATTCTATTTTTAATTCCTTATATGTATTTTTACCCCCTTTAAAATATAATTATATCAGACGTTCCTTTATTAGAACTTTATTGACAAATATACTCTTAACCCTGTACAAAATGTTTCCAACTATTTTTTACGTGCATCTCTTGTTTTTGTAAATGAAATCAACCTTTAATTCAAATGTCTGATTACAAGCATCAAATATGTAAGCACCTGCGGACTGTGGGGATATTTCTATTCCAAATGTTCCGCTGAGCTTAGCTCACATTTGTTTTATTTAGGAGAACTTTTTTGCCATCGGGGAAGTCATTAATTTCACCCCTCTCCCCAGGTATGCTCCTTATAGGCTATAGCCTCATGCATGACTTGTACCAAACGGCATATTTATGACTATTAGAGTATGTTTGGTTTGAAGGGAGTGGAGGGTGGGAGGGAATGAGAGGGTGGTTAAGTTGACTTTTTGAGTTGAAGGTATTTAAATTTTAGGCAAAAATCTAAAATTTAAAAGGAATAAGAGAGTTAATTTTGGGATAGAACCAAAATTTAAAAAAATGATAGAGTAAATTTTGGATTTCTTTTATCTAAAATTGTAATTTCACCACCCTCCCCTCCCCTCCCCTTAAACCAAATGCACCCTTAGTCTTAACAACAGCTCAGGTTTGCACTTCCCATACACCTTACTATGTTTATTTCTTCACATTAACCATTATAAGCTTTATTTTAAATTCAGTTTAACCAAATTTTACGTAAAAAATGGAAGTTAAAACATTTAACATGTTTTAAATTAATTAAATTTTTTAAAATTTATCCTTGTTTAAATCCAGTAATGAGTATGGTGAAAAAGCGGTATATATTTTCATTTATCTATATTTTTAATAGGAGTAAAATTAAAAAAATTAATTATTAATAATTCTCAAGATTTACTTATTATATTTGGGATAAAACAAATTGACTACTGAACTTGTAATAAACAACATAGTGATCTATGGGGCGTATTTTGAATATCTATAAGAAGATGTCTTCACATCCTATATTCAAAAGTTTCTCAAACATTATTGTCTCTTACATGACGATATCTTTGACTAAAAAAAGGGTTGGCACTTTGATGATGGGAGATCGAATCACGGATCCAATTTTCCTTATTTATAAAGGAGGCTAATGTGCAGAATATGGATTATTAAATCAAATCTCAACGGTTCAAATTTAATATATTATAAAAATATTATTATTATAATATATTAAATCTAAACTGTTGAAATCCGATCAACAATCCCTATTCTATAAAGAGCTCCATTTCTCCTTTATAAAGAAGGAAAGGCGATCTATTGAATCACCGGGGTGCATTCCCTCTTCTCTAGTTTGTAGTTTGTACTGTGTAGTGTTGCTTTGTGTTCCCCTCCGGTTCACTCCCACAATATACAAATATTTTTGGGGGTATTCTCGTAAAAGGGACCTGGAAACATAGCAATATCTGAGCCCCCGGATTCATGGAATGTGTTCACTTGTTATTGGCTATTCGCACGTACGCACCCCTACCCCCATCACTCTCTTGCCAAAAATTCCCTTTCTCTTCCTTCCTTCCTCATGCTTCTCCTCCTCTCCCTCTCCCCTATTTTCATAGATTCTGCTGAGTGCTTCTTGTCTTTCCTTGCCCATGCTTTCTCTCCCTCCACTGTTGCTTTTGTTGCGAATCTTATATTTCGATTTTGATGAGCTGAGTGATTCATTCTCCGTGACACAGTACTCGTCTTCTCTTTTCTTCACTCATTACCCTCACTTTTGGTGCTTATTTCCGAGAGCCAACAAATAACTGGCAACAACTTGTTCTTCTCCTCTCTTTTTTATCGCCTTCTCTCCTCTACTTCAATATCCCACCAAATTATCTGCACTCAGATTTTATTTTTTTTTGTTTTAGATCTGCTTCAACTTTCTACAATTGTTGGTTTCAGCGATTATTTACCTTCAAGATATTTCCTCGGATTTGCCTGCATACTTCTTCCGAGTACAAACAAACGTGGGTCGATCTGAAAACAGAAGCTGCCACAAAACTCAGAGAAAAGGATAAAGCCCTTTCCGTCTTCAAAATCAGATACACCTGATTAGAATTTTGAAGCGATCCCGGGGAGCAATGGAGTCAGATCGTGAGCACCACTCTTCAATGTTACATGGTCATCAGCAGCAACAGATGAATTCTGGTTTGACACGGTATCGATCGGCGCCAAGCTCGTATTTCACTAATACCATAGACAAGGAATTTTACGAGGACATGTTCAATCAGCCTTCCAGCCCTGAAACGGAGCGAATCTTTTCACGGTTTATGAATAGCCTGGCTAACGAGTCAGAAGATGCACCAGCTCAATATCTTACACCTGTTCGACAAAATTCTGCAGTGAAGGAAGAGATGGATCAGCAGTCTCAGGTTATGCCTTCCGTGAACAATGAACCGGTGGCTCTCCACCCGCCGCCGCCGCAGCATAGCAATATCAGTAATTTTGTTTCTGCTCCGCAGAATCTTTTCCAAAGCTCAGGACGTCCACCTTTGCCGAATCAGAGCCTGACGTCATCAGCTATGGACGGAGTTTATTCGACGGGAGGTCATCGATTGCCACATGTGAAGACTCCTGATGCAAATAATTCCAATCTAATCAGGCACAATAGCTCACCTGCAGGATTCTTTTCCACCTTAAACATTGAAAGTAATATGTTCCTTCTTCACCTTCAATTTTCCGTGTCCTTTTACTATTTTTTACTTTATTCTTGGAAAATATATATCACTAGATTTACTTTTCTGGGAATATCTTTTACTTTTAAAAATTTGCTTCTTGTTAGCCATATTTCTTTTCTGTACATGGCCAAGGAGATGCTTGAACTTAAGGTCACACGCTCATGGTTGCAAAATTATGTGCACACCCAGTTATGCAATAACTATTAAAGGTGAAAGATGAGAAAGGATGATCCTGTTCGGGTTGCCTTTTTTTCTTTTTAAGGAAAAAAAAGGGTGTTGAATTAGGGACAAGTTGGATGAGCTTATCATGGGTACAATATTCGATGTTTTGTTGTTGAGGGCCTTATATTTATCCCAATCTTCATTTTCTTACTTCCTGAATAGGTTGTCATAATGACGCTATGCAAGCTTAATTGGCAGGCTACGCTTCTATGAGGGGCACAGGCATATTGGGAGCTGGTAATAACGCGAGCGAAGAAGCAAACTTCTCTTCTGCGATGAGGATGAAAAATCCGCCAAAATACTCAACAGGCCTAATGTCATCCATAGCTGAAGTTGGGGACAAAGGCGACCCCGAGCAAAATCAAGACACTGAATCTTTTGCCGAAAGCCAAGGTAATGAGTTTATCACAGGTTTCCCCGAAGGTGCTTGGGACGATTCTGCACTCTTGTCTGACAATACTACTGGACTAAAAAGATTTAGAGACGAGGATGCAAAAACATTTTCTGAGACTCAGGTACAAAGTGATTCGACATTGTTCTGATGTATATTTTGCAGGTGGTAAACCCTTGACCCGATTTAGTTGTCCTTGAACAGAACGAGTCAGGCAGCCAGCCTCGTCCTGCTCCTTTGTCTCATCACCTCAGTTTGCCAAAAACTTCAGCAGAAATGGCAGCCATTGAAAAGTTTCTGCACTTCTCAGATTCTGTTCCCTGTAAAATTCGTGCCAAGAGAGGCTGTGCTACTCACCCAAGAAGCATTGCAGAGAGGGTACGTCTTACGATAAAGGAACTATGTATGTATGTATGTCCGGCTAAAATCCACTGATTGAACATATAACCTTCAGGAACTAATACATTTTCTCGCTTATACATTTCCCCCAAGTGTGGTTCACTTGTACCTACTATCTAGTATCTTGATTCTAAATTACATTTTGACTGTTTTTTTTTGGGGGATTTTCAATTTAAAAGCTATAATGGGGCAAATGGTAGTATATTTAAACTACGCTGATTCTAACTCATTATGGTTATGTGGATGTGAATTGGGGTCAGGTTAGAAGAACTAAGATCAGTGAGCGTATGAGGAAGCTACAAGATCTGGTTCCCAACATGGACAAAGTAAGTTGTTTCCATAATAGTAAGCCAGCATGTGAAAACGAAGGAAATGGAATGATGATTTTTTTTCCCGCTTTCCGCGTTGCAGCAAACAAACACAGCAGACATGTTGGACCTGGCTGTCGACTACATTAAAGACCTTCAAAAGCAGGTTGAGGTATGTTGTTAAGTAAAACACCGGATCATCACAAGAACGTCCATATTTTTCAGCACGAAGAAACTGCTCGTTGACGAGATATTGAGTACTCACTCTCACTTTTCTTCCTACTACATATTTGTGCAGACGCTTTCAGACAGTCACGCAAAGTGCACGTGTCCACACAAGCAGAGGCAGTAATGGAAAAGATGAGGGGGGATGCATGCATTTGCATCATTGTACAGATTTGTAATAATATGGCTCGGAGGATTGAAAGAAAGAGCAAGATAGAGAGGGGTTGCTCATAACAACTAACCGTAAGATGCAACAGGTAGGAGGCATGGGTGTACAAAATTGATGTTGTAAGATAGAGTAGTAATTTGTGTTAGGGTGGGTAAAAGAGTAGTTTCAGATTTGAGGGGTTTGCTTTGTTTCCTGTTGGAGTAGTAAAGAGGAGACGTACTGTGGTGTTGTATGGGGTTCGCTTTCGCATTAAATGGCAAATGGCAAAGGCAAACATCGTGGAGGGTCCGACGTGGCCATATGATATATACGAGGCTTGAGTTCTGCTTTTTCCCCTTTTCCTCCATATTGTGGTTATTCCATTTTCGAATCTCATTATCCTGATCCATTTGAGTGGTGGCAATTGCCTCTCCCCCTTTTATTTCTTTTTGGTCCATTATTGCCAATTTGGATTCCAGTGCTTAAGGTTATTATTATGTCTTTACCCTACTTTTGGATCACGTTACTTTCTTTCCTTCTTTTTCATTTTTCCTTGACAGACTGAATATGATATCTTACATGCGAAGTTTTAGAACAAGTTAACCTTTCTGCAATGTTGAATGCGATAAAAACATGAGCATGTGATGGGTGTGAAAAGGCGCTGGCTATACGAGTCAATGAGTCATTAAGGTACAGTATGAGCAAGACAAATTGCGGAAAGAGCAGAGGTTGAGATGTGGTCCACATGAGAAGTGATGTCGGCAGGAAAAAGTTGGGGTTATTGGGGAGCAAAAGTGGAGACGGCTGTGGGTGATTAAGAAAACTAAGAAGGTAACGAGGCTGTAATTGGGAATTCTGGTCCCAGTACCTAATTAGTAACAAACAAAAGGGTTCTATCAGCCAAAACAAAGGAAGAAAGATTTACTCAAATTAAGGGGGAAAAGAAGGCGGAGAAAGCCAAGAATAAAAGGAGGGGAAAAAGGGAAAGAGATTTGATAATATATTTTTGGGCCGGAAGGAGATTCATTTGATAATATGAATAAAGAGGAAAGAAGCATATGAGAGAGAGACAAAAACAAATGAATGAGCTTTCAGGGAGTGGGGACGTTCCCGGGCGGGAGTGTGACGTCTTGGTTAATCCATTACCATTCATTCTTTCCTACTTTTCTTCTGTGATGACTGATGAAGTGATGAGTGATGACGCCACTCTCTACCCTCTGCCGTTTCATTTTCCTTATTCCTTCTTTTTACTTCCATACATTGTTCATTGTATATACAAGATAGGGAAAATGCCAATTTAGTTTCATCTAATGACATTGACACCAATTCAATCTCAACATTCTGATTGATTACATATAACTAAGGGATTTGGGTGTCATTTCTTTCTTTTTGAATGAAAACAGTTAAATCCTATGTTAGCCATCTTCCTCTCATCATCCACAGCCTTGACCTTATGCATTGGTGAGTGGAGGCACTTGCTCCACTGAATTTGCTCAAATTACTTGTTATTTATGTACAATTTGTGTCTTTAATTCCACTAATTATCATATTTTGACTCCACTAAGTTTAAACTTGGACATATTTGATTGGGTCCATTTTTTTTTTAAAAAAAAATTAGTTTGCTCCCACTGGTTCATGATCCTAGGTCCGCCACTGTAGCTAATAAAAAATTACAGACTTAATAGCATCATTATCTAAGGATCAAGCAAATAAATAGGTATAAAATTTAGCCTCCCTAAACATAAAGTTAACATAAATATCCCAATTCCTAAACTAAAACTGTATCGCTTCTAATACAAGTGAAAATGATTAAAGTACTCCTTTCTTTATCATATCTACCTCGTTGATTGCCATCGACGCTATGCACCATTATTAAATATAATAATTATTAATATTTTATCAAAATAATATTATATGCATTATTGGGATGATTTGGAAGTCACTTCTTTGAAATTTGGGGAGACAAAGCTTTGATATTTATATCTCTTCCTCTATGTTTTTTCATTGCAAAATTTTTTCCTGCATGGAATGGTTTGCAAGTCATACTCTTATTTTTTTCAATTTAATTCTTCAATTTTACGACTCTCCGTTTGTTATTCTTAGCCTCAGTATGAATGGGGAGTGACAAATTTCGTGTGTGTGTGTGTGTGTGTTTTCCTCTTCCCATGCCTTGTTGAAGTTATCCAGTACAACTTACTATCTTCCACTATATATAACTTTTAAGTGCTCGTTATTTACAACTACTAATCCTAAGGAACATACTTCACATCGATCATATGTGAAAATTGATTTCGTGATAATTTACAGTTTAGCTTTCATAATTTCTAATTGCATCGATCTGTAATTTACAACAAGGCTTCCTAATGTACAAATGTATTGTCCATCATTTGGAGGATTATATTTTGAAAAAATTACGCTCAAGTCTCAAACAAGAGAAAAAATTTAAAAATGATCCTTTCATATTTCAAAATAAAAAAATGGTCTCAAGAACTTGTCAATGGTGCCCTAAGTGTTGTCAATGACCTACACCTGATGTTGCCAATGGGACCATTTTTTCATTTTGAAATCTGAAGAGATTATTTTTTTTTCATTTTTTCTCTTATCAGTAACCTGAATGTAATTTTCCCCTGTATTTTTGTTCCTATTTCCTCAAACGGAATTTTTAATTGAGGAAAAAATTTTCCTACCAAGGACCAAGGACTTGAGTGTAATTTGCCGAAGTTGATGGGCCTTGAGTGGTATTTTCCTTTCCGTTTATTGTTCTTCATGTTTGTTTTTCTCCTCATCTATCTTATTCTTAAAAGCGGGATTGAAAGCAGGCACTAAAGCGTGCCACATCATCCCAAAATTTTCTTCTTCAATATCTATTATATTTATTGACAATTTTCTTATTTTTTTGTTCTGTTTTTAATAGTTGTGAATATTTAAAAATATTTTCTAACTAACCATCCCTTTACCTCTCTTTATATTGAAATACTGGATAATTAACTAATTTGATCCTTGCGTCCAATTTTTTTATTAATTAAATAATCTTCAATTTTAAATTCTCTACAAATACTAATAATCTAACCTACCAACCCTGTAGTGTGCGGAATGAAGTTTCTGGCGGTTACTTCCTTTGAATTCTACACAATGTTATGTTACTTTTCGAGGTGGTTCTGAATTCTGAAGATTCCGCCAACTTACTCATCTTGATACGATAACTTCTTTCTCATGTTCACTTAATTTGCAATACTTCAACCTTTGAAAAACGATGAAGCTTTTCAGATATCTTATGACTCAGCCATTTTTTTTAAAAAAGGAGTTTATCGATCTACCCAACTAATTTTCCTATAACCAATTTTCTTCCTTCTTTTTGGTCCAAATATGCGAATGTGAGTTATGAAGGCAAGGTGCAATTCTATACCATGTTCAGTACCATATTTCTTTTGCTAATGTTTCAACGAAATTTTGCTTTTGCTATCTTGATATCTATTATATAGATTTGGATTAAAGGGCAAAAATGCCTTGGAAGTTTTGGCTGCCACTAGTGAGTTTGTCAGTTATTTTTACACTTAAAAAGTTTAGTATTTTGCTTGCGTTTTATAAACTTTGGGTGCACCATTTCTGTCATATTTAAATTCTGTTTTCGGTGGATTATTTATGAGGCTTTCTTTATCATGGTTTAATTTCTGCATGGGTGTTGATAAGGTGGGATTATTTGATTTAATTTTATTTTTGTATTTTAATTTTATATTCCCTGATTTTTCTTCTTATTGTTTGGCTATCATTGTTTATTAATTATATAGATGATTTTCTTTCCCTCTATCTTTTTCAAATTTCAAAATTTGAAATTCAACTTACATACTCTTTTTGATGCCTTATTTTTTTGCCCATTTTGCGGATATTATTTAATTTAATTTGATTATTGTATATTAGTGATATAACATTATATATAAATAGTATCTCCTCTATTTCCGTTGAAATAGATGTGTATATGCCGGTTATTTATGTTTAATGTAGTCAATTTTTTTGTTGGGGTTGCATCATATATGTACAAAGTAAAAATTATGGTATAGTTTTCGTACGTATTTTGTGACTGTAGATACTGATTAGCGGTGAATGATGTATGGTTAAGGAATTTTTAAGACAGTCGCATTAAAATTGTTTTGTACTAATTTAAAGCATGTACAAGATTTATGAATGCAATAGAAGTAAATGTAAGTATGGTCAATTTATGAGTTAAAAATTATAGATGTGGCTTCCGCGCAACGCGCGGGGGGAATTGTTGCTTGTTGTATAAAATGGATAGCGTATTGTATGCATCCATCTTGCGTGAGAAGCCCAAAAGGCCGAAACGGTGTATTAAAAATTTTGATTTTAGATAGTGATGGACTCACAAACAAAATTTCCATCGTTGTTTACAAAAAAATATTTTGTATTGATATTTTGAATTTTGAACCAATTATTTGAATGATGATGGACTATTTCTTATATACATATACTTCTATGTTGCATAAAGAATCACTCATCAGCATATACATAAGCACTACGCTCTTTTATATTTACAATAGTAGGATTGAAAGTAGGCATTATAAGATGCACAAAAAATAATTCATACTTTTGAAGCACAAAATATACAATTTCTAACAAAAGGATTGGACCGTTAGAGTTTAATGAATGCTTTATGTAAATTAGTAATATCAAATTTTGTTTCCTAACTACATAATTCATTGATTAATTTTATGAGCTTCAAATTAATGAAACAATTTGTAGAATTTGAATATTGGGTTAAGAATTTTCCTTTGTTTATAGTATACAGCATTTTGACAATGCAAATTATTCTTTCAAAATATTTCCTAACAAATAATTTTAATATACAAATAATATAGAACTATTATTTAATTTTGTAGATTGGATTAACGATTTTCCTTTGTTCATGTAAATGATGTTGAGCACAATTCAAAATTATTTTTTCATAAGCATTTTGACAAATTATTCTTTCAAATTATTTCCTGCTAGCTAATTTTAATTAGGATCTTTTTTTTACCTTGAATTTTAATAAGGATCTAAACAATATAGAACTATTATTTTTTTAAGTTCCAAAATATTTTTTTTGAATGAAAGCTGTACATCCATTATAATCTCAAAAGAGAAGTTACAATGGTGTGCCAAACAGAAACAATAAAATAAAAACTAGAATCACAAGACCTAAAAGAAACTCATCCTTCATTACCAACCACCTTCAGACATGAAAATAATGGGTGATAAAGGATAACAAAATTCTCTATTATGCTATGAATTGACTTGGTCAAGAAGTTCGCTATTACATTATACTCCTTAGGCCGATGCTTAATCCAAACTCATCAATGTTTAGACGTTCATAACTTGATCCCAAAATATTTTTATGTTACACAAGTGACCACCTATTTGTACTATGCACGGGGCCTGTACTAGTTTTTTTTAATACAGTGCCAGGAGCTAAAAAAATCGTGCAAAAACAGCAGTTATTAGGTGAGGTCATGAATCAAGGGATTGGCACACTATTGGCCCAAAAAAAAAACGAAGAGATTGGATAATTTTTATAATTTATGAGGTAAGTGTGTGAGAAAAATTTTATCTCGATTTACGTAAACCTAAATTTAAAACGTAAGTTTAGTAAATTACCAAACAATCACTAAAGGCTCTAGCCGACCCCCATTTTGACATTTTCTATACTCAATAAAATTATGTTACCATGGAGGAAGTTACGCTCTCCCTTTATTCCCTTCTAAGTTCTAACCAAGCAAGTGACCCGTTTATTATTATTATTTTACTACTGTTAATTTATCAACATTAATTAATGGGATATATACATCTAAGTACAACTACTCCTGTAATACATCCCAACTAAAATCTGTCAAGTTTTTTTTTTCCCTCCATGGTTTGTTTATCTAGCTATGCTAAAGCGAAAACCAAACTTAATTTCTTATTCTTCTCACTAGGTGACATATATATGCATGAATCACAACGGATATATTGATATATTGACGTGTCGACATGAAATATATATGTATATTGGATTGAATATATAGCAAGTTTTTTATGGGGAAAATCACTCTCAGGTCTCAAGGAAGCAAAATATTGTCAGAAAAGTCCCTGAAATATCTGAAACTTGAGATAAAAAATGGCGGAAGCTTGAGATCAAAAAAATCCCACCACCTTCCTTCTATCTTCTTCTTCCTTCTATCTTACACCTCATCCTACAAATCTTTCACCACCTCAAAGCTTTGGCCTTCACCATCACTACCATTTCTGCAGAGAGAGAATGCAGGGAGCTGGAAAAAAAATCGCATCTGAGAGCGAAAACGCAGAACAAATGAGAGAGAGATAATAGAAGTTGGGCATATGTGTCATTTGACTTTAGAAAATAATATTGGAAAAGTCCTTAGGGACTTTTCAGATATTTCAGATTTTTCAGGGATTTTTCTGATAATATTTAACTTTCTTAGAACCTGAGAGTGATTTTTCCTTTTTTATGGGCGAATAATACTGACCATCTAGGGTGGATATGCCCCGTCTCATTCATTCCAAAGCGGTCCCGTATAATTAATGTCTTTGAAAATTGAAACATAACATTGTTTTTTTTTTTTTTGCCGAAGAAACATAACATTGTTTTCAAACATTACTGCGCTCGTTGGGAGGGAAAAAAGCATCCCTACACTCTCCACTACAGTACAAAATACGGCCTCTCCCTCTCGCTTATTTTTTTCCTTTCTGATCATTTTTTATTATAATTGTAATGACTTAAATTTAATATTTTATAAAATTATTATTATCATTTTGTATAAAAATATAAATAAATTTAAAATTCTCCGGCAATATTATCTATGAAAATAGATCGTTTTACTAAACAAAATCAACTTTTTTATTCTTTTGTTAGTCATGTGATCATGCATCCTCAGGGCAGAAAAAAGTGACTGTGGATCCAAATGGTAAATTTTTAGAGCTGTGATTGTAATTAATTAGCCATTGCAACCATCCTCCCCGTCAACAACATTTGCGCGCTCTATCTCTATTTATAATTTTTTGAATCCGTGAGTCCTTTTTTTTTTTTATAAAGCCTATCTTTAGTTGTTTAGGTATTAAATGCATTTTTATTAATATTACTCCTGGTTAATTTTTCCTATACATTTTCTTTCACCATCTTTCTCATCCTCACATTACTCTTTTCTCATTTACCCTATGGGTATATTTGAAACAAAAAATACATGTCCTATGTATTTATTTATTACTTTTAACTAATTCTAATACTTTTTTTTTTAAATTACACAATTTAATTATTTAGATATTATAATAACAGAAAAGGGAAATAGTACGTACATATGACTGGATTTATATGCCCCTTTTTATGTCAAGATTTCCAATAAGAAAAAATGGCAATGATATGAGTTACCCCAAACCATTAATATTGACATCAATTAAATACAATATAATCAATGTATCAATATCAATTAACTACTAATAAAAAATATACGGAGTAAAACTTATACCAAGCCTTTAATAAGTTTATTTCCGGCACCGTTCAGAAGCTGAAATCCATTGCTCACATAACTCTATGTGTGTATTTGGTTGGGTTTATTTTTGGACAATAAATCCTTATTACGTAAGTCGAGATAAAACTCCTCTCACATATTTACCTCGTATATCGTGAATCACAATTTATAAGCACTTATTATCTAAAAATAAGTTATTCCAAATGAGCACTATCACTTGTTATAATTCTTATTTATAAGCATAAAAATCTAATTAATGACAATATTAACTATACCTTTCGACGGCAAAAAAAATTAACTATCTACTAAATAATTTAATATTTGAAAATATATAAACAGTATCAAATATTTAATAGGTTGTTCATGCCTGATAATGACCATAACAATTATTAATAGCATACGATTTTTCAACCCATATTTAAAAATGAAAATTATCAATTACATTAATCATAAAATCGCTTAATAATCATATATTTGTTTTACTTTAAGGCTAAAATATACTTTTAGTCTTTTAAGTTTTATATGATATATATTTTTGGTCTCTTAACTTTATAAAGTATACTTTTTATCATATATTTCTAATATCATTAATGTTGCTAACAAAAAAAGTTAACATAGCAAATTCAAATAACGACTGTGCAACTGATAAAACATATTTAAGTTTTTAATATAATGTATTTAGATTACTAAACTAAAATAAACTGACAAATAGATGCAAACAAAATTGAGGTTTTGCTATTTAGATTATTAAGCTAAAATTTTTTAATACACTAATATATTTAGGTTATTAAATTATAATCCTTAATACAATTAAGATTTTGATATTGACTACTTCATTAAAATTTTAAATATTTTTTAATTTTTTACATATTTTAAATTAATAATATTTAATTACACAATTATCACTTAAGTTTATAGAGCCATCATTTAAGTTTGTTGCATTAGTGTTTTTAGTTAGCAACACTAATGATGTTAGAATTATATAACTAAAATTATACTTTATAAAGTTAAGAAGATTAAAAGTATATCTCATGTAAACTTAAATAACTATAGGTATACTTTAGCCTTACTTTAATCATGAATCTTAATCGGAATGATAGAAAATGCATTTAAAATTTAAATTTTTTTAATACTATATTAATTTAATAAGTTTTATTAATCTACATAACAATTTAAATATTGATATTTATAATATTTAAATTTATGAAAAAAATTTAAATTTAGAATCAGGCCGGAAAACGGAATAAAACAGAGGATGAAACTTCTGCTGAGAGACCCAGCACTAAAAGGACTTATTTAAAAAAATATGTGCTCATTTGGATCAGCGATTGAAATGCTTAAAAATAGTTTTTCAATCGTGATTTACAGTATACGAGATAAATATGTGAAAGAAATTATATCTCAATTTATCAATTTATGTAAAAAAACAACTTATAAATAATTTAATCGTTAAAACAAACATGTCCTATAATTACATTAGTAATGTTGGGGCCGCATTTGAATGATGAGTAGTGTACTTTTCCCTCTCAAATCCAAAAATTTGAATGCTGCAATGTTGCCAATCATTATTCACTAATCCATATTCGAATTCGATTGAGCTGTTTTAGTGCTCATCCCATGGACGAAGACGCTCCTCCTCCTCCTCCTCTTGTCTATCTTCCTCCCATCCTCCACCCCTCCTGCCGCCGCCTCTCCGCCACCTTCCTCCACCCTTTTCCGCCTTTTTCGTCGCCTACCAATCTTGCTTGGGTCTCGCTCCAGGGAAGACTGGTTAACTCCGAAGAAGCCAGTTCCGTCCAAACCATTGGGGGTGCTTTAACCCCACAAGAGGCCCTCGCTTGGGAGCTCTTTAATCCCATCCACAGGTTCCTCATCGTCGCCGTCATCGGCGTTGCAGCCGCCGAATCCAAGAAGAGCCACCAGATATGGCACCTGAAGAAGTCCGTCGAACTCCGGGTTCGCTATTTGTTTGCTTTGCTTCTTACTTTGATTTAACCAGGAATTGTTTTCTTTTCCCCCCATCATTTCATTTGATTGGTCTATTGGGCCTCAGCAATACTCCCTTTAATTATTATGTGCCTTTTCATTAAAGAAGCAGAGAGAAAATATACATTTTGTTTTGACCCACCTTTTCTTTTTATTTTGAGTTGAGTGAGATATGTGGGGACTGATTCTTTCCGATCTTGCCTAAAATATAGTGGCTTATGATGTACTGTTACATTATAAACAAGTATATATAATATGTCAAACTTATGTTGTTCTCCTGGTAGGCCCTGCATACTCCCTCTTAACCTTTTTATATTTTGCTTACCTGATACCCCACACAATGAGTGAATTGCTTCTTCTCTGATTTCATCATTTTTGTGACTATCTATCAGGATCAGGTGTTATCGAGCATGCAGGAGAAGCTTGACAGTCTCTGCGAGCTGCTGAACCATACTAAGGAACATTCCATTGGGACGATGAAGAAATCATTACAAAAGGATGGAGAAATAGTGTTGAATGAAATCTGTGGCTCTGATAAAGCTCAATTTGTTGCTGATTGCGATTATTGGCTTAATGATCAACACTCTGACTTATTTGCGGTTGGTTACACTACGAATTTCGTTGGCACTTGCGCAGTAGCCACTAAATGTTTGCTTTAATTTTGTAATTTTAGGTAATAACTATGCATTTACTGAACGTCGCAGCTGAAAAACTTGACTCTTTTAATTTGTTAGCAGGAAAACCCTGTCACGAAAGATTCTTGTGGGAATGAAGTGATGCACAGAACACCCTTATTTAATGAAGAACAAGAAGAGCGGCGAATGTCTGACTTGTCTTGGGCTTCAAGTGTAACGTCTGCTTCTGATATCCAGGTTACATAACCTTATCATTTGTTCTGACATTCCTGCGTAGGTGTTATGTCACATGGATCAGTAGCAATATTCAATTTTTCATACATCATAAGTTGATCATAGGTATTATGTCACATGGGCACCGCCAAAACTTTTAAATAATTTTTGTCATTGAGTCATCAAAAATCTGGCCGGCAGAGCTCCTCTAAACCTTTTATATGTTCCATCAGATAGGAATTACTTGGTGTCTTTTTTTGTCATGTGTTGTGCTATTGACAGTTAAACAGCCTGGCTTTGGAGCAAGATTTCTTTAATCTCAAGAGAGATTGTAAAGAGAAGGATACCAAAATAAAGGAGTTGACTGACCTTCTCAACGTTTCTGAAGTTGCTAGATCTAAGGTATTGCAAACTTCACTAGTCTTCATTCTCATTTCATTCTTGCAATTTGCCACTTCTGTTTCCTTTATTCAACTAACCCACAACTATTTGAAACAGCGTGTTGCTGAATTAGAAGACATTATACGAAGGAAGAATTCAACAATTACAAAACTAAAGAAGGAGTTGGTGGTTTTGGAACAAAAGGTAAGAACACGTCAAAATTTTGATGTAGCAACATCAACATGTCTAGTATTATCATGACAATTAACCAACAACAAATTCAAGCGGCTTTACATTGATTAAACTTTGAATGCATTGTGCATTTTAGTAGATTGTGTACCCTGCTAATTGAACATGCTTCTTAGAGTAGTTTGACGATTTATTGCAGGTTATGCAACTTTCTAGACTTCGTAGGCCATCCTCTTCTAGCTGTGACTCACGTGATGACCAGGTTGCGCACGTGAGAGATAACTTATTATATGATATGGATAGTAGCACTGGCCATTCATCTTCTGATTCAGATAGTGCACCTCTAAACACCTCAAAAAAAGCTATTGCCAAGGTTGATGGTACTCATGTACTGAACAAAAGTTGCACTTCTGCGGGTAATCAGAACTTTGAGTCTCCAAAATCCATCAGTTCTTCAGGGCGAGCACTCGAACAGCATTTGGACTCTCGTCCTGTGAATTCTCAAAAAGTTTCAGGAAATCGTAAATTCTCAGCAGCTTCATCAAAACCGAATCGATCCTCATCTCATGCAGACATGAAGAGCAGAAGAGGATCTTAAAG
Organism: Inga leiocalycina; assembly: GCA_963242795.1. Lineage (NCBI taxonomy): Eukaryota > Viridiplantae > Streptophyta > Magnoliopsida > Fabales > Fabaceae > Inga > Inga leiocalycina. The sequence goes on from OY725329.1 coordinate 63,649,370, forward strand.
AATGTAGTTTGGGAGATATTTGCAGGTCAGGAGTGTAGTTTTGAAAAGTAATAGATTCACATAGACATTCCTGGTCATTATTCAATGGCCATGACATCGGATTTTGACATTGGCAATATCATAGATTCACAAGATATCAAACAGTGGATGTCACAAATTTATATTTATATTTATAAAATACTCATTACCATGTGATAATGCCAATTATAGCCAGAATGATTGAAAAGAAAACAGAAAAAAAAAGGGAGATGCTGTTGTTCTGAGTTGCATCTCTTGCATAGCAGGGGATCGCATCCCTTCGTATGCCAAGTAGTTTTGTTTGAGCATCGTTACATGACTCCTCTGCCATCAATATCATTGTGGGGCTTGTCAATTAAGTGTGTTTGGGTGAGGGTGTATTTGGTTTAGCATATTGGGCACAAATAAGTCCGTTTTTTTAGCAATAAGCCTAAATAAAAACGTGTTGTATTTTTGTAATGTTTGGTTTAACTTATTTTAATTGCATCACGGGTAGAATAAACTACTTATTAAATAAGTTCCTCACGGTAAAGCTTTTCTATTAAGTCACTTATTACGTAAGTTGAGATAAAACTTCTCTCACATACTTACCTCGTATATCGTAAATCATGATTAATAAGCACTTATTATTCAAAAATATGTGTGTTTGGTTGGGCTTATTTTTGGACAATAAGTCCTTGTTACGCAAGCCGAGATAAAACTCCTCTCACATACTTACCTCGTATACCGTTAATCACGATTTATAAGCATTTATTGTCCAAAAATAAGCAATTCCAAAAGAGCACTAAATCGTTCATCCAAACATAAATCATATTACAAAAATTGACTTTTCTATTAAGTTATTTTTTATAAGTCAGAATCATAATAGGTCATTTTTCCTACTGCTATCCCAAACACACACTAAGTATTAAACTGCAGTTTCAAAAACTCTTTTTCCGTATATCAAGATAAAACTTCTCTCACATACTTATTTCATAAACCATAAAATCTATTTTCTAAAAACCAATTCAAACGCACATCAGTTTGAACTTTGAACAGTTCATTCAAGCTAAGTTATTGGATTTGGTTTGACGCATGAAATAGGTCATACCAGACTAATCAACTTTTCGGTCAAGGGTGTTCCATAATATTTTATTGCTTACTGTCGTTGTCGTCTTCCCTCGTAAATAAGAGGTCGTGCTTTGTACAAGTTTCTATTTATAAGATGGAGAATAAAATCTCCCGATTATCTTTTTGCCTCAATCAAGGCCCGCATCTTTTGTTTGGCATATATTTATTGGATGAGGCTTACAGTTGGAGGTTGGAACAATCAAAAGTTTAGTCGGTCGTCGTTCTCTCCTGCATCACATGATCCTGAAGTACAGCCTATGTTATCATGTGGGGCTAGTGCATGCAACCATCTTCGCCAGATTTCAGCAGTTAAAAATACTTGATCATCTAGAAAAGTAGAGGTTTAGGGGGGAAAATTCAACTATGAGGACAAAGATTAATTTTTCCTGCGTGAACGAAGAAAATCATATAAAATACTATCCATTCCAAAAAATAATTAAAATAGAATAGAAGTATAATGAGTGTTATTTAAGGAAGAGTCAGAGCAAATTCAAAGCGCTAATAAAATGAATAAAAAACAGGGTGCGGGCACGTGGGTTGAACTTGAATGTTGAATGAAGCTGATAACATTACATCCATAACAGCAGAAGAATACCGTCGGTTTTATGTGGCTGTGGTCAATCGCTTTTGACCAACTACCATCCTCCCCCACTATCATCAGTGCTGACCTACGACCAAAATCCATCAATTCATGATCCCATGTATGTATCCTTTGTATTTGTACTACGAGAATTATTTACAACAAAGCAGACTCATTATACACGATTTCATGCCTTCCATTCACACTGTCTCTATTTCCTTCCCTATTTTAACTCATACCCTCTAAATCCGTTGCCAATAATGCATCTGAACTGGACCGTTAAAAATAAACATATGGACGTGTCGATTTTAATATTCCCTTGCATCTACGGAGTCTGTATCTAGTTTTAATACCAATAATCTAATACTCAGACATTTTCAAAGAATTCCATACAAGAAACATTGTAAAATAAATAAAGATATTAGTATTCAGTATTAGTTATTAGTTAGTTATAAGATAAAAGTATCTAATTATGAGAATGTCCCAACTAGGGGCAATCTGACCCTATATATATATGTATATATGGGGCCTGTGAGATAGTGTATGGTTGTTATAACATTACTACAAAAAAGCAAACATGGGGTTCTTATAATTGTATTAGCTGTGGCGCTAGAGAAGTGCCACATATCTAGACACCATAAAAAAAAGCTGTGGCGTTTGGAAGTGCCACATCATTTATTTTTTTTTTAAAAAAAATACTCTCCTATGGCGCTTGTTGGAGTAAGGGCCACAGGAGGGTATTTTTCTAAAAAAAAAAAATTAAATCCTCCAATAAACCTTATACCTCTTATATACCCATAAATTAAATTTCAGTTCACATATTCTGTATTATTATATGCCAACAATAAATTATGCATTTCATAATAATACTTTTCTTTTGCTAAGCATAAATATCCTCCTACTAAAGATCATCCTTGAGGCAATGTCAGGCAATTTAATTTCATACCTCATCATATAGGAATATTAGAAATAGGATATATATATATATAAAACACACACACATGTCTGCATAATATTTACTATGAATTTGAAATAAAAAAATTACATAAATTATATGCCAATTAAAAAAAGAAGAAGCACATTGAACTTACAGCTTAATTGATCAGTGCAATGGAGTGGAGGACCACGTTGCCCATTGGTGACAGTTGGAACAAAACAAAGAAGTAGATTTGATGATGAAGACATATGTGCGTGTGGGTGTGTTTTTAAGTGGGAAGATGACAGAAAATAGAGGGAGGGGGCGACGTCCATGGCAAGAAGATGAGAAAGGGAAAGTGAAAGAGGAGGGAATAATTAGAGTGGGAATCAAAATAAAAGAGAAGGAGGGGCCACATGCGGGAAAGGGAAAAAAAAGATAAGGGTGGGGGTGGGGGCAATTATGATTGGTGGGGAATGGATTATGCTATCCATTTAAAAGGTTATATAACAAAATTTTTAATACAAGAACCAGCTATGGCGCCTGGTTGGTCAGGCGCCACAGCCGGTGTTAATTTTTTTTTATATAAAACCAGTTGGTCACGTGGTGGCCAGCTGGTGAAATTTTTTTTTAATATATAACTAGTTGTGGCGCCTGGTTTCTGAGGCGCCACAGCTAGTTAATTTTTATTTTTTTATAATAGCTCCCAAGTGTGGCTCCTGTCTTGGCAAACGCCACACTTGAGCCAACCAGCTGTGGCCCCTGGTCCACCAGGTGCCACAGCTGGTACCCAAAATAAAAAATATATAATAGAAAAGAAAAAAAAAGCAGTTATGACACTTTTTTAAAAAAAGGCCACAAAATGTGCGTCACATTTTGACCTTTTTGTAGTAGTGTAATTTCATCAGGTTAATAATATATGTTGAATTCTCAGTCAGTATTGGGCCTGTTTTAACATGGCATCAGAGCCCACGGGTTGAAAATGAAGAATTGGTTAGCAAACTGTGAGACCTGACCAGATCCAATTCACAGACTCTCGCTTTCTTTCTGGAAGAGACTATTGTGCGTACGAGTCTTGTCCTCTTCCTCATCTCTATTAGGGTAGGAAAATATCATCCCTCTAAGAAACGATGATGCTAATCCCTGTCACTATGAGTTTCTTGCATCATCAACGGATCTTCAGTGAAGCCAATCCGAAATTGTTAGACGGAGCACGATTCTTGGGGATTTAGCGTCACAAATTGAGATTCTTGAGAGTTTCAATATCGACGAATGATCAGATCTGTGAATTCCTGCAGATTTTCAATTGATAATCGACGCTCTTAGACGCCCTAGCACCGAAGGAAGGTTGCATTTGGTGAGCTCGTTATAGTCTACCGTCATCTGGTAATTTCTCCTTTGTCAAACTTGTTATGTTCAGTTGCTATCAAACGCTATCAAGTAAGAACGAATTTCTTCAAGCTTCAAATTATGTTCGGTTTCGAATCATGATTCTTAAAATTCCTAAGCCAATACCTAGTCTTATTTCTTCCTCTATGATGTTTTACACCGAGACCGATCTACATTGAAGAGATTCAGTTTTATGCATATTCTGTGATTTTGTTGCATTTTCTGGATTTTTTTAAAGTTAAGAATCTCTGGATATTCACCCGCAACCCTCAATGGCTGAGACTACCGAAGGGAAGTCCACCACCGTCGATTTCCAACATCCATTATACCTACCTCCTACTGATGCCCTTGTTGTCACCTTGGTGTTACAAGTTTTAACTGGAACCCAGAACTATGCAGTCTGGAGCAGATCAATGAAGCTTACTCATCATGGTAAGTACAAGTTAGGCTTCGTCGATGGGACTTGCCTTCAACAAGACTAGGAACCATCTTATCGGAGCCAGTGGGACTGATGTAATTCAATTGTACTTTCCTGGCTGATTAATTTTGTCAATAAAGAAACTGCCAGTGGAATGGTATTTTCCCAGAATGTGCATCTGGTGTGGGTGAATTTGAAAGAACGGTTTGATGTAATGGATGGGGCAAAGATATTTTCTCTACATCGCTCCATTAATTCCCTGGTTCAAGGTAATCTTTCAGTCTCTGCTTATTATACAAAATTGAAGGAACTATGGGATAAACATGTCATTCTTGCTCCTATTCCAAGTTGTCAGTGTCAGTCCTCTCAATATTATTCCAAAATGATTCGGGAGCAGCGACTTTTTCAATTTCTTATGGGCCTTAATGAGGTTTTTTATCATGTCCGAAGTCAATATCTTCTCATGAACCCGTCGCCATCATCCAATCAGGTGTGTTCAATGATTATTCAGGAGGAAACCCAAAGAAACATGTCTTACCAAGCTCCACTTAATTTTTCTGAAAGTACTATCATGACAACTGTCACTAGTAGAGGGGGCAAAGATCATGGAAATGGATGTTCCCAGGAGGGTGTACCCATTACAATAGAAGAGGACACAAAAGGGAAACATGTTATCACCTCATCAGTTTCCCACATGGTTTCCCCACTCCTAAATTCACCAAAGTCCCAGATGATTCCGTTGTTGTAGATGATTCAACCACTAAGGGAACTAATGCAAGTGACAATTTCACTACTATCCAGAATCCTTCATCTATATCCCTGTTCACTCCTAGCCAATACAAGCAAATTTTGGAAATGCTGAAAAAGGACTAGGAACCTTCAGATGCTGCTATAAGTGTCCAAGCTGCAACTCCAAGTTTGTCTATTCATTCTAATCATACATGGATTTTAGATTCAGGTGCTAGTTGTCACATAGTGAGTAGCCTAACTCTTTTAGATACAAGTAGGCCATATATTGGTGTGCCTAAGTGGGTTAGGGTACCTAATGGAGAAGGAATCCGAATAACTCATATAACATAAGTTAGAATCACTAAAAATATCTTTCTAAAAAATGTTTTATACACTAAAGAATTTTGTTGCAACCTAATCTCTATTGCTAAACTCACATTAGATAGCAAACTTGTTGTCTCTTTCTTCCCTTACTTTTGTGTACTACAGGGCACATACAATGGAATGACCAGAGGGTTTGGTAGCCTCTCTAGAGGCCTATATCTTCTACAAAAGGAATGTAATACTGAAAATGCCAACGACTCATAAACATGACTCTATAGGAACTAGGAATGGTTTTCTTTGGCATTGTTGCTTAGGGCATGCCCCTATTGATGTTTTGAAGCATTTGAATAAGATACAAGTATATACATGTACTGATTTTCATGATAAATGTCAAACTTGTATCCAATCTAAAATGACTCATTTACAATTTAATAATAGTTATTCCACATCTGATTATTGTTTCTAGTTGTTGCATGTTGATGTGTAGGGGCCTTATAAAACTCCCACACATCAAGGGTATAATTATTTCTTAACACTAGTCGATGATTTCTTAAAAGGCACATGGATTTTCTTAATGCATCATAAACATGAAAACTGCAAAGTTTTTGAAAACATTCATTTCTTATGCTGAAAACCAATTCAATACTAATATTAAGACCTTGAGAACTGATAATGGGATTGAGTTTGTCGACAGAGAGCTTAGCGAGTTCTTAGAGAGTAAGGGGATTATTCACCAAAGGTCTTGTTCTTTCACCCCCCCTACAAAATTGTGTAGTAGAACTTAAGCATAGACACCTTCTGAATGTTGCTAAAAGCATCATGCTCTACTCCCATATACCTATTAAATTTTAAGGTGAGGGAATTAGAGCAATAACATATCTCATTAATAGAACCCCTTCTAAAGGACTGTATAATCTTACTGTATATGAAATTTTGCATTATAAATAGCCTGATTTGCATCATTTATGAGTCTTTGGATGCCTTGGATTTGCTGTTAACTTAACTAGTACAGATAAATTTCAACTAAGGGTTCAACCATGCTTATTTTTAGGATATCTAACTACACAAAAAGGTTATATTCTATATAATGTCAGAACTAAAACCCTTACTGTCCCTAGGCATGCGCAATTTTTTAAGCATAAGTTTCCTTTTTGTGATCTATAAGCCAATCATCAAAAAGTAAGTAGTAAAAATAACTATAATATTGATCCTTTCATTTATGAATTTGATATTCAGCATTCTACAGTAAGAAATAATGTTGAGCAATATATACATGAAGGCAATCAGTCATTCACTGCATCTGAACCTGAACCTAATGCTATTGAACTTGAACATAATGCTACAGATTCAGGTGAGACATTATTTCCTGCACAACTTGCTAGGCCACCTAGAAATAAGGAACCACCTAAGTGAACTAAGGACTATAGATGCAAGTATTTACCTTCTCATAATGAACACTAGGTTTCTTAATTTGATGACTTACAAAACCATGTTGCTTTACTCCATTATATTGACTATGATGATTTGTCTTCCTCGCACAAAGCATACTTATATGCTATTGATAAAGAAATTGAACCTAGTACCTATGAGCAAGCCTTCAAGGACCCTAGATGGGTCAAGGCAATGCATAGTGAAATTAAAGCCTTGGAGGCTAATAATACAAGGAAGATAGTTGAACTTCCAAAGGGTAAGAAACCAACAGGTTGTAAATCGGTGTTTAAAACTAAGTATAAATCTGATGGTGCATTAGATAAATTCAAGGCTAGATTGGTTGCAAACGGATACAATCAAAAGGAAGGTATTGATTTTTATGAAATATTTTTTCCAGTAGTGAAAATTGTAACTATTAGAACTATTCTGAAATTAGCTTCTGTTTATAATTGGTCCATATACCAAATGGATGTAGAAAATGCATTCTTACAGGGAGAATTACATGAGAAAGTCTATATGACTATACCTCAAGGTTTTGAAGCTAAAGGAGACCTTCACAAGGTATATAAGTTTGAAAAGTCATTGTCTAACTTGAAGCAAACTTTAAGACAATGGAATGAGAAATTAACTCAGTCATTAATTAAAGACGGTTTTAAGTAAAGTAGACATGACTATACTATGTTCCAAAAAAAATTAATAATAGTATAGTGTTAGTGCTTGCTTATGTTGATGATTTGATGATTACTGGAAATAGTATAGAAGCAATAAATGATGTAAAGAAATTCCTTCGCGGTGAGTTTAAAGTAAAAGACCTTGGTACATTAAAGTATTTTCTTGATTTAGAGATATTAAGATCTAAGTGTAACGACCCCTCTTAATTACCATATAATTAATTTCCAAACCAAGTAAAACATTAAATATCACATAATACAACATATTATGGGGTTCTGCCCACAATTCAAACCCCAGTATGCAGCGTAGTATTCAACATATGCAACATAAAACCAAAAAGGTCCTTAGGTTTGGCAATATACATTATGCTCATGTAACCAAACGAAACATACGATTGATATCAAATCAAGTCTCGTTTGCCTTCCCCTTGATAACACCACCTGAACTCTCGCCTGAAAAATTTAAAATATTGATAGGGTGAGTCATACGGACTCCGTAACCACAATTCCACTTTAACAAATATGCAGGGAATGATTATAATATAATTAAGCGGGCAAATATATTCATATAACATAAAGTTCAATCTTCCCAAAACATTATTATTTCAAGAAAACCATTCAATATGCATAAAACTCCCTCAACCATCCTTATAACCTCCTTAACCGCTGACAAAACCTATGAGCTATAACATATAATAGGATTAGTCTCTCTGACAAGACTGCACCAAGCTCTCCAATAATGAGGTGTAACCCGGCCAAAGGCAACAGAACTCATATCGGATCATGGGTTCCCTTTCCGTCAAAAATGGAAAGGTGTCACCTACCCTTGAGCTGACCCTTAACCCGGCCAAAGGAAAGGGTGATACCAAGGGTCCTGAATGCCAAAGCCATCCACTGTGCACACGATGGTGGCTATACCACGTGGTATAAAAGAATCAAACCTCCTCAATCACAACACCACATCCACATCTCAACATCACAATCTTCAATATCAATAATTATTCATATATTTCATATTTAATGCTATACCTCATCAATCATTCAAATAAATTATTCATGCCCACTTAACTAAAAATTACTAAAAACATGATTAATGCTATCATTGTACATTTTTCATATATAAATTACTATAACATATTTATAGCAGTTAAAAATACCAACATACGTATATAATCATTTCAACAAGCATACATGATAAATTGGAAAGTGGTTACGGAGTCCGTATGACTCACCCTATCAATATTTTAAATTTTTCAGGCGAGAGTTCAGGTGGTGTTATCAAGGGGAAGGCAAACGAGACTTGATTTGATATCAATCGTATGTTTCGTTTGGTTACATGAGCATAATGTATATTGCCAAACCTAAGGACCTTTTTGGTTTTATGTTGCATATGTTGAATACTACGCTGCATACTGGGGTTTGAATTGTGGGCAGAACCCCATAATATGTTGTATTATGTGATATTTAATGTTTTACTTGGTTTGGAAATTAATTATATGGTAATTAAGAGGGGTCGTTACATTTTTGGTATCAGAGCTTTGAGTTTCAAGGTTCTCTAGTATTTTCATTCTTGCATATAGTTGTATCGGCAATATACATTAGTTACTCATGTGCTTTTCCTTTTTGTGACCAATTAGTTTTTTCTCCTTGTAGGAGAATAGAAATGGGAGATACGAGTAAAACGCACTCAGTTGGAGACCGAGTTGATCATGGTCAACCTATAGGACCACAAGATACTAATGACATTTTACGAGAGCTGTTGACCACAGTACGTGGGCTTGGTCAAATGGTGCAAAGGCATGAGGAGGAATTGAATAAAGGGAAAGATCAGGAAGACGGACACTCTATTCATGAAAGTAGGTTTGAGGATACTGGAGCTCACAATGGTCATCATTCTAGTAGTGGCCATAATACTACTGTGGAGACAAGGGATAACAGATCTAAAGAGGAGTATAATGGAGTTTCTATCACTAAAGTGTGGAAAGAGGTGCATAAATTCTCACCCCAAACCTTTGATGGCAAGTTTAATCCAAAAGTTAGCGAAGGCTGGATTGATCGATTAGAGACTATTTTCTCTGTAGTTGAATGTGATGAAAGACAAAAGGTAATAATAGCAGTGGTGTTATTGGTAGATAATGCAAAGATGTGGTGGAAAAGTGTCAAGCCTATAGATGGGACCATTCCGAACTGGAACGAGTTTAAGGTGATGTTCAGTCAGCACTACTTTCCTGCAGCTTTACAGTCACTTAAGGAGACTGAGTTTTATAATTTTCAACAAGGTGATTTGGATATGGACTCATTCATTGCACAATTTCTGGAGCTCGTAAAGTACACTGTTGATGGTAAATCACAAAAGAATGAAGCGTGGATGGCAGATAGGCTGCTACAGAAGGCACGCCCAGAGTTTAAAAGACAGCTGATACCTCTACGGATTACTTCTTTTGAGGATATGTGTACACGTCTTCGTCTCTTGGATGCAGAGATACGAGGTTATAATTATGAGCTCGAGCTGAAGAGGGATCCACAGGGCAGAATTTCATCTTATACTGGTCCTACTGGGGGTTTTAACAAGAGGAGTAATTATAGTTTTGGAAACTCTGGATACCCAGAAAAGAAGAACAAGCAACCGATGGGATCATTTCAGAGTGGATCAGGTTCGAGGACTCAAGCTCAGAGGAGTCAAGGTGGAAGAAGTCAGTCATCTTATAGAGGCTCTACCGCCCCTGTGCCTAGTACTGCTAGGACTCCAGTTTGTTCGAAATGTGGAAGGTATCATCAGGGAAATTGTTTGACCTGCTATGCTTGTGGTAAGGTGGGGCACACCTCTCTTTTTTGTCCACAAGGCAATTTGACTTGTTTCACTTGCGGTAAGGTGGGACATATCTCTCGCTTCTGTCCAGAAGGCAGGCAGACCTCTCAAGTCTCCAGACCTATCATGCCAGGACGAGTCTTTGCTTTGACACAAGAGGAGGCGGGTACTTCACCTAATCTCATTAGAGGTAAAATTAAATTGCAAAATGATGATATTCTTGCATTGTTTAACTCCGGCGCTACACACTCCTTTATAGCTTTTGATTGTGCTAAGAGACTAAATTTAGATATTTCTGAGTTACCTTTCGATGTAAATGTATCAACACCTGCTGGATCTTCTGTAAAAACTTCTAATGCATGTATGAATCTTGCATTGGAGTTTGAGAGTCGGAAGACAAAAATTGATCTTATTTGTTTACCCCTTAAGGGACTTGATGTAATTGTGGGCATGGATTGGCTTACAGCCAATGGTGCCATACTCGAGTGTAGAGCAAAAACTATTTCTTTTCCTGTGTATTCTGCATCGAGAGAGGTGTCTAGTGGCCCTTTATTGTTATCAGCTGTTCAAGTTGAAAGTTGTATCAAACAGGGATGTCAAGCCTATATGGTTTTCTTCTCTGTTCAAGCTGAGATAGAGGAAGGGATTGATAGAATTGAAATAGTGAAAGAGTTTCCTGAGGTTTTTCCAAAGGAAATGTCAGGATTACCCCCTGATCGAGAAGTAGAATTTTCGATTGATGTGGTGCCTGGTACAGACCCTATCTCAAAGGCCCCTTATCGAATGGCTCCAGCAGAATTAGCAGAATTGAAGAAGCAAATAGAAGAACTACTTGAGAAGGGATTTATCAGACCAAGTGTATCACCATGGGGATCACCTGTTCTATTCGTGAAAAAGAAGGATGGGACCTTGCGATTGTGCATTGACTACCGTCAACTAAACAAAGTCACCATTAAGAACAAATATCCTCTTCCAAGGATTGATGACTTGCTAGATCAACTTGTAGGGTCAACGATATTCTCTAAAATTGACTTAAGGTCAGGATATCATCAATTGAGAGTTAAAGCAGAGGATGTCTCGAAGACGGCCTTTCGTACACGATACGGTCATTATGAGTTTCTAGTAATGCCGTTTGGGTTAACTAATGCTCCAGCGGTATTCATGGACTATATGAACCGGATATTCAGACCATATTTAGATAAGTTTGTGGTGGTTTTCATAGATGATATTCTCATCTACTCTCGAAACGAAGAGGAACACCGAGAGCATCTTAGAACAGTGTTGCAAGTGTTGAGAGAGCACAGGCTTTATGCAAAATTGAACAAATGCGAATTTTGGCTTAAAGAGGTAAAGTTCCTTGGCCATGTGATTTCAGCTGAAGGGGTTGCAGTGGACCCTACCAAAGTTTATGCAGTTCTTCAGTGGGAACAACCAAAGTCTGTGACTGAAATTAGAAGCTTCTTGGGATTAGCTGGATACTACAGAAGGTTTATACAAGGTTTTTCTCAGTTAGCAATACCACTTACTAAGCTAACCAGGAAGGATCAACCATTTATTTGGACAAGTAAGTGCGAATCCGCTTTTCAAGAGTTGAAGAGGAAGTTGACTTCTGCACCAGTGTTAGTTATTCCTAATCCTGCTTTATCCTATACTTTGTATACTGATGCTTCGTTGAAGGGTCTGGGATGTGTATTGATGCAAGAAGGAAAAGTTGTTGCTTATGCTTCCAGACAATTGAGGCCACATGAAGAGAATTATCCGACCCATGACTTAGAATTGGCAGCAGTTGTATTTGCACTGAAGATCTGGAGGCACTATCTCTATGGTTCACGATTTGAAATTTTTACTGATCATAAGAGTTTAAAGTATCTTGTAGATCAGAAGGAGCTTAACAATAGGCAGAGGAGGTGGATGGAATTTCTAAAAGATTATGATTTCGAACTAAAGTATCATCCCGGTAAAGCCAACGTTGTTGCAGACGCTTTAAGCAGAAAAGCTATTCATGTATTTCACTTGAGTCTTTATGAGAACCACTGGTTAGAAAGGTTGAAGGACATAAACGTGCAAGTCAGTAAAGTTATGATGCAATCAGTACAAATTGAGAATGAATTTTGGAAGGAGATAAAGATGGCTCAGTTGGAGGATGAATATCTTTTGAAAATTAAGGAAGAATTAGAGGAAGGAAGAGTCAATGATTTTGATGTTGGTAGTGATGGTATTTTGAGATTTAAAGGGAAGGTTTGCGTCCCGAATGATGAAATATCTAAGACTTGTATTTTAGAAGAAGCGCATCGAAGCAAATACACTATTCATCCGGGGATCACTAAGATGTACAATGATTTAAAGCAAAATTATTGGTGGCCTAATATGAAACAAGATGTGACAGACTTTGTAATGAGGTGTTTGACTTGTCAGAAAGTGAAGATTGAGCATCAAAAACCTTCAGGGCTACTTCAACCTTTACAGATTCCTCAGTGGAAGTGGGACAGCATTTCTATGGATTTTATAGTGGGATTGCCTAATACTACGCATCATAATGCCATATGGGTCATTGTAGATAGATTGACGAAGTCAGCTCATTTCTTGCCGATCCATATTGGGTATAGTTTGCAGAAGCTAGCCCAGTTGTATGTGGATTGGATTGTTAGGTTGCATGGTGTGCCTGTAGAAATTGTATCAGACCGCGATCCAAGGTTCACTTCAAATTTCTGGAAAGCGTTACAAGAGACCATGGGGACTAGGCTGAAGTTCAGTACGGCTTATCATCCGCAGACTGATGGTCAAACTGAGAGAACGATTCAAACTCTTGAGGATATGTTGAGAGCTTGCGCAATTGAGCTACCTGGTAATTGGGATTCTCACCTGCCTTTAGCAGAATTTGCCTACAACAATAGTTACCATTCAAGCATTCAGATGGCTCCTTTCGAGGCATTATATGGAAGAAAATGTAGATCGCCTCTCTGTTGGACTGAATTGAGCGAAAGAACCGTGATTGGACCGGACTTTGTGGATGAAACTAATAAGAAAATTGAGATGATTCGCCAAAAGTTGTTGACCGCTCAGAGCAGACAAAAGAGCTATGCGGATAGGTGGCGTAGACCTTTAGAGTTTGAAGTGGGTGACCACGTGTTCCTTAAGGTTACACCAGTGACTGGTATTGGCAGATCCATAAAAGCCAAAAAGTTAACTCCTCGTTTCATTGGACCCTACGAGATATTGGAGCGAATTGGATTAGTTGCCTATCGAATCGCCTTGCCGCCACATTTGTCAAATGTGCATAACGTGTTTCATGTGTCACAGCTTAAGAAATATCATCCGGATCCTTCCCATGTGATTGAGCCTGAAGAAGTTGAGTTAAGGGAAAATTTGACTTATGAGCCCGGACCAGAAAGGATTTTAGATGTAAAAGATAAGCAATTGCGGAACAGAACAATCCGTCTTCTAAAAGTTTTCTGGAAGGGTATGTCTCCTGGGGATGCTACTTGGGAAACTGAAGAGCGAATGCGACGTGATTTCCCTAATTTGTTTGTTTAGGTACGTTTAAATATTATGTAAGAATCTTGTGTTGAGATTGTTTCTTTTGATTGTTGTGAATTTTGGGGACAAAATTCTATTTAGGTGGGTAGAGTTGTAATATTATTTAAAAAAAAAAACTGTCGGTAGGGGAAAAGAAAAGAAAGGAAAAAAAAACATATGGGACCCGCTTGATAAAATAAATAAATAATAAAAACAAAACACATGGGGCCCGCTGGAAGGAAAAAACGTGAGGGAGGGTATTATTAATACCCTTTCCCTTCATTATTTTCATTACGTTTCACGAGCAGGCGAGCGGAGCGAACGAAATTTTAGCAGGTAAGGTTCTGAATTTAGCAGTTAATTTTGATACTTAAAATCACGTTTTCTTAATAAACTTCCTTCATAAAAGTTGTTCTACGTATTTTGATCTTCGTATTGATAGTAATATTATATTGATTAACGAGAAATTTGGGGTTAGGATTTTGGGAGAAATTGAGTTTTTACAAAGGATGGTTATTGATATGTAGAGAATAATTAATTGTTGATTTTAAATCGGTTTAGATTTTCCATTTGGTTATTGTATGATTTTATAATTAATTTCTTCTTAATTAAATAATAAATTATGCTTTAGAAACGTTTTTGACCGATTAAATTTGGATTAAATAATTTATTTGAGTTATTGGAAGTATTATTGAAATTTTAATCGGTTTAGTTTTGCAGATTTTGAGTTATGTGAAATTATAAATTATGATTTGATATTATAGTTAGAGAATTATGGTTATTAAATATTTTATTGTGAAATAGAGTTAAGAAATTTTGATTTAAAAAGGAATTTGAGGAATAGATAAATTGTTGTTATTTTTAAGAAATTTGAGTTAATTATGGGGATTATTATTTGCTATTTTGTAATAGTTAACAATTATTATAAATTATATTAACATGTAAATATATATATTTATTGTAGAGTGAATTTGATTTTGGCTTGTTGGAGTCAAATTCTCAAGTTTAGTTATGTCAAGAATTTGAGGTAACCACTTTCCAATTTATCATGTATGCTTGTTGAAATGATTATATACGTATGTTGGTATTTTTAACTGCTATAAATATGTTATAGTAATTTATATATGAAAAATGTACAATGATAGCATTAATCATGTTTTTAGTAATTTTTAGTTAAGTGGGCATGAATAATTTATTTGAATGATTGATGAGGTATAGCATTAAATATGAAATATATGAATAATTATTGATATTGAAGATTGTGATGTTGAGATGTGGATGTGGTGTTGTGATTGAGGAGGTTTGATTCTTTTATACCACGTGGTATAGCCACCATCGTGTGCACAGTGGATGGCTTTGGCATTCAGGACCCTTGGTATCACCCTTTCCTTTGGCCGGGTTAAGGGTCAGCTCAAGGGTAGGTGACACCTTTCCATTTTTGACGGAAAGGGAACCCATGATCCGATATGAGTTCTGTTGCCTTTGGCCGGGTTACACCTCATTATTGGAGAGCTTGGTGCAGTCTTGTCAGAGAGACTAATCCTATTATATGTTATAGCTCATAGGTTTTGTCAGCGGTTAAGGAGGTTAAAAGGATGGTTGAGGGAGTTTTATGCATATTGAATGGTTTTCTTGAAATAATAATGTTTTGGGAAGATTGAACTTTATGTTATATGAATATATTTGCCCGCTTAATTATATTATAATCATTCCCTGCATATTTGTTAAAGTGGAATTGTGGTTACGGAGTCCGTATGACTCACCCTATCAATATTTTAAATTTTTCAGGCGAGAGTTCAGGTGGTGTTATCAAGGGGAAGGCAAACGAGACTTGATTTGATATCAATCGTATGTTTCGTTTGGTTACATGAGCATAATGTATATTGCCAAACCTAAGGACCTTTTTGGTTTTATGTTGCATATGTTGAATACTACGCTGCATACTGGGGTTTGAATTGTGGGCAGAACCCCATAATATGTTGTATTATGTGATATTTAATGTTTTACTTGGTTTGGAAATTAATTATATGGTAATTAAGAGGGGTCGTTACACTAAGTATGGAATTCTTCTTAATCAAAGGAAATATGCAAGTGAGTTGATCAATAAGACAGATTTCGAAGAAGATGAGATTGCAGTCACTCCTATGGAACATAACCTGAAGCTTACAGCTGCTGAAACAAAATCAGATCATTACATACAACACCCTGGAGTGTTTCGAAGATTGGTCGGTAAGTTACTCTATTTAATTGTAACCAGACTTGATATTTCCTTTGCTATACAGGTGCTTTCCAGTTTATGCAAGAGCCCAATAAGTCTCATATGAGAGTTGCATTGAGGCTAGTGAGGTACCTGAAGAATAGTCCAAGCCGAGGAATATATATTTCAACAGATACTTTACTGAATGTTGATTGCTTTTGTGATTTTGATCATGGGGCTTGTCCTTATTCAAGAAAATCTGTTACCGGTTTCTTGGTAAGGCTGAGAGGATCGTTATTTTGCTAGAAGTCCAAGAAATAAACTATTGTTTCCATATCATGTGTTGAAGCAGAATATAGAGCATTGACAATGGTGGTAGCTGAGCTTACTTGAAGTGTAGGATTATTAAAAGAACTACATGTTTAGCACAAAGAACTTCATCACTGTCATTTCTTGAGGCAAAAATTGGTTGAAGGCATGATAGAGTTCGGACATGTTCGTTCAGAGGAACAACTTTCTAACATTTTAACAAATGTACTTGGAAATTCACAGAATGATTATATATTGAGCAAGATGGGAACTTGTGAATATAAGGTCCCCAACTTAAGGGGGAGTGTAAAATAAAAAAATATATTAGTATACAGTATTAGTTATTAGTTAATTATAAGATAAAAGTATGTAATTACGAGAATGTCCCAACTAGGGAAAATCTGACCCTGGGGGCTATGAGATATTATATGGATGTTATAATTTCATCTAATATATATTGAATTCTCAGTTAGTATTGTGCCTTTTTTAACAAACATTAATGCGAGGCACCCAATGAAAATGAACCTGTTTCCTTAAATAAATAATGTGAACAGAGATAGATGCAGAGAGCGGCCACGTGGGGACGGTGGGAGCAGAGCAGTAGAATCCATTCAAATTTATTATTGGACTGAATATTCATTTCGACTTAAAGGTGTGTGAATTTATTACATTACATTATGTTGGTGAAGACGATACGTTACACATTTGCACAAGGGGATCATTTAATTGGTATGGTGCGGATCGGAGAACGAGTCATGTGCAAGACCCAAGAAGAGACAAGACCGGACTCGTTCCTATATCGTAGAGTATACTCATATAATTTCGTATAGTATATATTGTCGAGATGAAAATGAAATAGAGGTATGGCGTCAGCACCACTAATTAAAATTATTAAAGTTATAAGTATACAAAGAAGATGATTGGAAAATAAATGGAAAGAACAGGGTTGATGACGGCAGTCAGCATATAGTTTTCCACTGTAATCACCATTCAGGAGAGCCGGCTTGTCAATGCGTGTTACACAATATTCTATTGGTTTAATAACGTCCAATGAGATATTTGAGTTCACATCGATTAACCTCTCACAGGCTGTTTTTGCAATGACTTTATATCGTCTGTGAGTGGTTGGGAAACCATAAAGCCATGAAAACTCCTCTCACATCCTTAGTTCGTAAGTCATCAAAATCTGCTAGAAAGTTGATCCAAAGGCACACTTAAATCATTGTGAGTGTACAAATATGGAGAACTAAATAGCTAGCCGTCCTGTTAGGTCTGGGTTCACATCTTGTGGCTATCCTCGTCCTCTTCATAAAAACTCGTGAGTATAATAGTATAAAGAAACGGGTTCTTTCTTTCTCTTTCCATCACAATTAATACTTGATAGCGAGTAAATATCCAAGTTATAGGTAGGTTGGGGCTTTTTGGGGGGCACGAAACCTAAAACATGACCATGGATCGAACCAGTCAGAGCAGCTCCGACTCGCCCACCCGAGACCTCAAAGTGGTATCCATCGAGTGCCTGAGGGGAAGCGCCAAATCGGAGGAATGGTCAGGGGACATGCTTCAGTCGGGCGACATAGTGGAGGAGCTCCGAATCGGATCCTCGCCCAACTCCATGATCCGATTCAAAGCGCCCTTCAAGAACGGCAAGAGTGGCGTCAACAAGATCCTCCAGGACTCGTACAAGAAGAAGGACACCTCCATAGCGGTTCGGGTCCGCCGTGGGCCTCATGAGTTCGCCGAATTGCAGGCCTGTATTGTCCCTAATGACAAGAAACAGTACGTCCTCAGGTCCATCACTGATCCCAATTACGTCGTCGGCTTCTTGGACCGAACCGAGTCCGAGTGCTTCCAGCTTCAAGGTACGTGCTATGCACTCTTGTTATGTTATCTGTCAAACTTCCTTGGATGGAATCTCTCATAGCTAGAGTTCTGCATCTCGAACCCGAAATGTTCCGTTCAGAACGACCTTATCGGGAAGCTACCGGAGATACGGGTATCTAATCATCTATGCACTATTGACTCCTACCCGTATTCTTATTTGGCGGCTTCCATATAATACGGCAATCTCTCCATTTTGAAACTATTTTAAAAAGAATAAAATGTAGAATATTGCAGAGTAAACTGTCCGTGCATTAATATTTATATTTAAAAAAATACTTAAAATTAAAATCTCCGAAGAAGATATTTTCATACTTTCCCGTTTCCACTTCTCTTTTACGCAAAGTTCTTGAAACTGAATCGGACTCATCGGTCTGACTGAGAAACCGGCGAACCGGTCGGTAAATTAGTTCAGTTCTAATTCATCTTTTTTAAAAAAAATTAATTTTTCTTTTAGAATTTCATACTATAAGTTTAAAATTTTCAATTTCTCACCGATTTTATCTCGGTTTAGCTCCGATTTGATCCGGTCTGACCCACTGACCCTTAACCCAGTACCCTGACCGATTCAATGCCCGATTCGAATTTTAATACCTTCCTTTTAGGTTTTAGCCACCACCTCCCAGTTTTTCTAGCCTCGGTGTCATTGGCAGGCCACCAAATTTTATTCTTTAAATAAAACCACATATCTCTTAAAATTAATTTTAATACATATGTATATAATGTTAATTAACATACATATGAAAGATTATATAAATTTAAGGAATACAAATTAGTTTTCACCTCTTATCATTTATGCGCAGGTGCCAAGAAGCATAATCCGTGTCAGCCTAAAAAAAAATAGGGAAAATTATATTTAGGTCCCAAGGAAAGAAAAAAAATAAAGAAATGATCCCTATAGATTGTAAAATGAAAAAATGGTCCCATTAACAACTTCAAGAGCCTGTATTGATAACTCATTAACAACTCTAGGAGCCTGTATTGACAACTCCTTGGGACCATTTTTTTATTTTGCAATCTATAGAGGCCATTTCTTCATTTCTCTTTTTTCTTGGGATCTGAGTGTAATTCTCACAAAAAAAATATCTATGGCCTTCTTTTGACTTTGCAGTTAATTACCTTTTCAATTCCTTCTAGATTGCCAAGTTGTGTACCCTTTAGTTTTGAATTTCCATACATGCGCCTTGTCATATTAATCTCTAACGGTAACTAACAAAAAAATTGACAAATTTTGAATGGACGATTATTTTTGTATAGGCATATATTCTTCTTCTTCTTTTTTTTTTTGCCATGGGTATAGGCATATATTCACATATTACTAAATGTACGTGGATAGTATGAGGCTGATGGATGACTCCAAAAATTTGAGAAGGGAGAAGGTAAATTATAAATTAAGAGTATAATTGAGATGAAATTAAAATCTCCGGCTGCAGTCAACAAAATAAGGTCTTCTTGAACTTCCAGGGCATTAAATCCTTT